>VWZP01004829.1:204265-401766 GCA_013396995.1 Dicaeum eximium | reverse complement strand
AAAAAAAAAAAAAAAAAGCCCTCCAAACATAAAATAGTTACTTTGTAATTGCTATGAACTATAAGAACAAACTCCTACTTTTCCATTTAAGAATGTTTTGTGAGAATAAAAGAGGTCCAAGACTACTGAATAGCTGGAAAGCTTTGGGTGGAGGAAATAGGTAGGAATGCCTTTCCCAGATCCCTCTCCTCAGCCTCTGCACCTGATCAGTGACCAGACATCACAGACTCAAAGATGTTTCCTCAGCATCCTTGTCTGAGAGATAACTATCTGATGCAGCATCTTATTTGCACTTCAGTTTAACACAAGAGATGATTCGGGCATTGCCTGCACAGCTCCTGAATCTGAGGTGCTGTTTGAGATTGATGGATGAAGGCACCCCCAGGTTAGGAGTTGTGGAGAGCCAGGCTGCCACATGGCAATGCTGAGAGGCCACTCGGGGCTTGCTCAGAATCCACCTTGGGACCAGCCTTCCACAGCTCTCAAAGCACACAGGCAGCAGAACATTTCTAATCACACAGGAAAATATCAAGCCTGACTCTTTATGATTATAGAAACTTCTCGAGTCAGTATTTTCAAGAAGAAATCAAGGAGAGAAACATACTCTGGTAGGAAGGAGAATCAATCCACAAGGACCTGCCAAACTCAGATCAAATGGATTTGGGAAGAGGGATGCGCAGCAGGGAAAGAACAAGCACCGGCTCTGCACACTCCAGCTGTGTGCCTGGTCTGTCTTGCCCTGATAACCCAAGGGGGTCTGCACTGCATATTCCAGTTCTGAATGGAAAAGGGAGAATTCAAAAACAAAAATGAAAATAATTTTGAGACAAGTAATTTCAAAGGGAAAAATCAGAACATTTCTATTTTTTTCACACTTTTTTCATGTTCTGATTTAAGCCACTTAGTAAAACAAGTTCAGTAACTCAGTGTCACAGAGTTGCTTTTTGATTCCATCTTCTCTTTTTTTTTTTTCTTTCTTCAAAAAAGCCCCCATGCTTTGAATGCAAATGCTGTTTCAGACAAAGCTGCTAAAGTGTGCTGGTAGGTGAAATAATGCGGTTGTTATAAGCTACAGAACAATAAACAAACACATTTTTAAAATAAGGCACTTAAGAACCTCAGTTTATGTTAAAGGATAATTTTATTCATTAAGTTAATGCAGCGTTCTGATTAGTCATATTTTCCATCATCACCACCATTTTACTACTCTACCTACTGTGTGGTCACATTTATGTGAAATTTAATTAATTCTAAGAACATTTTTACACGTGGGTTTTTGTGCCCTTGCCAAAATCTGAGAGCAGATTAACTTTTCCCTGCTAACAGCAAATATCTATGAGGCTGCTGCAAGCACCCCTGACACCTCCCATTCTTTAGCTTACATGGAAGGCTGTGTAAGCTAATTACAATGGAGGCCGTGTTTCCCCTTTCCTGAGGGAAGGTTAATAGAGAAAGAACTTTACACTAATAAAGAATCTGACCACTCTGTGGCAGAGGCCAGGCTATGGGCAGCTGGCTGCTGTAGCACTGATGCTTTCTTAATGCTGCTGGTGTACAGACCCACAGCAGGTAGCAGGACAAATACAGATTATTTTAAGCCAGGAGAGTGGCTAGTTTCAGTTATTAGTTGGCTTAATTATGTATGTCTTCTACCACTTACTCAAACAGCAGCTTCTTCATTGCTGTGCTAGTCAGGCACAGCTACTAAAAACCAGAACAAAAGACTCACTTGGAGATTTGTTAAAAATGATGTGGTACCAGTGAATCAAATATTTCATGTGAGCTCTCTGGTTAGTCAACAGACTGCAAAATTCTTCTGCATGCAGTAAGGCACATCATGAGGGATCTCCATATGCCCAAGGAAGGACTAAGTCTTCTTTCCGCATACTTCTAAGAGTCTAGAATCACAAAGATATTGAAAAGCACTTCCAAAAACTCCAATGTACTTTGTCCTGCAGAAAATGCACACCTTCCCCATTCAAGGGCTAATAAAGTGGCAGCTTTAACTCCTTAATAAGCTTATAGAATTATGAGAAGCAAATGTTAAAAATGAACAAGTTACTCCCTTGGAACAAGGGAACTATTCAAAACCCCTCCATAGAGGGGAACTACAGCCCTCCTCCCCTGCATTCTCTTTATGGTATCTCTGTAGCTCTACCTTCTCCCCTAACATGTAGCATGCCAGCCCAAGACAAAACTAGGTATGTCTGTCAAGTGCTGGCACATCTATGAAAATCAGGATGAAAGTAGTCCACCGTTTGTTGATGAACAGAGGCTGAATGGAGCCCTGAATTCTCCATGTCACAGCAAAACAAAATGCAAGCATTTTGCAAGCAACCAAAGGACATCAATGTCTATTCCTCCATGACCATATTTTTTCAGTGATTTCTAAAATAAGTAGGGTGAACACCAGGAATAGTACCAAAGGTCACTTCTTTAACTGGATAGGAACTGATGTGGCTTTGCATCGTTTTGCCAAAAAAGAATCTGAAGCTTCACTGTCCAAAAAGATGTTATTTCACATGTCTCTATAATCAATACCTGAATTTTGATAATCCAGCTGCAGACCTAAATCATGTCATAGCTTGTCCACGCACATCTGCAAAGGAAGTGCTGAAAATAAGTAGGTCCCATATTGCTATGGCAAATGAGAGTGTCTTTGAAGAATGTTGCATATCAGCCTTTCCAAGTAGAGGCCTACAAAATCTCAAAGCCTGTTTTATATCCAGAGGGTCTTACTACCTCTGGCAAGTTAGATCTTAATTTCCAATGCCATATTTGAAAATCACATGCCTTAAAACTGGCCACCACTAATTTCAGAACAGAGTACATACAGGTACTCAGACTGCAAACTCCTGCACTGAAATTGCTGGTCAACAGCCCACAGACAACAGCCAAACTGAACAGGAATAGCACCAATGCTCTTGCATTGGTGAGACTGAGGTCCAGGGATCATGCAGGTGTGCTGTTCAGTAGTCTCTAATCTACAGTAATTTATGGCTCTGTTCTCTGTTGAGTGGGGAAAAAAAATTCTGAAGTAACAAGATCTAAATTTGTTTTACAAGCAGTGAATTTAGAATTGCTACCAACTTCACCCTCAGGTCCTGCTGATCCACGGCACTCTTGAGTCACATTGATCACATGCATTCTGACACAGACCACATGACTCTGGGATGCACTGCACCAGCAATAGTCAGTCTTGAACCCAAACACAGAAAAACAAACAGATCTGGTTTCTTGTCTACCAGAAAAGGAGATTCTAGATGCAGTAAGAGGCAACTCTCCAGATGATGTGCTCTTTGGTGCATTGCTGGTTTTGGCACTTGAAAGCACAGAGGGTGAGTGGAATTAAACATACAAAAAAGCACTGTAAAGCTTGTAAAGTACAAAAATGGTCTTTATTATGCTTGTAATATTGTCCTATAAATATTTTATCCCCATCGCCTGTATTATGCATTTTCTGCACGCTCGTACCAAGTTTTTCCTAAAGCTGTGGCTAGCCCGTCTCTCTCCAACACTTCCCCTCCTCTCTTCCAGCACACAACCGCTGCTGACTTACTGCCTGCAATTGCACTGTGCTCTGTAAACTGAGTCCGTTTGTCCTAGCCTGTCACTGCAGCGTCAGGGCAAGCAGAGGCACTGGAAACTGAGGAGCGCAGGTCACTAGAGAGGGTCCCCCTGAGGACATGGGAGCAGTACTGAGCTAAGAGAAAAAAGAGCAGCATGGGAAACAGGAGAGGCCACCTGAGCCTTTTGGTAAGAGGTCGGGTGTGCACGTATTTATTTCAGGGGAACAACCGACCCCTCAATTCTTAAGCACAACAACCAGGAGAAGCACCTTTTGCCACACGTTAGTGAGCCAAGACATTGTTGCTGTTATTCCCTCCTGTAACAGTTCCCTGAAATATAAAAATGGAAGGTATCTGGAAAGTTCTTTATCAGAGTAAAATGGTCTGTACACAAACTGCGTCTTGTTATATATTGGTTTTTTTTCCTTCACTAAACAAGCTGAGGTTCCCCTTTCTATTTTCTTAATGAAGTAATTTCACAAGACTTGTAAACTAACATCCAACTAGTCAAGACACATTCTCTATGACAAAGCAATACACAGAGTGAGCAAAAAAGACTTCATTGAGAAAGTATAATTCTCTGAGAGTGTCATACCCACAACAAGAAATCTTGCAGGTAGCTAACAGAATTTCTGCTTATGTTTACATTCAAGAAGGAACACAATGCCCAATCATAGTCCTGGTTTGTAAGGCTGGCAGAACACAGATGTTTGCTGTGCAAAGCTATGTCTTAGTTTTAAGCTTCCTTGAAGCGGCTCAAGGTATAAGGCTTAAGTGTACAAGAGATCCCCAAGACTGAAATGTTTGGTGACACTAATGAACCCTCAGTTGGAGAAAGCTTTGCACCTAACTCTTTGCCATTTTTCAAGATCCTCTTACAGTTTTGAATTCTAAATTAAAGCATTTGCTGCTGAAATACAGTAGTACTCCATAAGGTCATGTTTGAAATTTTAACACCCTTTAGTATGTAGGTATCCCTAGTGTCATCTCAGACACGCCATTTAGGTTACTCATTTAGGAAATGCTTGTGCCAGATAGACTTCCTATAGACCCAATAGGGTAAATTATTAACTTCATTTATCTAAAACTATTTAGGGCTTCCAGGAACTCTACCTCAGCAATTGCTTGTGCGAGTTCAACAAGCAAAACATTTTGTAGTGAAAAGCATTAAGTGAATACTGCTCTTAAGGAACATTATACAAGTTTTAAACGAGCCTATGGCAAGATTCCCGCTGCTGTTGGTCATAAAACTGCAAAATGTCTGCTTTGTCATTCAGCAACACAATACTTGCTTCTCATTCTAACTTTTGAGATGCAGTGTAAGCTTTACTCAGGGTTGGCTGCAATTTATTCCCCCATCACTTCAACTTAGGATTTAGTTTTCAGCTGAGTAAATAACCCAACTACCAGCTCACTAACATCTGCATCTTAAGAGGGGAGGGAAAAAAAAAAGGCAAGCGAACTTCCAAGCCTTTAAAACAGGTGTCTGGCTACATCATCAGTTTAAAAAGAACTACTAAGATATTGAAACTATCTTGCACTTTACAGATACCCCCTGTATTTAAGCACAATAAAAACTCTAGCTAGCAGAAAAAAGGACTTGGGAGCTTTCATTTCTATTTCTGGGCATGTAAGGCATCAAGTAAAATTTTAAGTCATTCCAATGTTTAGATTGCTAAATGCAGTTTGACGAAAAGCATCTGAAATTCAGTCATTGACCCTGAACATTTATTTAGGTACAGACATCCAAACCTTTGGAAGATTAGTATCTTTGCAAAGGAGATGAAAAAGGAATGACATTGCCACTGTTCTCAACCTTCACCCACTACAGAATTTAAAGCTTGTTTTTCATGATGGACCTTTAACACGGAGTTCTTAAGGATAAACACTAAATCTGGAGTTACTGTTTTTAACTTCAGTATTTTTTAATATGTCAAAAAAGCAATGTCTGGTTATAAGCAGGAGCTATTAGAGGCCCCAGCTCTCCTCTCCCTAAAAACAAGGTCACTGGGGAGGGGGGTTTGGGGGAGAAAAAGGAGAGATATTGAGTCAATCAAATTTTAGATTTCTTGCCTTATTGACCTACAGGTTTGTGCTTAACTGAGGAAAAATTAATCTCTCTCAAATGCACTTAATTATAATCAAATACCCATACCAATGTCTGTCACCACATCAGCACATCTGGCAGCAATGAAGACGAATTAACAGTAAGTCAAAAAATCTGGCAATATGATCAACTAAAGCACGCAAAATCCATTCTGTACACTTAGACCACCAGTGACTAAGGATGGATTAACTTCCTGTCTCTAATGCTGGTGCCTAAATTAAAGGGAAATTGCACTGCAATCTGGGTACCAGGTTTCTGGCTGCAGACAACTAAAAGCCCTTAGTTCAGCTACACCAGGCAACAAAATCTTTGCTCTCGCTTTGGCCCCTCATGCCTGTGATGGCCTATTCTAACAGCTGCTTTGAATTTAGTTTAAAAGAAGCTATTTGGCAACCATATAAGTTTGCACCTTCAAAGCAGGCAGACTTAAAAAGCCAATGTCCTGTAGAATTAACCATTTTGAAGTCTCGCTGTTTTAGTGCAGTGATGACAACAGGATTCACAGCTTTTTAAAACAATAGGCATCTGTACATGGAAACACAAAATAAAGACTGCTTTCACTCAGTTTTAACTACTGTTTTATATTAAGCAATACTCTTCCCCTGACTTCGTATAGGTAAAGATAATGGGTTCATTACTACAAATATAATCCAGCAAGAGTCTACAATTTCTCAACTTGACTGAGCAATTAAATAATGCACAGATCTCATCTGTAACCACAGAAGGGCAGCCACCAAGTAAAGAACAGAAGCATGAATTAAACAAAAAAACCCAGTATCTTGATCTTGGATTACCTCCTCATGTTGAGCAGGAGTGGCTGCAGAAGCAAAAAATAGGGAGAAAGTGTACGGGAAAGCAAAGACTCAGGCACGTACTGCGTATTTGGCAAACACTTGACACTAAGCCACTCAGAGAAGAGCTAGGTTACCAGGCAGACATCCAGTGCCTTTTTTTTCTCTTTCACCAAACAGCTTGATATGGATTTGTGTATGTACTGTGTATATTCCTCCACCAGATGCAGGCACACTAACAAAGGCACAGTGGAACTGCTGGTACTACACAGCCTCATGGGCACGAAAACTAAGAGTGTGCGCATGCTCATTTGACAGGGGGAATTCACAAACTGGAGGATTTCCAGCCTTGCTTTGGTTCAAATAGCTGCAACTCACTTTACCAGCAGCTGTGCAGGACCACACCCACTCTTTGAAGATGGACATATTTTACACAGTAAATCTAAAGGTACAAGTTTAAGTCAAATAAAGGTGCAAACATGCATCAGAAAGCACCTACATCTGCAGCACTGTCTACAAACATAATTCACACTTTTCATTCTTCATACACTAATGTGGGTCAGAGACCACATGGCAGCATATTTTATTAAAGTAATGTGCAAATAAGATGCATGATACCTGCAAACAGCATGGAATTTCCATTTGTAAAATGGTACAAGTGACAGTACAAAATTAGAATGCTTACTACTCATTTCAAGAAAATTAAGTCTAACACAGAAATACATACACTGTATTATTTACACCATTAATTTACAAAACATATTATTTGCATAAAAAAGGCTATAAAATAATTACAAATATAGTATTTTTATAAGAATTTTTTCCCTGTATAACCAATGTAGAGCATCTTGGAAATTATGCTTTATTGGAAAAAAAAAAATTTTTTTTCTTCTGATTTCAGAGCATCATGCGGTTTCTTTCTTCCCTTCTTCTCCTTATTCCCCTTTTAAATAAAGTTCCATACTGAGGTAGTAGTATGTCAAATTTTTCCTTTGGTTCCAGAAATCATTAAATCCAAAAGGAGCTACGTATCCAAATCACAGGATTGGAAAGTAGAAGTCCTGAAGTTTTCAAAGGACTGTTTGCAAGTATAAAAGCTATTTTCTCCTCTAGAAACTGTCCTTTCCTTTCCCTCTTCATCTGCCTCTGCATCAAAGTCCAGTGAGACATGATGATTATTATGGGAGGTTTTTGGTTGGCAATTTGCTGGCTGTCTACAGCTTGAAATAGAGTCCAGCTGAGGCCTCCATAAAGGCTTTCCAAATGTTCCTGAAAGACAGTAAAAGAGTGAGCACAGAAATACTGACACTAAAAACTTTGTGTCTCACCCTAGTGTACGTAAGTGACATTGAAATGCAAACCAAGGAGTGACAGAAAGTTCAACAAAGTGAGATTTTACTTAAACATTGTTTCACCATTTTAAAGAAAAAATCCACAAGCATAAGGCAAGATTCTGCCACCAGAGACAATAAAAACATTTCCAAGTAGTTGTATAGCCACCTACATCTTCATTTGTTTTCGTGACTACTTCCATACCCATTTTTCTTTGGGGAGGATGGTGAGGGGGGAGGTGGGAACACAGACCAAACTGCAAACACATCACAAGACACTTCCTAATGCAAAAGTCACTCCCTGTTTTGCTCTTCAATAAATGAATGGCACATGTAACCTGCCACGCAGTTCAGAAAAAATAAAATAGGAATTTTAAAAAAACATAACCCCCAACCTCTATCAGGTTATACAACATTGTCTCATAGTGCAATCTGAATTTTAATGCAATCTTTTTCTGGCTAGCATCTCCCATTAATACTAAAGATGCAGATAACCACATGCTCCATTCGCCACTGATCATCCAGCCAGTTGTGGGCAAAGGGAACAGTAGCAACCCAAAGAGAATTGCACATTTCAGTTCAACTGTTATTAGTAATTATTTGGATTTACTAGTCAGTAAACAATCAGTGTGTGTCATTCTTCACCACTGGGAAGCTGTTAGTATCAACACCTCTACAAGAAGGGCCTTCTTTTTTCACTAAACAAAGATACAGCCATCATGAGCCATAGTGTCTGTAAGGACTTATTTTCAGAGACAATGTGCCACAGGCTGATTTTGAAGAACTCAGGTTTTTATTAATAATTTAACACTATATTTTTAAACAAATTTTGAACCCAAAATGCAACACTTCTGCTTCTGTTTAGATGTTAGAAGCAAGGGTTTCAACTAAAACTGTCATCTGGGAAGTTACTAAAAAAGGAATTGGACAAAACCTCTACTTTCATCAATGACTTGTAGAGCAGTTTTGACCCAATGCAATATGAAAGGATGTTCCTCACAGCACCAAAGCTACAAATGAACTGTCTTAAAAACCAAAATCCAAGTTACGAACTTTCTGCCTCATGCATCAACTGTGATGCTAATGCCAGCTGTCATCTTCACTGTGACTGCACAGGCAAAAGGGCGCTTGAATTTGACAACCATGTTGAAGAAGCGAATTCACAACTGAAGACAAGAAATCTATGACAACTTCTTCCACAGCCACCACCTCCAAGATCTAGCCATAGGATCTTTGAGGGAAGAGTGCTAATGATTATGAAGCATACGAGGCAACGACAATGAAACATAAGTGGGATAGTACACTCAGAGAACTGATGAAAGAAGTAACTGCATAGATTTTTAGGGCAGAAGGAGGACTGTGCACCCTAGAGGTGATACCACCTCCTGGATATACAAACATACAGTTGGACTGCTTTCAGCAAGAGACATGCTAAAGCCCTATCTGCACAGTCCCACCACAGTAACAGTGGCAGTCAGCCAAGAGGCCGGCCGTGTGCAGTCTCAGGGTCTCTGCCAGATGTCCTGGCATCTGCAACATTTTACAGTTCCAACATCTGGCTTTTGAAGGGGAAAAACTTCAGAGCTTGTGCCTCCCTCCCCACCCCCTGAGAACAAAGAGCCCAGTGATGCACATTCCCCCAGGTCCCCTTCAGAGCCAGCAGACCCAGATCTTGATCAGCCAGCGCTGACACACCAGCCAGCAGACAATCCATGGTACCAGGGCTGTTTCTGGTGCTAAGACATCACAAGGATGAAAGCATGTGGTATGTGGTTTTATATGCATTTTAAACCAAGCAACCAAACTAACATCCAAAATTTAATGAGCTTCAAGGATAAAGCAATGCTTTTCTCCTTCCCCCACCTCTCCCTGCAATCTGGATTAAAACTGTAAACCCTAAACTAAACTTCGGGAATTCTTTTGTCATACACATCATGAGAAAATGACAAAGGAGGGATAGGGAGGGTATTTTTACAGAGTGCCTTATTTTGAAGGGTAACTAGTTCTGGCTGACTGTGTTATGCATATATATGCATACAAGTTCAAGTCTCCCCACCTACACTGAGCCCTTCTTACACACCTTTTGCCTGTCAGGCAAAACTTCTGGTATGCCTGAAGTGTTTTAAGGTATATTTAAGTTATGTATGCTACAGAATTTTTACAGAATTTACAGAAATCTGCCAGCTATATTAAGACAGAAGATAAGAATCGCTTCACTGATGAGATTTTTACATCAGTGGGTGCTATTAAGATCTGGTAATCTAAATATTCTCATTACACAGTTTTACTGTAGTCACTTTTCTGTTCCTCAGCGTCAAACATTTGGGAAAGAAGCAGCTGAGAAATTAGTTTTGTTTGGTGTCGTATGCAGGAAACAAGATAGCAAAACAATGGCAGCTTGGATAAAAAACAATACTAGAACATACCCATGAAAGTGCTTTTACTTGTAATACATGAGGGTTCCAAACTTCTGTTTAAATCAAATGTGTCTGAGTTGAGACTTTTGCTTTGCAGTCCAGTTCCTTCATCCTGAGTATAAATAGAGTTCATCAATCTGCTACTTGTAGCCTGTGTCCCAATAATGCCAACACACTGGTCAAAGGGATCTTCCTGTGGAGGTGAGTATTGACAGCATTCCTTTTTCTTTAAATATCCAGACTCATAAGGGCCCAAACCTGCTGTTCTCTGGTCAGGGCTACAACCTAAAGGAAATGAAAAATTGATTTTATATAGATTCATCATAACAAAAATGGAGTTAAGACTAAAACTCCCCCCCACCAACTTACTTGTACTGTATGCTTCAAATGCGTCAGAACTATAAGCGTTGCCTTTTAAATACAAAGTCCCCGAAGTCCCCAGATAGTGGCATAGGAATGGATCTGCAACACCCTCCAAGTCTGTTTCACTGCTGTTATCTAGATGGCAAATGCCTTAAAAATAAAATTGATGTGTCAGCACACTGTCTTTTCTCAATTTCCAGCTTAGAGTTTCTTGAGTAAATTTTAAGAACTCCACCTGTTCAACTACATTTCATAGTGTAGTTTAGAGTTTGCTTATGTTTAACCTAACCTTTGGGTGAGAATTCTAATTCCAGTAACTGTTCAATTAATTAGCTTGACTTCACTATACAATCCCTGAATGACAAAACAAAATGAAACTAATCACAGAGATCAGAACCAGGTATGTCCTTCTTCCAAATCACAGAAGACAAATTCATGATCTGTCTGACAGCTACCTTTCAAAGCAGAGTGTCAGTGTCAAAGTCCTGGTTGGAAGAATCTGAGGGAAGTCACTGGCTGCCTGAACAGCTATACAGATTTTCAGTTCAATGGCTCTTGAAAGCTTTGGACACAGTCTCTGGTTCTTGATCCACACAGAGGCCGTTCCTCTCACTACCCTACAACTGCAAAACTATCTTGCCATCACTCCATTCCCATCTGTCCCAGCTCCTGATTGTATCTCAACCCCAAGCCCTTTCCCAGAAAGTTGCATTTTCCTCCCTAGTGCAGGTATGTACAGAATTCTTAGGGACCAATAAATGTCAAGTACTGAAGCTTTTAACTTGCAGTCAACCTTAAATCCTTTATTGACTCTGACCGTAATCATTTTTTTTAACTAGCAAATCTAAACAGTTATACTGAAGTTCCACTAGTATTACCACACATGCCTACATTGCACTAAAAGCACCCTTTTCTAGCTGTAAGAGAGGAAGACAGGCCATGGTAATTTCTTTTGGACACTCTTGTTTGGTGCATGTACTCATCAGTTTAAATTTACCCTTAAGACTAGAGAAAAACTTCCTGATTTAAATAAACACCATAATGTCATTTGGATGAACAGAACCAAGTTCCAGTTATTATCATCTTGACAAAATCAAAAGCAATAAATTTCACATCCTCTATTAAATTTCTGCAAACATGCTTCTTTAGTGTTATTCCTATCAGTCAGAAATACAACAGCCACACTGCAGCTCCCTAAGTCACATGAAAAATCTGCTTAGCATTTTCTACCTACCATTACTGTCCCTCTGCTGCAGGAAATACCCTCCTACAGAAGATGAGAGGAACTGATGGTGACTGCCATTTTCAGATGAGCCATATCCATCCTGCCTTTCAGCCAGTGTCCCCTGGGATGACAGGTAACTTGGAATGTCAGCAGGCAAATTTGTTTCATCTGTAGGGGAGCAAAACATACAAAAGCCATCAGCGTACTTGAGTTTGTAGAAACATTTTTAAACTTGTCAGCAAAGCACTGAAAGTAACAAATAATTCACCTTTCTGCCTCTGAGTCAAAGCACACAATAAAGTCACTGCAAGGTAACCACAAACATTTGTTTTCCTTTCCAAGGTAAACCTTCAGTTTACACACCTGTATTTGTGATGCTGCAATCTTCATTTCTCCTTCTGGTGTGGTAGATGATGACCACCCACACCAAGGAAGTGCCCACCACACAGCAAACCACAGCTATGATCACAATGCCAACTGTGGCCCATCCATCATCATCAAGGGATGGGGCCATGTTTTGAGGAGAGTCACAGGTGGGAGTAGGAATTACATTAAGACGGATGTTGCCTCGTTCCGTTCCAAGGGTATTAGACATTTCACAAGTGTATTTCCCAGCATCTTCTACATCTGTATCCACAATAATGAGTAACTGATTGCCTGCAGCAAAGAAGTGTCTTTCTGTTACCATAAGAGGGCTGTCATCCTTAGTCCAGTTCAGTCGGGGTGGAGGGCTACCACCAGCAATGCACTGCAAGACTGCAGTTTCACCTTTTGTTACAGTTCGATCCAGCAAAGGCCGCAAAAATGATGGTGTTTCTGAAAAGAAAGCACAAGCCTTATATTCTAAATCATCTTGCAAGAGTAAGACATGTCCCTTCATAGCTCAAGAGGAAAAGCTAAATTAAATGCATCAGTAAAGCCTAATAAAGCTTACTCTCACTCTAAGAAGGAAGTCAAGAATTTGTACTTAAAGCCTACAATTTACTCGTCAATTGATCCTATTTATATGCTTGATTAACTTACAAGGTAAAAATGCTAAATCATACATGCTTAAGATAGCAGAGAACTACAATAAAATGATGAACAAAATGTCAAGAAATCAAAAGTTAAACAAATCCACTGTGTCTAAATGAAAACAGAAGCCCCTTCTTCCCTCCATCCCATGCATACCAGATGTGTATACACTGAGAAATGTAACTAACTTTTATTATTTTGAATGATAATTTTGACTGTGCTGTTAAGGTTTGCCAATATCTTACCTAGTACTGTTAATGTTGCGTTAGCTGAAATGCTTCCAGCAGTGTTTTGAGCTGTACAGCTGTAAACACCTGTGTCCTCGATCTTCACATCAACAATAAAGAATACATCATCTTCAGGCATGACATGCATGCGCCTCTTGCGTGCTGCAGGAAAATCTGTTCCACCATCCTTCTGCCAAGCAATCTGTGGGATAGGATGCCCAACTGCAGCACATTCCAAACGTGCCATTGCCCCAGCTCGAATGGTTAAGTCCATGGGGATTTTTGTAAATGAAGGCAGCACTAAAGAAAAGTTGGAGATACTAAAATCAATACATGAAACATACTTTTCCTGTTTTGTACAGCATTTTCTTGAACACTCTTCATGGGCCTAAAAACACTAGAGAAAGATACAACCTAAATTGATCAGTAACCAGCAGAAAGGGAGGGAACTGTAAAATATGTGAGACCACCTAGAGCAAAATCTCATTTTTGCTAACAGCCTCCTACATGGCCTTTCTATAGCATCTTGAAACAGAACATATACTTATCTCCGTGAGAAAAAGTTAACATTTTTCCATCTTGTAACACTGATTTTGCCAGATTTACTATGAATTGGGTATGTTATTTGTTTTTTCCTATACTATGCTTCAGCACACTAGGACCAGAGGTAAAACTGAATGGTGACCTTGGAAATGGATAAATTTTTAAGAAATAATCTCATATTATGGATCTTCTAAAAGATGCAGACAACGAGAATGGAAAATCTGTGATTACCTATCTTGATTAAAATACTTCTAAGTCCACAAGGAAAACATAACCTACTTACTGTTTACTGTAAGTTTGGCTTTGACAGAGTAGGATGAACCAAAATGATTTGAAATAACACACTGGTATTTCCCTTCATTACTGAATTCAACGTTGCGCAGCCGAAGGATGGTGGTGTATTCCATCACCTCTCCACCCTGGGCCCGGAGGTGTGCGTAATTCTCCATTTCAGCATCTTGCAGTAATTCGTTGTCTTTCTTCCACGCAAAAGTCATTGGGGAATCACTGCTGCTGGCTGCTGAACACACAAAACTCAAATTGGAGCCTTTAATTGCTGACTGGGTTTCTGGCTGGACAGTGATCTGTGGTTTAGGAAAATCATCTGCACAGAGGAAAAGAAAAAAAAAATATGTGATGCCTGAGGACTCTTTCCAGAGAGTTAGTAAGCCTTGTTTTATAGGTTTGAGAGAAGAGTCAGATAAATATTTATTAAATGGATCCACAATGCTTTTGTTTTAAATTTTCTTAGCCTTAGGGCATTTAAAGATGCCGTATTTACAAGTTTATTGCGCCAAGTCATCTCTTATTGACGAGAAAGCACATTTAAAAGCAGACTGTGTGCATAGTTTCTTCAACAGCAGCATTAAAGATGGAAGAACTACCCCCTGACATCCATAAGAACTATTCTGAACATCAATCACGAAGCCTACCTCTCATCTTTACAACACCTCAGGCTGCTGTGAGTTTCTCTTTATTGAAAGCATAGTTCTTCTGCTATCAGAAACTGCAAGTTACAGTTGAAGGTTTTACCCAAACCCACAAAAAAAAAAAATCATGTACAAAAGTCAGTGTTCCAGTGATATGTGTCTGTTTGGGCCAAAGGGGATGAAAGGTCCCTTAAGCAGGGCAGAACATAAGAATTTCAACAATTCCTGGAGTAATTGTATAGGAAAGTTACCTTCAAAGTGCCATGTTGTGAGTTTACAGAATTAGCTGCCTTCTGAATAATTTATTCAATTGTGTGTACACTGCATGTGCAAAAGGAGTGGGCAAGTAAATGCTTGGTCTCCCAAAAGCAAAAGCCTTAGTATATTCCCAATTTTCAAAATGTGACCAATCTCTGGACAAAGAAACTGCAAGGAAACCCCTGTGCCCCAACAATTCCTCCCTGCAGATCCTGCTGTCTCTTTCCTAGCCCCTTTGTCTCATTATATCTCAAATGACTGGGAACAACTATGGGGTCAAAGCCCTATTTCCTTGAAGAACCTCCACTCTGTTCAAAAAGAAAATGAGATGTGCAGATATCCTAACCTTGACTGTCTGCAAAACTCCTGCAGTGATGCTGTGCTCCAGTGACAGGGTAGCATGGATCTGGGACTCTAAGCATGAGCTTGAAGAACCTCCCAGGCCATTTGCTTTTCACGCTTCATACCCATGTCTTACCATTTGCAAATTGAGTTAATACATCCACTGACTTTGCACAGGAATAACTAAGTAAAACACTCTAAGTACTTAAATTAGCCTTGTGAAGGGACAGGAGAACATGCTTCTATTTTAATTAAGGAAGGGGTGATAGAAAGGTCACTGAAATAAGCATACAGTACAGAATACAGAACACACTGGGGTAAGACTAGCATTATGTTTTGTCAGAACAGAATAATACAAGAGCATATTTGAATTAAGGTATCACAAAGACACCCACATACATACACACCTTTTAACTTCAGATAGGAGTCAATACACTCCACTTAAAAATTCTATAAAAGCAAAAGCAGTCATTGTAACTTTTAAGCAAGGTGTGTACACCTGAATGTCTAGTGATAACACACTGTAAAGATATAACTGAAAAACTCCATGATTTTATTAGGAGATTTCAGTTATTTCTGCATGGCAACTGCATTATGTATCGAGCGCAACAACTTGTACATTTCCTTTTGCTAATACATCCTAAGTGGTTTAAAATTAATTACTTAAAAATAGCATTCAACAAAAGAAAGATCACAGTTCCCCCTGATTTAACAAATGGAAGATATATATTTAAATCCCCAGTTTAATTTTTTGACAGAATGTATTTTGCATAAATTAGGACGCTTACTTTATATATATTCCTCTAGCCACTGAGTGATCTGTAATTCCCTGCATTATGTCAACTCTCTTTCTCAGCAGTAGCTAGAATCTGCTCATTATTTAATGTATTAAATATCTGACAGCTAACAGGAAGGGAAAAAACAACATCTTGGTATGTCTTATATTCTGGACTTGCTTTCCCACTGAAAAAAGTAGCAACAGTAAAAATTAACCAGTTATATTTGCTTTGAGACAAAATTATTGAGAATACACCTTTTTGGTGTATTTTCTCCTAAGAAAAATAAAACTTATTCAACAAAAATACATGAAATGCCGTTAGTTTCTAAATTTCCTGATATTTTCAAAGTTCCCACTTTACATACCAGAGTAATTAAACACACGTCCTTACTCTGAATGCTTAGCTTCACTCTGATTTAAACAGAGAACATAACATAGGTGTTCATGAATACTACTAAACACACATAGAAAAATTTCATTTTTAAAGGAGATGCTATCATCTCAAATTCTCACATTCTAAAGTAAAAATATTTTACTAGCATCTACTATCTGGCAAACTGAAATAAAAAATACCAGTATCATAACTGGTAATCAGGTATTTTTTTAAACAGTTTATATAAAGACAGTAATTAACATACTCCAAGTAATTTTTGAAGCAGACAACAAGCACACATAAAAAGACGTCAGAGCTGAGGCTAGTATGGCTTTTTTACCTTGAAATTTTATCAGCCTGGAATAACCTCAAGACTAATGGAGTATGAAAAAAATTTTCAAATAAGCAAATCCAAAAATTACATCTTAATTTTGCCAAAATATGTCTCATTTACAAATGACAGTTATCTAGTTATCTAAACAGTATCTTTTAAATCTAGAGAAATATACATTTACCCTCACAAGCTACTGAGCTTTCACTTGCATGCTATGGTATGTCCTATGTAAGCAAGTTGTACTTGAAATATATGTCAAAATACCATCACTCCCTGTCTTGTACAAAGCCACAAGCTTTGAGCATCCACATCACAGTTTGGGAACAGAAAAAAATGTTAGTAAGTATCACATCCTCTCCATTTTGTTATAGAAATCACAACATATCAAGGGACTACAAAAAAATCGCAAGAACACAGCAAAATTTGTTTTATGGAATGAGAAATAGAGGCTACACTCACCACAGACAAACCCATCCAGGCTGACAGCAAAAATACTTCTCCCTTTTAGCAGCTGAGGATGGGCACAACTGGCATTTACAAAACTCTGGAAGTTGTTCTCTGACATCCACTGTGGAAGCCATTTTAACTGGCAGTCACACAGGAGACTTGATGTGTTGAAGTGCCTAAGAAAAAGCAATTAAAATCAATGTCTGTTTGTTTTTTTTCTGTTTGTAATACAGATCTGTATGAGCACACTTTTGTGACAAAACTAAGGCTTTAGGTTAAGCACACATGTATTGCAAGAGAAAGAGTGCAATATTGTTCAGCTCAAATCCCCTGCCTTGCCCAGCTGGTGACGCTGTGCCTGATGCACCCAGGACACAGGTGGCCCTCCTGGCTGCCAGGGTACTGCTGACTCATATCCAACTTTCCCTTGACCAGGACACCAGCTCCCTTTTCACAACTCTGCTTTCCAGCATCTCACTCCCCAATCTGTCCGTACACCCAGGGCTGCCCCACCCCAAATGCAGAATCCAGCCCTTTCTCTTGTTGAACTTCATACAGCTGCTGACTGCCAACCCTCTCGTTTGTTGAGGTCTCTCTACTGGGCCTCCCTGCCTTCGAGGGAGTCAACAGCTCCTCCCAGTTTTGCACCATCTGTGAACTTGCTCAGAATCCATCCCAGTCCTGAGTCTAAGTAATTTATGGAAGAGCCCAGGGCTGGGGCTGGAGCCCTCCTGAGCCCCACTAGTGACAGGTTGTCATTTGATGTCACCCCTTTCAGTATAACCCTCTGCATCCAACCCAGGAGCCAGCGTTGTTCTGCACTGATCAAAAGAAAAAAAAGGGTGACAGGACAAAGACTAAACCTCACTAAAATACATTTTTCGCAGTGACCGCTTCATGACTTCTCTGAAGATCTGTCTCTACAGGAGAGAAGGACCCAATTACAAGCACTGACAACCACGTCTTTACAGAAGAATTACAGCACTGCATTTCACTGGTCCAGCAAGCTTTAGCTCAGTGATAGCACTGCTGCTCTTAAAGCACATTACATCAAAGTCCCCCTTATCTAAAACCAGTTAGAGATCACCCAATTTTAAATAAGGACTTTAGAGACAACAGACGTAGCAGAAAATAAATGCCTCCTATCCTACACTCTCTCCCTTATATACACCTATCACATAAAAAATAGAAAAACCCAGAACACTGACATAAGCTTTTTAGGTTATTTCAGAGAGATTCCAGAAGGGGTTTATCACTGCATCAGGTAACGTCTTACAAGGCTTTTATTTGTACATTTATCAGGATATATATACACAATAGAGATGATGTCTTCTGATAGAAACTTACAATTCTTTGAGTTTCTTCATTTGTGAAAATGCATTTCCTTGAACCGACATAATTGCATTGTTACTTAGATCTCTAGGAAGAAAAAAGAAAAATAGGATTGGAAGAAAATAATAATTTATTAAGCTGAATGGATTTAAGACTCAATGATAGCTTGCTATTTTAGTGATACACAAAGGACATGCAAGCTCAAAAGCAAAAGAGACACAAATAAAGAATTTCATAGCATGCTTAATTCCTAAGAATTTCTGCATTAATTCCAAAATTCACACTCAATGTAACTCCAAAACCGTAAAATCTTCTGAAGGTCACAGTAGCAACCACGGTAAGTGTATTTCATTCCAAGTCATAAGTAAAGCTTGTTAGTCCTATTATAAATTCAGTTAGTATCAATATTAATTTTTTTCCTATTTTGGGTTAAATGTGTATTTCTACTACTTACAAGTGTTCAAGTGCATCCAAACCATAAAATGCTTTCTTTGTAATGGATCTAATCCTGTTTCCTTGGAGTATCCTGAAAAATTAAAGCACATGATGCAAAAGAAATGTAATTAACTGGAGTATTTTTGAGTTGAATAATTGCATTTTTGGCATTTATTTTTGAACTGTGACTAGTATTCACCACTCACCCATCTCCAATGCAGCAAAATGTATCACATCATTTATTCCCCTTGAATAAATAACTAGATTGTACAATGATTTTAGAAGACATTTGAAGTGTACAGTTAACTGACATGGATTATTCTAAGTGTATAACTACAAATATATTTTAATTTCATAAATCTGCATTTGAATCAATGCAATAGAGCTACTTCCACTGGATGCTGCTTTACCTTACTGAAGACTAAGCCTGCCACTATACCTTTGTCCTATGATACACTTATTATTTCTTAGTATGGGAGAACCACCTTCTTTGATAAATATGTCCATAAATATTAATAATAATTAAAATATTTCAGATTAGTTTGACTTGGAAAACCTTGAATTTTTTTATGGAAAGGGAACATGTTATAGAGAACAAAGTGATAAGGGAGAAAAAAATCATCTCTGCTATGGAAAATTTAATATCCTTAAGTGTTGGGCTTGTCCCGTAAAAGACACAAAATAAGCAATTTTTTTAAGGCACAATGAGATACAGATATTGTAGCAATACTCACAGCTTCCTAAGTTTATCTAGGCCAGAGAAAGCACCATTCATATCTTCAATAGTCCATGATATTTCATTGTTTTTCAGATCCCTGTTTAAGAGGGGAGGGGAAATTAAACCACAAAAGCTATTAAAAGTAACAAGGCACATACTTATTCAACAACATGTATTACTTTAAAAAAAATCTAAAATAGCTTTCTGATAGGTTGGATTTTTGTTCAGTTGGTTTTTTTGAGTTTTTTTAAGAGAAGCTTTTCCTGATTAATTTTATCATTTCAATTGTTACTGAGAGACTTTGAAGACTATTCGTATTTTTCACAGTGATAATTAAAAATATTATAAAGTCAACAATCTTCAGAATTGTGAGCAAACCAACCCACATACCCCTCCAAAGGTATTCAGATACAGGACTATCTGAAGAGAACGTGCATCGCAGGAAGGGAAAAGACCAACTGTCATCCCTTTGAAACTAAACACTCCCACGCCTTTGTAAGTCCTTAATATTAACACCCAGAGAGTCATTTTAACATACCAAAACACTTGCTTAATTATCTATGAAGCATAAAGAGATTAGAGATTTGTGTACAGAATAGCATGTCAGCAAACAATCTACAGGGTTGGGCTAGAGGAGAAAGAAAAATCTAAGCGAAAAAGACTAATATTTAATACCTAAATGGCTCACAATTCTCTAACTTCCTCTCTTTATGGTATCCAACTCTCTATAGTCTTAACAAACATAGTGTACACTCCTCTAATTTGCTTCTTTCTTAGATGCCCTAAGTGTGAGTATGTGAGCAAACCCTTGAAAATAAAGCCGAGAGAGAAAAGCAATAGTTTTGCTCATCTGGCTGACAGATGGGTCAGTGGTATGCAATGGGAAGGTTTTAATGAGGAGGAATGTATTTAGATTAGTTCTTTCCTTTAAGAAATGCTATTTCTAAACACGCTCTAATACTTAAAGCAGTTGTCCAGTCATGAGAATGAGTTTTGTCTTCTTATTTCTGCTACAAGGGAAAATTATTCAGTTAAGATACAGCTATGATCCAGATCCTCAAAACTGTGGGTAGCAGGGCTCTCTGCTTGCTGCCTTCAGGCAGAGATATGTCTCTCCCACAATAATGCTACTGAAAGTTTGTATCCAAAGTTACCACCATCCATTGTGCACAGACTTAACAAAAGAGGAACTCCTTCCTTTCTCAACTATTCTGAAAAAAAACCTTACTGTAAGAAAATCATATACTGATCAGGGGAAGTTAATATGTTTTTATTAAGGTTTTTGACCTTACAAGTTGAGTTTGTCAACTTACAAAATCTGTAGACTGGAAAGTCCCTTGAAGGCACAATCAGCAATGTAATTTACTTTGTTGTTTCCAACGTACAGTCCAACCAGCACGCTTAAACCAATGAAGCTTGAATCATCTAACCTTGCTAATTGATTGAATGTCAAATCTCTGCAAATTTAAGTGGGGGAAAAAAGCATTTTAATATTCATACTGCAGCACTTATTTAACTTAGTTCAACCCATGTGAATCTTCAGGGGGGAAGCATCATTTTTCCCCTGATGATTATCACAGAACCCACTGCACCACTTCTGACCGCACAGCATTTTGCATTGTTTCGTCCAATTCACAAATTACTGCAGAATTAATTTCTCTCACTTGAAAATTACTGTGTTACAGCTTTAGTACAGCTGCTACAGTGAAATGGAGCAATCTCAGTTAACTTCAACAAGATATAACTATCTTATATAGCAAAGTTGTAGTCACACTGGAAACCTTGCTATGAGACATTCACAGATCAGTGCTAAGAAGCTCATGTTTTGGCACGTACCCAGCTTTTGAAACTGGAAGAGAATAAAGGTACTCACAGCTCAGTGAGTTTTTGGCAAAATTCCCAGGCATCAGGACTGATCCTACTGATGGCATTTTGGCTGAGATGGAGTTGCTGCAGCGTCAGTAAGCCATAAAGCCAGCCTTTGGTTACCTCTGTTAAGTTGTTATGGTCCAGCTGCCTACAAACACCCACAAACAGAAAAAGACATAAGGTTCAGAAACTCAGCAGCATGGATGCTATGCCACAGGTCCACATCTGACCTCACGACACTGGCTAGATAGCTGGAGCCTCCTCTATTTAAATCTTGAGTTGTATGCATGCATTTAGAATGTGCTGCTCTACACATTCACTACTGACTCCTTGCTCCTTTTCAGACCACAACAAAACAATTTAATTCAAAAACGCCTTTAAATTTTATCACACAATTCTATTACTTTTGTGCAAATCTACTTAATATATTATCAGCAGAATCTATCAGATAAAGTCTTGATACTTACAAGACTTCCATGTTGGTCAAACCCCAGAAAGCACCATCCATGAGCCTTGTAACCCCATTTCTCTGCAGTTTTAATGATTTCAAAGCAGGAAGTCCTTGGAAAGTAAGCCCATCTATTTTTTTGATTTTGTTGCGATTCAGCTCCCTGCATCAACAGAATTTACAGTTACAGCACAATTTTACCTACATGCCAACAACCTTTCTTCCCTCTCTGGAACCAACTTTATTTAAACACTTTTCTTGCACGTGAAACAAAGACAAGAAGTAATAAAAATGAAACATTTTATTCTAACACATTATGTTCAACCATGTTAATACTGTTCTGCCTTTCTGATGCTGAGAACAAATATTTGGTAGTTTCTTGATTTTCAGACTTAAAGAATCCCTGTAGACCTAGAATGTCATGGTTAATCCGGTTCTCAAATGCAAAACTGAAAGCGGTATTTATCTAGCAGTAGAGCTGTTAAGGTTGGTTTGTAATTGCAATCAGTAAACAGTTAAGAAAAAGTTAAAATTTTAGTTGTGATAACTAGACAAAATTGAATGTCCTGGGTGATCTCTTTCTGTATCTGTAGCCAAGAACTCATTATATCTCTCCTTCCTCCACAACCAGTTACACATAGTGCCTTCCCTCCTTCTCAAGTGGTCTTGGCACTCGCCCTTCTGCCACTACACTCACCCTGTGCAGGTCAGAAACTGGGAGCAATGTGTATCCTGTGAGGGAGATGTAGGGCGTAACGAGCTGGAGGGCAAGATGTAGCGACAGGATCAGACAATACTACCAAAAAGTAGTAAAAGCAGCGATCATCTACCCCTTCAACCAAGTCTTAGGTCTACCAAACTAGAAAGAATCTCTCCTTCCAAAACTTATTTCCTCATGCAAAGTAAAGGTCTAAATAATCCTCTCCCAATAGTTATACCAACATTATTTTTCAGAGTCATAGCCCTGTAAGAATTCAGCTTTCCTCTATAGCAGTCTGACACAAAATCTACCTTAGCACTTGTATAGAGAAGAAACACAGTCTCTCTTTCCAGAAGTGTAAAGCACCCTAATATTTCAGTGCTCTTATAACCTATCACTTTCAAGGCTAACCTAAGAGACTTTGTAATTTTTAACTCCTGACTAGCTGATATGGAAAATAATTATCTAGGATTTGACAAAGTGCAACCCATTCTCTTGTCCATTTTCTGCACTTTCTATGTTTTCCAATTAAAACAAACCCCACACTCTCTTTCACATAACTTTATTATTTATTCAGTAAGACATTTATGAACAGCAGTGTATCAGTAAAGCTGAAGGTCAATTTATTCATGCATATTGCTTACTATCATGCCATCTCAAAGCAAATTAATTTCCTTCATTCCACTGGAATATAAGTAAATAACTGCTGCAGTGAACTATAGAAGTTTACTTTACTTACTATTTTCCTGATGCTTTTTTTGAGAAATATTGCTACTACCCCTTTTCCAGTCTTTTTTCTTTTTAACTTTTAATAGGCAAACACAGTTTTAAACACAAAGACTGTTCACATCTCACCAACATATAGGAGTTTTGTTCAGCACAACGCTGCAGTTAGTAAGGGTTGCAGTAATATGTTTTCTCTGTCTGCCTCACTCTGCCTCTGGTTAAATTAAAGGCTAAAGTTCAAGCACTGCCAGTGCTCTGGAAAACCTGAAAACAATTAGTCAATTGTAGGTTACACTTACAGGTGCTGCAGATGGGATAGTTTAAACATCTTTTGAGGAATGGCAGAAATTTTGTTCCTGTTCAGTTTCAATACTTGAAGTGTGGTAGACAAATTGTCAAAGGTACCAGGCTCCATAGAGGTTATTCGGTTACTGTTAATATACCTGTTGAAACAATGTCTAGAAGGTTAAATTTACAGTTATTTAATAAATTCTTAACACCAAGTAGTGAAACACAAAGCTCTTGTGGTGCTTACTCATTTATAAATGGAATTTTTTCATATTAATTAGAGCTTGTGACAGTTTATTCTATAGTGAAATAGTATTTCATCACCACCATTTTATTCCACTCTGCCAGAGTGTGATAATGGAAGAAGATAGCACGTGGCAATCCTGTTACTTTTTTATCAGTCAGTATATCTGGCATTGCAATATTCCTGAATAAGAATTAAAGTGTATTCACAAGAATTCTATCAAACTCCATACAAATACAAATTAACCTATCCATGGGGAGCTTAAATTAATTTATCACATAATTATTTCTCTCAAGAGACACATCTATTTGTTTCATCTCAAGATAATGGCCTTAGCTTTTTTTAATGAATTAAAACATCTAATTGTAACAACTCATATATTCAAGTTAGCAGCTTACATTAAACTAGACAGGTGAAAGTAGGAATATTTAATGTCATTCCAATCAAAAGAAGATTTAGTACCTTAATAAACAGCTGGCAATCTAAATTATCCAACAAGATTTTTGAAAGTAACCTGAAAGAAAAAAAATTTACTTACAGATACTTGAGTTGTAATGATGGAAATGATGAAATTTTTAGCTCTGATATGTTGTTGTTGCTCAAGTCCAAAGTTTCCAGACTCTGAAATGGCTTCAGATGTTCAGACAAAATGTTGGCAATCTTGTTACTGGTCCTGAAATTTAAGGGCAATAGGCAAAAGACTGTCATTTCCAAAGTAAACACATTGTAACTACATAACTCTGGCAAACATTAGTTCTTAGTTCCCCTACTTGAAAATAATTCTGAGTTACAGAGAAGCAATGAAGTATGCTTTCTATGCATAATATTAATCCAAAATCACAAACTGGAGTAGTCTAAATAAATTTTCATTAATATTTCTTGAAATATAATTCCACAAAACTATGACAAAAATGCAATATAATCAAATTACTGCAATTCATGGCTTTTAAAAAGAGATGTAAAAGTCTATAATCACCTGTTTCTGAAGAGTAGAAATATCTGGTATTTGCATGGAATAGTATGCCACAGTATTGTAATGAAATAAGGTTAGAGCTGTTTTCTATTTTAAGCAAATTAATATCAGAGTAGCTAAACACAGTGCTTGAGGTTTTTTGAAAACTTCCTTGGCACAGAAGTGAAACTGAATTTCCAGAAAAAAACACTGAGCTAAATTATAAAAGATGGATGACAGTGCAGCCCCCTTAAAAAACCATTCTGTAACTGTGGAATCAGACCTAGTATTCTGATGTACAGATATTTCTAACGAGTCAGCAAATAACAAAAATTCGGCATATTAGAGGTCATTACAGGAGTTTTGGACTTCATGTCTGGTCAAACTTCAGCTCAGCATCACACCCAATTCCAAAACAAAACAATCTGTAACAATCTGAAGATGTGGATATTGTAGTCTGCTCTAAGGAACACCCCTTCTCTCACTTTCACACAAGAACTTTTTCCAGTGACTCTATTTCATGTTCATACCCAGCAACCTACCAGTTTTTCCATCTCGGCTGCATAATGTATAGGATCACACCCTGCAAAGCAGTAACATTACGGTTCAGGGCTACCACTACATAGGTGAAAGCAGATCATGTCCAGTTAAACAAATGTAACTTGCAATTATTCTTGTTACCTTGTATGTTCAAGTCAGTTCTAGCTGTGGTACATTCTGTACCTTGTTTGATAATTACCAAGATTTAGGAGCTTTCCCCAGATCCTAGAGATTGCAGGCAAAAGGCAATTTTAAAAACTATCAACAAGAATTTAATTCTGGAAGGTGTTTATCTTTACTGGAAACACTTGCTCTGGATCAAACAGTAAGCCACACATTAGGGTGGCATGGACAACTCTCATGTATTCAAGGGGTGTGGGGGAACTACTGCTCAAGACAAAGAAGTCCTGCCCACAAACTGAACCAGAAGTGAGATTAATGGGCTTTCTGACCACATATGGGAATGGGTAAGTGATCCTGCAGCCCCTCCAATACTGAGCTGGTATCATGTTTCATTCCTTTGGCTGTCTGGTATAGGTACAGTGCATTTTTTAACTCTTAGCTGAAAGAATTTATAATAAATGGAAACAAATTGCTTTAATAAAAAACAACAACAAACACCATGACCATGTATCAGTTCTACCAGCCAAATAAGAATGTGAACAGGTCATAGAGCCTTGCCTTTATGCATTAGTTTGTTTACAAGGTAATTACTAACAAGGTATTAAAACTGCCAATTACTCGAGTGATGAATAAAATTTTCCTTGCAGTTAAAGTGTGCTCCAGCAGAAGCCAGCAATTTCCTGAACTGCCCGCCTCCTAAATTGCAGTGTGAAAGTGTTCAGTTCAAGACGGCTTGCACAGTACTGTCTTTGTGTCAGCACTGCTCTATAAAACAGGAATTTCTCACAACTGGCAGGATAATAGGCCCTGTATTACAAACTTTAGTTGGACCTAATGGAACCACATAAAACTCTTACACCATCTTCAGAGTAGCGCTTAAAACCAACTGGCAAATTACTTGACACAGACCAGGCTACAACAAAGCAACCAAACAAAAAACCCGCAGCTTGTTTGTTTCAGGAACATTCTTCTTTTTTGGAGATTGCAAGGCCATATTGAGGAGTGATGAGACACTTCTTTTGCTCACTGAAACTGCACTATACATCGCAGTCCCAGTCCATCTCACAACCAGCCAACCAGTCCATCTCAAAATCAAATCAGCCCTCACTGCATCCTCCTGCTTATTCATATTTGTACAAGTTACTCGGTTGCAAAATAGCTGAATGGTTCACTCCCTATTGCTCCAACACCCTAGTCCAGTTTCTCTTCAAAAGAATGTAAGTATAATAATTCATACCTGGACGATTATTCAGCACTGGAGATACCCAAATAATTCTACTATAAGACCCAACTTTATTTAAGATGAGAAAGTTTAACTCTAATTTTATTTTTCTTCATAATCATCACATAACAGATTGAAAAAAATAGTGTATAATCCTCTTCCTAACACCCAAAATTAGTCAAGACCCATCAAAATTAGTTAAGAAGGACATGTTTGAAAACACAAGCCTAACTAACTGTCTAGAAAGAACCAAAGAGTATGTGTGTGGACACAATGACATAAAAGTTTTTTCACTGAGAGGACAGTGGGGGTAAGAAAACCCAGAAGAAAATCTTTCCTCTGAGATGGTACTATTGCTATGTTCAGACAACAGGAGCTGCATACACTCCGCTGGTTTAATTTCACAGACCCTCAAGGGGATGAGAGAAAGACATCCCCTGCAACAAGAAAACCAGCACATCAAGTTCTTCCAGAAACCAACCTGCAGCAATTTGATAACAATTTCTTCATGTGGAAGGAACAGCAACATGCTGCAGCTTCCTTACAACTTCTCCTGTTAGAGCTAAAGCAGCAGGAGCACCAAGGAATGCAGATAAACCCACCAAAAATATCTATGTGAATTTGAACATGCCTTTTGCAATTTGAGCATCTACACCCTGAATTGCAGCAAAAAACCCACAAACCAACAACCATGAGTGCATACAGCCTGACTTAATTACTTTTACATAAGGGTGTGTGAATACCAGCTTAAGAGAGAGTATTATAGAGAGAGAGTTTTTCATTATGCGTATGAGGAACCTTAGCTCTCCCTCTCAACATCCATGACTTTAAACACACCAATAGGCCAGAAATCCTATAACAACCCTCTCAATCCTGATCTTAAGATTCATTCTATATAACCAGCTACCATGTATTAGGCATAATGACTCGTACTTTCCTTACTCTGGGGAAATATAAAGCAGGTCAGAAACTTCTGTATTTGTTTTGTTGAACATCTAGTTAACGCTTTTCAGATATAAAAGCTCTTAACTGCTGAAACGTTTCCCCCCTGCCAGTTTTTAAAGATCTAAGGTAGTCATACTGTCTCTTGATAAAGACTGTCAGTATGAAATGTTTTCTACCTAAGAAAAATATCCATGTAAGCTTCATGGTCCTGATGAGTTGTAACTCATCACATGTAACATGGAAAATCAAAGGCAGAACAGATTAGGACCTGAAGTCCTATTTTCTGTTTCTCTTTGAAATCTCAATAAACCCCACTCCTCCACTCTCAGTATAACTTTTTCTTCCAGCTATATCCTGACCTTCAGCATTTTGAAAACTCCTTAGTTGGATCTCACCCTACTATCCTGACAAGGAGTACGGGTAGCAGCCTGGAGGTGGAGCAACCTGGTAAGAAACAAGTTGTATAGAAAGACAACTTTGGAGAAGAGTCCATGCAGCTTGTTCTGCGTAACTGTTAGATGTAAAGTAACTATCTTAACATATGTGTATATCTGGACTAATACAGTTCCTCCCATGCCTCCACTAAGCCCTGAGAGGCAGAATAATCTGAGCCACAAACAGGCAAATTAAACCACATTGCAATCTTTTCTGCTGGAAAACAAGAAGATACATAAAGAGTGAAAAAAAAGAGCCTACTGCTAGGACTGGATGTATCTTTCTGACCAGTGCTAAGGCCGAGACACGGAAATTCATGGATGTGTAGTCTGAGCAGATTAGAGCTCTTTTGGAGGCAGCCATATCAGAGTCCTTGCAAAACCAACATGACTGCTCACATCTGAGCATGTTCTGAGTGGTCTCCATTGTGTGCCACTACAACTCACGGCCTCCTTTTAAATTTTTCTGAGTTTTTCACCTGTTCTCCCATCACTCATTAGCTGACATCATATTCATAGAGCTGGCATATTCTTTCTTGCACTCCCCCTCCTCCCCTCCTAAACTCCTTTGGTAGCAATTATGTAAACATACTGTGTGGAAGAAAAATGAAGCAAAAAGAAAAAACCAAAATATATTAAATACAAAGGATCAACACTGTAATTGGAAGTGCTGGAATATACATACCTTGTGGCTTTTATGGTAAGACTGAATGACTTTAAGGAACTCTTACCAGAAGAGCCTCAGTAACTACTACTTCAAGAAGAGCAAAAATGTTCTTTTTTTTCTTCAATTTCTACTCATCTGAATACTGGGCAACATCATAATGAACAACTACATCATTTAAAATACTGAAATTGCAGTTTTAAGCTGAACACTACCCTTACAAAGAATGCAGCCTCTGATATGAATGGGACTACATGCTCTTCTCACCATTAAGAACACCCAACTGGACTGAATTAAGAAAGTCTGGGGTTCTTTTTAATATTTGTAAGTGTTAGTCATAGAAATATTACCAGTGAAATTGTTTTTCTCCAAGACAAAGCAGAAATAGAGCCCAGAATCTGGCTCACTTTCAGTTCTACTGGTAGGTTTACAAGTCTGGTGCCTCTTTCACACACGAGCTTCTTGCCCTCCTTGCAGCAAGCAGTTGTTCCTTCTTTTGAAGGTCTCCTTCATTCCATGATCCATGCCTCTCATTCCTCTTTCAAGCCACATGTCAGAAAGACTCTATTTTTGTATTTCATGTTTTTTTATATTATATGGGCATAACACAGAAAATGAAAACTCAGAACACTGTAGGCTACTGTCCAAAAACTTGTAACCAAAAGTTTATTGATTGCCAAATCAAACATAAACTGGGAAAGGGGAAAGAGAAAGATGCAGACTGAAACAACTATGTGATCAGATATGTTTTCCTCACGAAAAAGAAGAAAGAGACAAATCCAAACTTTTAAACACATGATACTTCCATAACAATTCTCTTCTGATTCTAGTCATAGTACCAATATGCAACTTATTAAGCTTCCCTTCCAAACTCTCTTCTTAATACCCTGATGTCTGTTTCCAATTCAGTTTTCTGGATTTTTCAAAATAATCACAAGTTATTTAGCATGTGATAGGCAAGTGAATGTGTAAGTTCATCCCTTTATTTTAACAACTGTAAACAAAAGCAGTGCAAGTGCAACTGTTTTGGCAAGACCTGACAACAGGAATAACAGCCCACTGTGGATTTGGTGAGCTGTGTGACAGTTCGTTAATGCTAAAATCTTGGAAAATTTTAAATATTACCTAGATAAAACCAGCATAGTGCTCTCCAGTATTATAAATAATCTCTCTAATCTTATGTATAGAGTTCCTAAGTAAAAACACCTATTCTTTATTGTTACAGAGCAACCCTCCCTTTTAGAGGGTGCAGGCCAAAGTCTAGGCAGTTTAGACTGCTCACCCATCTAGATGTACCCCTAACTTCCATCATCAATACAAAGTGAGGAATGTTCCCCCATCCACTTCTCTTTCACTAAAGGCACAAGTGATTTCACTGCTCTATTGCAATCACCACCACCAATTCTCTAAAACATAATCCAAACACTTGTGCTTGACCTCTCAATTTCATTCTCACTTCTCTCATTTTCCCTATCATATGCCCTACTCCTCTGTAAAATTCCTACCACTCTTCCATTCTGTCATATCAGAACAGTGTTCTCTATTTTTCTAGTCCATTACTATTCTTTTTAATTCACCTTTTCCTTTACCATTATGATCAGAAAATCATGACAGATTTATCCACTGCAAATAGCTAATAAAATTTGCATTCTTTTCCATTCTCATTGCAAGAGCATGAATCTAGGCTCGCACTCACACCATTTTTGCTACAACAAACTCTGCGTTTCTATGTACTTCTCTTTCCCATCATTCAGCCTAAATTGCTGTCATAAAAACTGAGTTTCCATGCCTGTAAGTCTGACTAAGTCAGGTTCCTTTTCAAATTCTTTCATTTACTTCCTCTTAAGTCTCCACACCAAATGTCAAAGGCTGCAAGAACAAATTCCAGTAAGTTCCTTGCTCTAGCTTTTTGCTCTCAACTTCAGACCAAGTCACACATGGTTTACCACCACTCTGTTTTGGGACACTCTCCAAGTAGCCTTATGCCTGAAGCCCAGTCTGGCATTCCTCTATCCTTTCTTTCAATCCTTCTTCAAAACAAACTCTTCCAGGCAGCATCCAAATCTTAATCCTTCCCATAATAAAGTGGTAGCTGAAGAGATGACAAGGATGTAAATTATTTGACCAACATTTTCTTCATACTGGGATCCAGACTCCAGTTTAGTATGCTAGCTTTATAAACAAACAATACCACTTTCTCTGGCAAGCATAAAAGGGAAAGGCATTCACTCCTACTGAATGTGAGCTTTCATTTTCAGGAGTTTCATCTAAACATCTTTCTTGTGACTGCAGCTTTCTTGCTGCATACCGAGACAGTGTTCTGGATTTTACAACCAGCTTTCACTCCCAGACCACTGTGAGATGACAAAGAGGCAAACTTCTCATACCTACCTTTCTGTCTTTACTGAAGGCCTTTTACAGTGGTTTAAGTTACTGCCACTAAGTGCAAGCTATCACTCTTATTACCAAACTGTTAGCTGGCACAAATGCATGATGTGAGTGTTTGCTTCAATTAGTTGAATTTTATTTCTTAATATGACCACCTGAAGCCTGATCCGGGATGCCCATTATCACATAACATACATAAATACACTTTTCCACATTTTAAACAGAAAGGGACACACAGTACTTTAAAAAAAACCAAAACCACAAAAACAAAACAAACCAAAAAAAAAAATCACAAAAAAACCCCACACCAACCCCCCAAAAACCCCACAACCAAAAAAATAAAACAAACCCAAAAAAACCCAAAACCCCCCCCCCCCCCCCCCCAATACTAGGAGGGTTTAATTGCCCCTTCCCCTTTTCTTCAGTAAGTATGTTTGTGCATAAAGATAAGTAATCAGGCTAATTTTGTAGAGGCTGATCAGAAAGCTAAATTTAAAGCTGAAATAGTTTTTCTTACTATGAAAACTTGTGACCTGTGCAGTCACCTAGGACTGGCTACTTCACAGTTTTGTCCTCTTTTTATCTCCTGACCTTTTCTGTTAGTACTTTTTGTTCATTTAGAATTTTAAATATCCAGGATACAAAACACATCCTCAAAGTCAGTGAATTTAAATTTAGCACATATTGACAAAAAGACATCACAAACCAAAGGCTGTAGAAAACCTTCAGAGAAGTGGCTTGTGGATTCTGTTCATCATCTAACAAACACATGGCCACATTTCAAAAAACTGCCTCAATTTTGCCAGCACTTTTATGTATCTCAGAACTCAGAAGTGCACAGTCCCTGCCTTAAAGGCTTCCTGTACAGATGGAGTTGGAGGATTCCCCCAGCACAGCAAAGAAAAACCTCTACCATGTCACATTTTCATTATGTCTCATATAAGCAGATTTCACATTCTAAAAAAAAAAAAAATGAAGCAGGAACCTAATATAAAACACACAAACACACATTAATGTAAGACTTGAAAACATTCCTGAACTGTGAATCATTCATGCACCCTTTAACTTCCACACGACAACTGCTGCATTTTCCTCTATGGCTTTACTAAGACCAAATATTTGTGTTCTAGACTAACATAATCAGTCTTTACAACATAACAACTTGAATCACCTATGCCATATGCTCTAGTCCCTTTAAATAAAATATCTCCTATTCAATAAAATGTAAAATTACAAGTCTATTTAAAACACTCCATTCTTGAAAACTAGTCTAATGTTAGAATTTCACTATATGCACTGAAGACTTGGGCATGTACAGCTCTTCTAGTCCCTACTGACTACAAGTGCATTACTAGGGAACATATCCTGGATGTGGGTAATGAGAAACATGGGGGTATTAATATTAGTTCTACACGTATGTGTTCGTAAGAAAAATAAATTCTAGTTGGAGAGACAGGATACTTTAACACTCAAAGCTGTTCTGTCTCTTCATAGTCACTGCTACCTTCCATTTTTCACAGTAGTCAAGGATACAGTGTACTGATGATGTTGGACAGTGTCTACAACTATGTATTTTTTTTAATTCTAAGTAAAATTAGCATGGGTTTCTTATTTAAAGTGTATATCCCTAAACAAAATCTTACGTAACATTGCTGAATTTGCAAATCAGTCTCTCTTCCCTACAAAGTACTAGTAACATTAAAAGTAGTTAGCATTTTCAGAAGAATTTTAAAGTAAAACCCTTATGCAAATGGTAGTTGGTAGTTAAACACCAAGCAGGACTTCTAGACAAGGCTACTGTACTTACACTATTTGGTTTCAATCTATTTCTGGATTTTTACCCTAGGTCCAAAACTACAACTGTGATAGACCTGAAAGTCAATATTAATTTTCTTCTCATGTGTCAAGATTACAGATTAAGGCAGATTTTTAGGACAAACAGGACAGAACTGGTACATCTTGGATAAGCAATGTCATTAGAATGGAAACAATATTCAGAACTTTCACTTGTTCTCCCGGAATGAGGGCATTAGTGCCCATTTTTGTACCTGACACAAAAACAATCCATCCATCCATCTTGGAATAGTAAAAAGTAAATAGTTTTTTCTCCAAGAAATGAAGAATTCTCTACTATAACCATTTAAAGCAATTCTCCATTAATTTAAGTGTTTTTACATTTACTTCAGGAATGCAAACTAGAAAACTTCTAACATATTTTACTTCTAGGGATAGATAAATACACTTACATTACTGTGTGTGGTGTCTGCACATTATATACCTGTGGTAAGCAGCTGTTAAATGCAATATTCTCCTCAAAAGCTTATGTTGCCAGCATGTGGGGTACCTGACCTCCTGGCTAGAGCTATTGTGTTGACAATCTCTGGCAAATACCTGAACTTCCCTCTTCCTTCCTTAATATACTGCTCTTTTCATGCCTTTTCTTATAGAAGGGCTTGATGGCTGTGCAAAAAGAACAACCTGCAATTTAATTTTCAGAGACTTGACCTACGCCTCCTGACCAGATATAGCCCAAACTACCACCCATGTAGCTCACAGTAGTATCCAGATTCCCAGGAGGCTCACAGGCTCTAACTCAACACATGAATAAAATCATAGATACATCTCAAGCCATGTAATAAGAGTGTGCCTGAATATCCTTGTATACTCACTCTTTCACACTGACACATCTCCCAGGGTGGTGGTGAGGGGGTGTGCCTGCCTGATACTTCTCATTCCCAAGATGTTCAACCCTCAACTGGCATCAGTAAAAACAAAATGTTAGCATTGCTGTTTCATGTTACAGACAGACTGGGACCATGAGACTGGGATCATCTCCTGCTCTGGGTATGTTTATCCTGAATAATTCATTACTATGTAAATATCTCATTTAGGTAAAATATCAACTAGATAGCTGGAAATGAGATAGCTCCAGAAATGGAAACTGGACTAACATGATAATCCACCCATGCTTGTTTATATCCTTCAAAGAATTCAGACACACATGGCTGTGTGGGGATACCTGCACTATTATGGAGACATACCAGTAGTGTATTTTCCTCTGCAGGGCAAGAAAATTCTTGCAGAACAGGTAAAATTCTAAGACTCCCCAGCTCAGTGAGAATTCTTCTCAAGTGAAAGAAAAAAATCTTGTAATAGAGCTTCTTCAACAAGGAAGATATTGGCAAGAAAAGAGGGTATCGCTTCTACAGCATTCCTTGAAGATTCCTTGGAAAAAAACAGTTGGCTTTTCAACTAACAGTAATGAACCAACATATATGTATGTCATAGGAAGCATAATCAAATCAAGTTTCAGAAGACTATCACCCTCTTTTCTGCTATTATTTGAAAGCCAGAACAAAGACTCAGCATGGAAACAGTGGTTTGCTTTGGAAAGGCTTCACAACCTCCTTTCTTATAAAAGTTTAAAATCCTGGAGAAAGTCATCAGATGTTTCTCTGAAGGAAGATTCTAAAACTTGTATTCTAATTGTTCCATATGTATTCTCTTCACATGACTTAAGATATATTAAATCAGTTTGATTCAATCCCTTCAAATAACATCCACCATAGAAAAACCAAATCCATGTATTTTTTCACTTCTAAAAAAGAAGTATCATTAGATTGAGTATTTGTCCATTTATGCTACCACAATACCATATATATTTTTATGCCAAATAGCTGTATGTTTAGTTCTTTTTTATTTATACTACTGTCCATGAAATTAAATTTAATATCTTTATATAAATAATCTACAACCAGTAAGAACAGGAGGCTAAGGGGAGACACTTATTGCTCTCAAAACTGTATGAAAGAAGGTGGGGGTCAGTCTCTTCTCCACAGTAACAATAAGATGAAAGAAAATGGCCTCAAGTTGTGCCATGGAAAGTTTAGACTGATATTAGGAAAAATTTCATCATGGTAAAGGTTGTGAAGCATTGTAACAGGCTGCAAAGGGAAAGGGATTAAGTCCCAACCTCTGGAGGTATTTAAAACAAGATGTGTATATGTGGCTTTTACAGACATGGTTAAGTGGTGACCTTGCCAGTACTGAGTTAATGGTTGGACTTGATGACCTTAAAAGGTCTTTTTCAACTTAAACAGGTCTATGATTCTACTCTATGTTTTAAAGAAAAGCTGTGCAAGAGAGACAAGATGTTTTATTTTTGGGCAATACAATACCACTCTAATTCTGAGTTCTATGTTCATCTGTTTTGATACAGAACAAACAATTATCTTAACTATTGTAGACTGGAACTCATAAGTTAACACAAAACATTATTATTTCTACCATATTAAACTCCAGGAATCTCTGCTGTAGTCCTAGAATAGGTATTAAATCTTAGCTGTAGCACAGTTACATTCAGGAATCTTACCCACACACAGAATTAGGATGAAAATAAGCTAATACTCAACCAGAACAACTTTAACTGCATTAGTAGTGTGATAAAAGCTTTTAGAAAATACTTTTTTTTTTCTTTCAAGTGTTAGCATATACAGTGCATAGCAGAGACCTAACAAAGATTTTTCCATGTCTGACTGCCTGAGTAAATGCCCCAAGCCAGGGACCTAAGGATACGAAACCAACCATTCAACAGTGACTGACAATAATTTCTTCTCTCAAAGGAATACCAAAATTTTTGCATAGCTGCAAAAGGATTATTTTAGCTTCCTCTAAACTTGCTGAGTTTCCATGAGAGGGAGAGATGCTAAGAATTCAGAAATAAAGCAAGATGATATAAACCACTTTATTATGCTAATATTTATAGCCTTGTGGTAAAAAGGACCTTAGCAAGGTGGTAAAATATATGTATGTATATATGAGAAATATAATCTTTAGATCAATTAGATGCTTAAACTACAGAATGATATGCCAGTGTAAAAATAATGACAATGCTACTGCAAAATAAAAGATGCACTTAAATTTAACAGCTATGTGTCAGACACCATCTGCTTTTTCTTTCATTCTTTTCTGATTTTGATCTGTAAGAAACCACATCAGTATCAAATGTCACTTAGTTCTTATTCAAACAGAGCAGCCCAGACACAGCGGCTGCACCAGCTGACTTGGCTGACCTAGGCCTAGAGTAAAAACAAACCCCTATAAATCACCAGATGTAAGCAATTGAATAGTGATCAATTTAATTAACTGAACAGCTTTCCAAAGTTTATTGTACTGTTTTAACCCTTCAGGATTCTTCAAGAAAGGTAACTTGCAATTTGTATTCAAGGACAGGATTTGGCCAGAGGGCTACATATTATTAGCTTTAGACACTTTAGATTCCCATTGATAAAACACAAATCCCACACATGAAAAACAGGTCTTTTTTTCTAACTCATTGTATGATAGTAACTACTTTTCTACACCTTCCTTCAACAGTTGATTGAAAAGAATCACAGAAAAATCCAACTAATTTATAATTAAAACATCAGGAATAAGAGTTCCTTTAAAACCAACTTTTTTGGTTATGGGCCCTATATGCCTTTTACAACTTCATACTCATATTACAAATGAACACCAAGTAACCTACTCATTTCTTTCATGAAAAGCAATGAACTTGGACACAATAATGTGTGACAATTTTATGTATTAACTGCAGTCATAAAAAAATAACTGTGCCACACATTAAAATGGGCTGAAAACTTTTTTTTAAGACATTGGCAAAACATCTTCTAACCTAGATATTTATTCTGAAGCTGCATCTCAAGAGGACTTCCCTGTATTGCCCAGTGAAATTAATGGAATTCTGCCATGATTTAACACATCAGGATCTCAGCCAAGATGCATAACAACAGAGTATAAGTCTTGTCTTAAAGACAGCACTGTACAAGTTTGTGTAACATTTACAGATGCTTATACAGTGCCTAGCACAACAGGACTGAGGCTTCTGGGCACTACCACAACATTAATTCTAATGCAGTCTTTGCATTTGGGAAGCACAAAAACTACAAGGATTAAGCTCAATTATACACATTTTAAAGATCTACTAAATAATATGACATAATCAACTTCCTAACCACAAGCTGCTCTATTTCCAATTATTTTACTTTAATGTCTGTAATGCACATATTTCCATGAACCCTGTTGAGTTAGTTCCACTAACCAGGGACAAGAGTAAAATCTACTTACAAAGACAGAAGAGTTATATTTGCCGAGACTGGTCCCAGATCTGGAATGATCTCCAGTTCATTGTTGTTCAACTTCCTATTAATATTACAAAAGGGAGAGTTAGCCTTGATGTTAATCAGGAGTATGTACATTGGACTTGCTAAACTGCTGAACTGTGTCACCTCAAAATTAAAAAATAATTCCAGTTTCACTTAATGTAAAATATCAGAACAGCAAGTATCTTTGTTGTTTAAGCAACCATCCCTAGAGAAATAACTATACAATTAGCATACACAAACACAGGTTGGGTATTTTTGGTTGGGGTTTATGTTTTGGTATGGTTTTTAATTAAGACAAATTAACTTACACTTCCTGAAGACTGTGAAGGTGATCCAAGATACTGGTCTTGATTGAAGATAATTTGTTGTGACTTAAGTCCCTATGAGGTTACAAAAATAAACACCCTGTCAGCTTTGCCATACAGTATCAGGTAAAGCAATACAATTTCAATCCAAATTATGTTCTCACTTGTCTCCAAGTAGATTTTTTTATATTAGTAAAATTAGAATAGAAACTCATTTACTTATACAAGATATAAATATACAAATACACATGCAAATACCTTGATCACCGCTAGCAGTGTCAAAGAAATTCCTAGTATCTCTGTATAATATAGAACTGTTCATTGGAATGTCCATAGGACCCATGGAAAACATCTTAAGATTTTGACCCAGATAAACCAACAACCCTTCTCTCACATTCCCTCACATTAAAAAATATGGCTGTAACAACCTCTTCGTTACTTCAACAAGGAAAATTGAAAAAAAAATAGTCATTGCAGTCTCATTCCTTGGATTAACCGTAATGTTAGTCTTCTCACCCACGTCTCAAAAGCAATGCATAGCTCACAAATACACAGTGAGGACTGCCCATAAATCACAACTGTATTTTCATGCTTCCACAAAATTCAGGACACCATTCCCACATAACCAAATTTAATGGAGATCTTAAGAAATTTAACAGAAGAAAACAGACATAGTAAGGGCTAATTCCGTATTTTAAGATGTCTATATACTAGCGATATTAATACCACACCTAAATTACCCTTGAAGAAGTAGCTCTAACACTTAGCTTGTGCCATATTGAAGATCCCCAGCACATACTGATGTAGTTTATAAGCAATCTTTAACACCTCTGTAGCATTTGCTACAAAACAAGCCAGGTACTAAAAATGCAACACTTCTTGTTGACCACAAGAAATACTTCTCCTTACAGTGCCATGCATCTTTACCCTTCTCAAACACTTGACACTATACAAGAGTCCTAAAAAATTTTTGCTGTAGCCTCAGATGTACTAGAAACATAACAGAAATAAGAATTACTGTAAAGTAAAAGAAAAGCTAACTGCAGGAACTCAAACCTGCATGTCTCTAAACCTCTGCACAAGGGGTACAGACTCACAACTCATCCTGCAACCATGACTAGCTCTGTTGAAGGCCTCCCCCTTCTCAGTCACTCATCCACCAAAATGTGCACTTTTCTGTTCCCCTACTACAGATTATCACTACCTCACCAGCATCAATCCAGCCATCTGCAAACATTTGTTCCAAGTTAAAACACTACTTTTATCCAAGCCAGCTAAGAAAAACAATGTTATTTTAATGAGTTTTTAAATTCATCCCAGTGAGTGTAATGCAGAAAAAAAAATTAACCAGCACACCTCAGCAGTGAGCAGCTGTAGCATCAGGTAAAGGGTGCTTAAAAAGCACCCTTTTGATAAAAAATTGCTCACACTCCATGATACTTTCCCCCATGCTAATTAAGCACTAAAGAGTCATCCACCACAAGTGGGGTCCTCATCAAGCCGAACAGGCATGAAGCATTGTTTCAAGTTAAATCTATGAGAAAACTACATAATTCTTCACTTTTTCTGGTTAAGATGACCCAGTAGAATCATCTGTGCTGAGCACGTCAAACACAGGCCTGACTGCCATACTCTCCATCCACTGTTCAGAAGTGAAGAAAGCTGATGAACAGCATATCCCTGCTGCACACAGACCAGAAACTGGCTTAAACAAAGCCAAGTCCAGGGTCTATGCTAGGCATTCTGCTCTGTGACTAAGCCCTGAAAACCCACAGATCCAGAGAACTCCAGCTTCCCTGCTTCCATGACTCCACATCCTCAGACACCGGTGTAATGCTGCAACCCAGCCAGGCACTCAGGTTTCCTTAGTAGAACATGTGGATAATAAAACTCTGTTTTAGATTCTCCCAACTGACTCAGTCCATGTTGCCAGGACAGTTTCATTGTCACTTTTGTCCTCTCCTACAGCTGGCAGTTAAAAAATCCCCCAGTAATAATAAAAATTAAGTATAAAAAAATAATCCCAAGCACACATGGGTATTATGAGGGGTACCACCAGTACTCTGCTGTACAACTGAGCCAGACAACTGGACCAGGCCCAGTGGGCTGCTGAGCTGTGGCACCAGAGTCTGGCTCAGGGCCACAGGCAGAGAAAAGAGATGTGCTGCATGTCCCAAGCCAGGACTGCACAGGAGCGTGCACAGGGCAGAGCTGCAGGTGTGAATGGCATTTTCCAGAACAAAAGAAGGGAGCTGAGGGCTGGGGGAGAGCCACCTACATGGGGAACACCTAAAAGGGAACATGTTCCACCACCTTCAGGCGGCCACAGAGGGGATGTTTTCAGAAACTCAGCTCTGGACTCAAGCACCTACTCTGTGTCTTCTTTCAGGTGTCTAAACCCCTATAGATTTTCCTCTTAACAATGGAAAACCAATATAGTGTCAATATTTTCAAAAGCCCATTCATTTTAGTTCCCTCCTTATGATTTTTGAGTTCTCCAGTATTTTACATCAACCACACTAAAGTCAGAGGACTGCATCTTTCACTGCTTAAAAATCTAGTGCAAACATTCTCCTGGCCATACACTGGAGAAAAATCCCTTTGTTTAACATCTGAAGGCATTAGCTGCACAGATTTGAAATTCTCATACTGCATTCTTAAGTGTAAATACTGAGAAAGTATGCTGCTACAAAAATTTAGACAGCAATCTAACTTCATCCTTAAAGGCAGAGTAGAGACAGTTTTTGCCTTTAAACTTAATTCAGTGTTTGGATTTAGTCTGTAGGGATTATCAGAACTATGCAAATAAACAGCCAAAACTCAGTTATGGCTGTTAGTGCCTAACATGTTACTGTTGTTCACACTTCAGACAAGACTTAGGAATCAGTAATTATTTCAACAAAGAGCTTTCAACATTACAGCTAAAAACCTGCATTTCTTCATTTCACCTACAAACTCTGCAAAAGGTTTATTTAAGGCAAGTTTGCCTAAAGGACCTACCAGACAGTAACAGACGTGAGTAGATTTGTTCTGCTGGAGTTAAAACATGTTAAAAAAAAAAAATCTGGCAGAGTCCTTAAACTATAAAAATACTGCAATTACAACCACTGCTGTGCATGATCACCACACTGGAGCCAGACACTTTCACTCATAGCTCAAGCTCACATCCATCTGGAGTCTATCAAGGCAACCGTGAGCGTAACTAACACTAGGTTTCCAACTACTTTTTTTGGTGTTTGTTTTTTAACACTAAAGATACATTCACATTTTCCAAGTAGCACCTACTTTAAAAAATACATACATAAGAATTTCTTATGCCTGGTTTACTTACACCAGGTTCTCAAACACAAGATGGAAAAAAAAATGCCAAAGCAAAAAAATCACCAAAAAAAGCCCAACCCTCCAGACAATACTGAATTGCCTGTTTCATACAGTATATATGCTTGTCTACCAATAGTTGCATAAAATATGTATTATAAATATTTTATTAAACATTACTTCAGTACTACTGGCAGAGGAAACGTCATGAAAATTCAGTAAAAAAGCCTTGCAAGTTATATTTTAAGTTCAATCAGAGTGGTTGGAAGTGAACCAAGAGTTAAAATATTTGCTTTTTACTAATAATCTAAGTGAAGCTTAAGCCTGTACAAGTTTTTTAAACTTATGAGCACTGGATTGGCACATTTTTTTAAAATATAAAAATCTATCATCCCAGTTGTAAAGCTACAAGTTTATTTCAGTCCAATGCATTTCTCATCATACCTTAAAACCTTACATAAAACCTTACCTTCATACCTTAAGTATGACGAAAAAGTTGGAAAATTAAATTCTATTTTTCCTTCACAGAAATGGAACTGACATTGTCCAAACATCATTACTATGTATTTTCCATTTCTGAATTTTCCTTGTATGTTTAAACCAAATCACAAGAGGGGAGAAAAACTCCCTCTGTGATTACTTTTGCTACTAGAATTTCAAAAGTCATAGAAGATAGAACACAGTCTGGAAAGTCAGAAACCAGATATCTATTAAGAAATTCTTTATAGCAATAGTAAGCTATATACCTGTTCTTCACCTCACATTTCTAATAGAAGTGATTGGACATTTAAGTAGAATTGCCTCCACTTGAGAAAGCATGTCATACTTTTTCCCTCTAAGAACCTGTTCTAAGAAAGAAACTATTTTCTTTGTTCCATTATGTTTGTATGTAACTCAAAAGTCTCAGAATTGGCTGAAACTTAACTCTGAACATCAATGTTTGTGTGATTAAAAACTGAGAGGAAGACTAATGCATAGAGGGAGAAGGCAAGTGCTTCTTCACACGTTTTACAGATAAAACTTTTAGACTCTAACTTAATTTACAACACTTAGTCACAATTATCATCATCTTCCTTAGAGAACTCAGAAACCTGAGCCCCAAGTCAAATTTTAAAATGCAAATCCAGCAACAGTTCCTTAATCAGTCCCACTGGGGCCTATAGAGCTGCTAATTCAGCAGAAATCAGCAGAGCTGAAAAACAAAAAGCCAGGCTGTAGCTCTTTTAAGACACTGATCCAAAGTGACTCATAAATCAGCTTGCTATGTTCAAGCTTTAGTCTGGAAAATACTGAAAAACAGCTGTGAAAACCATACAGCTTTTTTCTGGCAGTTCTGGTAGAGAACTAGAGGATTTATAAAATGTAAATACTAAAGATGTAATACAAACACAAGTGAAAACCATTTTTCAGACTTTCCCTCCTGCCCCACCGACAGTTGTAGCATTCCTGAGTGAACCTGGCGAAGGGTGCCAGTGGGAGTTTGCACACATGGAGGACTCTTGGGCAATACTCAACACTCTTCCTCCTCCTCCAACTCTAACCAACCCACATTCTTGCAATATCAGGATACACATCCTGGAATTAAATGGAAATCCAACTTCAAAACTATCTTTACACAAAGTCATTGTAAATGTTTATCAGTTTTCAGCAGACTGTTACCTCTCGTGAAGGCAAGGTAATAGAAGAAGGTATTTTTAGCTAAAGTTATGGTGAAGTTGGCAATTATAGCCTGTTTACTCTCCACTTTGCGAAGACACCTCCATACAAAGCAGCAGACTCACACCTGCCACCAAGAAGGGGACGTCACTAAGGTTCATTTTTTTCCTCCTCTTTGTCCATTCTGAGGTCACTCTTATTTTATTTCAGCAGGGAATTTGAACAAAAAAAAGGCATGAAAGAAAGCAGCAGGAGTTTCAAAAACCTGCTCTCCATATGGGTGAGTACAGATAGGCAAAGGAAGGTGTAAAGCCCAGACCTTCTCAGACAGAAGAGCTTTCACTCTCCTGCTTGGGGGTCTCGCCTGCATATGTTAAGAAAGTGGTAAAAAGAAGCTGTTGTTTTCTCAAGAGGACTGGAAAGCCTGCAATTAAACTCCTAGCCTTTGGCTATACCCACTACAGAGTTTCATGGAAAACACAGTAGACATATAGCAATAAAATTCATAAACAGTCTTTTACAATTTGTAATGTGCAGTTTGTTGCAACAATAATCCAGACTAGTCAAACCTTTTTGCGTATGTAAAGCTGAACGCATTAATTACCAAATTGCACAATCCCAGGTCCAAGTACTGGGGTAGCTGGAGGTAACAGACAATGCCACACTCCTCCTTGTTCCTATTAAAAGGGGAAGGAAGAAAGAGCTGGGTACTTCTAAGGCATTTGTCACAAACAAAAGAAATATTTACACAAAAGCAGCCAGACCACATGGTTTGGTGACACCTACAAAGATGTACTTCTGCGAGTTTAAAAGCAAGTGACACAGCTGTCCAATGAGTAATCACAGCGGGGTTTCTTACAACAGACCAAAGCTTATTTATACAAGCGGAACTTATTTTCTCACACTTTTAAAGGAATGTGAACTTACATAAGGGCAATTTACACTACCAAGGGAATTCTAATTAGAAAAATGTCCCTAGTGCTAACAAAAAAAAGCTCTGCAATGTGTTTTATTGTCTCTCGGGAACGTAAGTGGAAAAGACAAATTTGGATTACTGCTAACGAAAAATGCTTTTTAAAGCAACTCTAAAAAAATGACAAGTTCTGTGATTTTCCCCTTGTATTTTTATTTACCACATCTGAATTTGAACTGCATTGATGTATGCTAAGCTAAGAAACTAAACTATAAAGCTTACCTTATATCAAAATAAGAAAACTTAAGTGAACTTAAGTGCACATACTGAAACAGTTCAAAAAAACTAAGAGGAATGAAATATAATGGAAAACAAAACCAGTTGTTGAATGTAAAGCAGATCCAGTGGTAGATCCGTATGTTTCAATCACATAAGCAAAATATATTAAAAAAAAAAAAAGTTTCTTTTCCCTTACACTTTCGTCTACCAGTCCTGGAAATATTCAACTCCCAGAGCCATGCCTGTGTTCAGTTCCATATGGTGTCAATACAGCCATCCCCATTTCACGAGTAAAGCAGCATGACCTCCAGACGAGGCAATTGAACAGAATTAGCCACAACTAATTGAAAGTCTTCCTGTTTACTTTAAAGCCCTTATCTCGATCTGCTTTGAAAATGTAATAGAAAATTAATACGACTAATATAGAAGATCTTTCACTGACAAGCGATTAAAAACAAATGTGAGAAATCCCTCGGCCATTTTCAAGCTTTTAGAAAGCTGACCTAATTTATGCTTTTTCTCTAGAAGTTTGTCACTGAAAGTAACTTTTCCTCAGCTGGCACTTGAGTTCGCGCTGCCCTGGGCTCGGCCACCGCGCGGCACCGGGCCGAGCTGGCCCGCACCACCGCCAGCGCCAAACTACCCAAGAAGAGCTGCACGAAGAAAACCGATAGGAGCTTTCCCGACACACCGATCAGCGTTAACGTGATGATTACTGCACGTTGTCCAAGAAAGTCAACAGAACTTTTTCCTCGCCCTCTCCGACGCTGAGCAGCACTCCCGGGCCCATTTCAGCCGGGCGCTTATCGCCACCACGGGTCGGGGCCGCAGCCCGCCCCAAGGGACGCTGTCCCGCTGCGGCCGCCGGCGCCCTCGCCGCGCCCGCTGACAGCTCGGCCGCGGCCCCAGCGCTGCCCGCTACCGCACCTCGCTGCCGCCACCACACCGCGCTCCACTCAAAGCCCGCCCGTCCGCGGCCCCGGGGACAGAAGATGGCGGGCGGGCGGACGCAGACCGGTGCCCCCAGCCCGCTACGGTGCCCACCGCCCCGATACTCACAGCTGCACCGCCCCCCGCGGCAGCCGCTCGGGCAGCCGGCTCAACTCCAGGCGGCTGCAGGCGACGAGATGCCCAGCGCAGCGGCAGGGCGCGGGGCATCGGGCGGCGGCGGGACGGCCGCCCAGCAGCAGCGGCAGCAGGAGCAGCGCCGGGAGGACGGCGGGCGCCGTGCGGGACCGGCGGAGCATGGCGGGCTCGGAGCCGCTGCCCGCGCTCCCGTCCCTGGCGTTCCCCCCACTGACAGAGCCGAGCGCGGAACAACCTCCTGCTTCTCAGCGCGGGTGGCGGCTGCGGCTCATGCCCCGGAGCAACCGCTGATGGGGGAAGGCGATGGGAGACGGGGGTGTAGAAAAAAGTAAAGACAAGAAAGCGGGAGAGGACCGCAGCGCCGCCACCGCCGCCAGCCACTCCACAAACTTTCCGCCACCTCAGCCCGCCTCCGCGCGGCCGGGGGAGTCCCGAGCACGGCCCGCCCCGCCGCAGCCCCCTCCCCGTGCCATGTGACGGCCGGGGCCGGGCCCCGCGGGGCTGCGGTGCGGGATGGCGGGATNTGCGGTGGGGGAGGGCGGGGTGGCGGGCCGGGCCGTGGGTGGGCAGGCATCGTGCCGCACTGCTGCCAGGCCTTGGCGGTGGCACCCCCGAGCCCGAGCCCCGCAGCAAGGCGGGCGCTGCTGTGGGATTTTGCTGCCGTCCTCGGGTTTTCCATGGGCGGGCGGGAGCGGGCAGCGGGCCCTGTGTGCCCTGAGCGTCACCCACCACGCCCGGGCCGAGGTGGGAAGGCACGGCCATGGTGGCTGTGGTTTCCCTTTGCCATCACAGCAAGGTAGCGTGTGTCATGGTAATCCAGAAGCTGCTCCAGAGGCCCCAAAGGCTTCCCAGCAAAGCCTGGGGTCACTGGCATGTAAAAGGTGAGGTGAGGTTAACTCCTGCCTTCCGGGTCCTACATGGCTCGTCCAGACACCGTAATTAAGCCCATTATGTTCCCCACAGGATCCCGGCTCCAAAAGTTCAGGGAAGTGGGCAGGACGTAGAGATTCCACATGTCTGAGGTAATCGATGTAATTTAAGTAAATACCTATTGTTCAAGTTCCATATGTAAGCCTGGACCCTGCAACGGATTCAATTACTGAAGGCTTCACACCCCCGTACTCTGCAGCAGCAGCCACCATCAAATTGCTCACGAACACTGCTTTCCCTCCCACCTTCAAATGTACACCTGAAAGATGGGAGACGTCTTAGACACTGTGAACTTGGAGACTCAAGAAGTTTGACAGCTCCAGTATCAAGATCTGTAAGGCTGAAACTTGGTTCTGGTTTTTATTGTTTCCATGTATATCTGGAATATACAGGGAGTTTTGTTAAAGAAACAAAACTACATTTTAGCCAGGAGTTGTGAGTTTGCAAGCCAGACTGACAAGTCCTAAGTAACTACAGACATTCATGTGCCACTGTCAACATGACTGTTTCAGATGCATAGGGTGTGCAGAGCTCTGCAATGTTTTGTCAGCTTGTGCTCCATTGACCACTGGTGTTCCTTAAGGAAATTACCATGGGAAAACAAACAAATGCTGCAGGAACACACTTTTTTCTACGTATAAAAGCAAACAAACAAGAAAAGGAACAAAATATAGGATAGAAACTACTTAGTATGCCTTTACAAGTTACTTTTTATCTGAAGTCAATGAAAATTGTCCTGGTACCATTGGCATGTCAGTATTGCAGTTTCTTTTCCGGTCTTCCTTTGGAAAACATTAGGGTGACATTAGATCAACAGAGCCTGTGAAACATGGAGCTGTTCTAAACAGACAGCAGGACAGTGCCAAATTTGGATTTTTGAAGCTATCCATCATTACTCTGTACCTGTTTTCATGGAAGTCAGTGGGAAAGCTTCTTTTCTCAAGTTCCAGCATTTGTTCTAGCTGTCCAGTTATTTTATACTGTAACACCAAGATACAGAGAGGCTTGAACATGTTCTGTTTATATATAGGTGAGACATGCTATACTTGCTAATTTTGCAAAGTAATCAAAAATTCAAGAAAATGATCTTTATGTTGCTCCAGGTAATTATTGAACGATCTACAAAAATTAAAACAGATTTAAAGTAACTAAGCTTTGTATTATAGTTCCCAGAGTGCAGAGCAAAGGGCCTCACTTTTCTGGGAAAAGTGAGCTTCTCTTATCTTGAGTGTTGGTAAGGGTGGTGATTCACTGGTAGGTGGTAAGAGAGTCATTAAGCTGTCAGTTTTAACATCCAAGGAAAAGAAAAATTAGAAGCAAAGCATTTTGAACTTAATTTATCATAGCAGTCAATAATATATATGGTGCATATGTGAACTGTGGAACAAAAGAGAATCTGAGAAACAAAAGGAGGAAAGAAAAGAGATGAAAAGAGCAAGAACTTCTGGTTTTGTAATTTTGAAAACCACTCATGCAGTCAGGGAATACTGTGTCCTTAGTAAAACCTCATGCATATTTAGTGCTAGTAATACATGAAGCTGTTTTAAGTTAAGCAAGGTAAATCAATTCAGAAAATTAGTTCATTTGTCTTTGCAGCTTCTTTTCTTAAAATAATCAATATTATGACTCCTACAATGCTTATATATACTTTTATGTATGTGTACTTCAGAGTCCAGGACAGGAAGTCTTTCTTCCCACAGGTAGATTTGCTCTCTTCAGAAGTCTCAGGGAATGATTCTGCAGCTCATATGAGCACTGCAAGCTCTGGCAACCCGCAGTTCCAGGAGTCTCTCCATCATTGGTTTTAGGTTGAGCGTGCACTGTGACTGTACATAAGCAAACACAAGTCCCTCCTTCACAAGTTTGGCTAGAGTATATCTTATAAGCTTAAAAGTAAGCTTATATCAAAATAAGAGATCTCCCATTCATCTACCCTGTTATCTCCACATGTAGCAAGGAACTTCTGGTGACCATTCTTTGGCATTGGCATTAGCATAACTGCTAATTCCTGGTTTCACCAGGATTAGGGGACTGATTTGACTGAAACCCCTTAAAAATAATAACACACCACACACACACACACACACAAACACACACACTTTAATTCTGAGTTGGAATAATTTCATTATCCAGTTTTCCATGTAGCTGCACAAGGAAGAGACTTTACTGGTGGTTATGCAAAGACAGGTCCTTTCCATGACAGCCTGAATACAGGTCAGCCTCAGGGAATGATGTTGAGGAGGGGGAAGCATGGCTGCAGAGAAAAATTCTTGTAAAACTAGACGCTCAAGCTCTCTCTTTGATTAACAAGATTAGTTTCCTCCACAACACTACCAAGCGTAGTCCTGTGGATGAGTTGGTAGTGGAGGACAGGGGATTGTGTAGTGAGATACAGCCCACTGCTTTGGATGTTATGGCTTAATTCTAATGGTATAATTTTCAGTCTCTGATTATTTTAAATCAGAATCAAGTCCAAACATATGTTGTTTAAAATACATATTCACTTCAGGCAAAAGACACACCCAGAAGCTAAGTATGATTTTTTTGCATATCGCTAATGCACTGAAATCAGGCACTGCTTTCAAATAATCAACTTCCAGAAAACGTCAACCCTAAGTCAGACTAGGTTTAGCAGATTATTAAAAATAATTTACCTATTGCTAAATTAAGCAAAACTAAATTAAGGTACTATACATTTTCAGTTCTAAATTCAAATTAGAACATCTTTTATGACATTAGTAAAAGTTCAATTCATCTAATTACAGGTTTTTCAGTTTGCAAAGGAATCTCAAGTCATTACATATAGTTGTATATAGTTATGTGTAGTTATATCTGCAGGATTAATATCAGAAGGTCAAAAGGACTGAACAGTTACATCCATCAAATTCTAAATGATTTTGTCCACTAAGGCCACCTCAGGAATTAAAGGTCTTCCTATGTACTCCTGGATTACCTTGTAAGCCAGATATGTGTCTGGTATTAATTTTAGATTTTCTACTTTTCCTGGGTAAATGAAGTGATTTGGGTAGGGTTCAGCAGCAAAAAGCAGAAGCGAAGCAGAACAACATTGCTTACACTCTGACACTTCTCACTTCTGATAGAGTGAGATAGAAACCAACAGCCCATCTATTTACTTTCCTGTCAGTAAATGACCCCATAGGAGCAGTGGCAGAATTAATGTCCTGTCTGTTTATTCCTAAACTTTCACAGTTCAGTTTTATTTATTGTCAAAGAAGATGTTTAGGGCTATCTGAGAGAAAGAAATGAAGAGTTCATGCTCTCAAGATCATTACTGCCTTTTGGAGATTCACCAATTTAGTCCAATAAAAAAATAATCTTACGGCTAACAAAATTTTCTAAAACCACAGCTGGAGGAAGAGATGAGCCAGTGAGACCCATCCTGCTTATAAAACAAAAGGGGAGCAGGACATGCTTTTTGTGGAGGCTGCTTGCCTACATGAAATACCTTGCAATAGGCAAGAGAAAGTTTCGCCTCAGGCACCTGTCTGGAAGTTACTAAAGGGTCCCACAAAACCTCCGTATTGTATGCAGAAGAGCCTTTTCACTTTGTGGGTAAACAATAATCACATCCAATATAATGGAATATTTTTAATGGAAATTACTCTAAATGAAGAGCTTTTCCACCTTCCTTTGCTTCTGTCCATTTGGTATTGCAAGTGATACTACTTTTAGATTATAGTAGTATTAAGACTTCATGACCATTTATTTCAAACCCTGTGATTAACCATTGCAATTTCATTTGCATTTGAGGAAAATAATAAAATATTCTTAAATAATTTCCTAGTAATTGTGAATCTCCTTCTAATGTGTCATAACTCCACAGTGAATATTCCAAGGTGCATACAGAAATTTATTTTTGGTAGTAATTATAATTGACTTTATGTGATCCAACAGTGAAACCATGAAAACCAAATTATGCATAATTTAAATGCACTGATTACAACCAGAAAAACCATATGAACTCTTTCTGGAAACTTTGCCTAGGGCAGAAAATGTTCAGCTTTTATAGAATTCATCCAAACAGTGAGTGTTTGCCTCCATTACAAATAAACTTAAAACATCCTAAGGCAATCCACATTAGTGACGATTGTTAATGTCTTCAAGTCATGTCCTGTGTGGGACTAAGTAGGAAGTTAAGTGCTTGATTGGAAGGACAATTAAACAATCAACAGCTACAATGATGTAACTTCAAAGAGAAAAAAATAAGACTTAGTTTTATGTCATTAAGGAACACTCAAGTTGAATGTTGTCAATTTGAATAAAAATAAGTAGATGTAATTTCAGGATGGTGCTACTGTAATAAAACACCTGCCGAGTCTGTTCTACCTGTTGTTTTAGTTTGTTGAGGGTTTTAAATAATCTTTTAAAATAAGTGAACATTTTGTGGTAAGAAAGATCAAGAAGTGGTCCAAAAGGGAATCTGAAAGATTGCTCTGTTGAACCCAGCAGTGGCTCTTCCAGACAGTAATGTCTTGGGCTCTTCTCTACTCCCCTTTCTTGGGGTGGGGGAATTATGGTACTTGAAGCTCAAACATAAGTTCCTTTCTGCTGTGGGGATGAAATTTTTTGTCCCAGGATAAAAGGCTTGAAGGCTGTATTTGGTTAAATAGTCACAGGCTGATTTGCAAGATTTTTATCAGTGTTTTGCAGTCTCAATGTTAAGTATTCAGTACCTTTAGGTGTGTAGCTCTCCTTGACTCCTTGAAGTCAACTGCTTAAAGAATCTCACAGTGAGAAATCAATGGGAGTTAGGCCCTAAATCTTTGAAGAATTTATGTCTGATTGTCTGTTCTAGGGGGAGAATGAGCTACAGCTGGGACTCATCTTGTGTAATTTTAGCAATTTGGAAGTTTGGTATCTCTTCTAAAGCATTTGTATTGGCTTCTTCTGTAGTCAGTGGAAAAAAACAAATCCAGGAAGTGATTACTACCTTTCTAAAATAGACAATCAAGGAATTTAGAGTGAATCAGTCTCTGGAGATTTTCTCCTTCTGCCTAAAAAGAGCCTTATGACTAGTTTAGTCTGGACCCTGTTTTTTTCAGATGATTCTCTATGTCTGCCCTCAAACATACACATTAAGCTAAACAGAATAATATGGGAGCATGTTTCTCAAATTTCTTTCTATAATGGGGACCTGTATTGGTTTTGCATGGCCTGGTTTTGGTAGTGGGGAAGCTACAGGGGTAGCTTCTTCCATGTCCAGCAGAACCAGTCCCTGGGTGGCTCAAAAAATGGACATGCCACTGGCCAAAGCTGGGCCAATCTGACATGGTGATAATACCTCTGTGCTAATAGATTTAATAAGAAAGATAAAAAAAGTTTGGGCATAGTTTTATTTCATCAAGAGAAGAATGGAGTGATAATAGGTCAGAAGAACAACTCTGCAGACAGCAAGGTAAGTGAAAAAGGAGAGGGAGAAGGTGCTCCAGGTGCTGGAGCTGAGATTCCCCTGCAGGCCGTGGTCATAACCGTGGTGAAGCAGCTGTGCTGCTACAGCCCATGGAGGTCCATGGGGATGCAGAGATCCACCTGCAGCCTGCAGAGGACCTCCACACTGGAGCAGGTGAATGCCTGAGAGGAGGCTGTGATCCTGTGGGAGGCCCATGGAGAGAGGAGCCCTGCTCCCATGCTGGAGCAGCATATCCTTGAAGGACTCTACTCCATGGAAGAGTGACCTATGCTGCAGCCGTTTTGGGCTGTTGCCCACAGGATGGACAAACATTGCTTCAGTTTGTGGGGAGCTGTTGCTTTTGAGTTGGACTCACTTTGGAGAAGTTTATGGAGAACTGTCTCCCATGGGAGGGACCCTATGGTGCAGCCAGGGAATGACTCTTCTACCTGAGCAGCAGGGGAAGCCACTGGTGGTGAACTGACCATACCCCTCATTCCCTGCCTCCTTGAGCCACTGGAGTACGAGGGAAGAATGGCGGGAAGGCATTTTTCAGGGCTTATTTTACTTCTCATTATCCTGCTCTGATAGTAATAAATTCACTTCATATCTCTAAGTTGAGCCTGTTTTGCCCATGATGGTATTTGATGAGTGATCTTTCCTGGTCCTTATCTCAACCCATGAACCCTTTGTTATATTTTTTTCTCCTCTGTTCAGCTACAGAGGGGAGTGAGTGAGTGAGTGGCTTTGGTGGGTGCCTGGCATCTGGCCAACATCAACCCATGACAGCACCTTAAATATAATTGTAACAATAGTAAGAAAAATTTATCACAAATATGAATTGTAGTTTTAAATTTTATTGTACCCCTGTAATAGTTTACTTTGTTTCCTGCTGATGTAGCAACTTCTACTAAGAATTTATTAACAGGTAATTCTTCTACTAAGAATTTATTAACAGGTTGCTTATTAACAGGTTAACCTATAAACAGGTTCCGTTTATTAACAGAATCTATTAACAGATGATTATTATTATTATCATTATTATGGGGAATTAATAAGATTCCCCTTATTAAACCAATGGGGAAGTGCTATGCATGAGTGAAGTATCATGTACAAATACAAAATTAGGACCACATGGAAGAAAGACCTCGTAGTGCATCACAAACTAAATAAGTATGTGTCAACAATGACAATATAGGAAGCATTTTGGGGTATATCACTTGGAATTTTCTATGTGAGAGAAAGAAATAATGTTCTGGTGAGGACTGAGATGAAGTACTATATCCCATTTGGAAGTCACATATTAAAGGAGAAGAATGGAGTAGGCTACAAAAAGCTGGTAGCAAGGTCAGGAGGACAGTTTCCAGCTCTCACAAAATGAATACCCAGTGTCGCAGTGCAGCCAAGTAGCACTTGAAATTTTGCACAAAGCTATCCCATTGCCATCATTGGGAAACCAGTGAGTCATAGCACACTGTAGTGTCATCTGGACTTGCTCCCCCCCTTCTGCTGGCTGCTGCCTCTTGCTTTCCCAATTCTTATGTGCGACAAAATAAGCAAGCGCTATCCTGGTAAGAAGTTGGCCAAGCACACATTGCACCACTTCCACAGCTGTTCAGGTGGTTACTTGAAATAAGTATGTTTGCCAGTAAAGTCTGGCTTTCTGAGCCGGAGCATCAAAGAGCAGGCTAGATCTGACAGCTGCACACAGCCTGCAGATCTGAATGGGCTGGGTGCCAGCTACATCCCAGCAGGAGTTGCAACCAACACCAGTCCTGTGCACCAGCTGGCCAGATTGGTGAACAATAGTCTGCAACACACTCTTTGCTTTGATCTTGTTAATATGGATTCAGGAGAAACTGCAAGGGATCCTGGTATGAACCTTATACAAGCAAAAGTTTCCGTGGCGTCCTGTACATCTCTGACACTCAGGCAGCACGGTCTGGGAAGTCTCTGAAATGGATATGTCACCTTCCAAATACCCCGTTAGCTGCCAGTGAACACTGGGAAACTGAGTTTTCTCAATTTCCTAATGGTCGTGGCACTTCTTTTGACCCTAAGTAACTTTATCAAGTGGGTTTTCTGCTAGGGTAAGCTAAGCTAACCCTCAGCATACAGTTGTGAAGCTTTTCCTTTGTTGTTTTTCCTCACAGGTTTGAAGCCTAGTCATCTCCCCTCAGTAATTTCTCCCTTTCACTAATGTCTTTACACTCTTTAGTCTATCAAACAAAATATTTAGCAGGGCAGAGAGTTGCATATGTCAATTCTTCAAATACTTTCCTGGTAGTGTATTGTAATCTTCAAAGAAGGAACTTCTGGTTCAGGGACTCTCCTTGCAGGTGTGTTCTCTAGTGCTTCTGGAGAGGAAATAAATAGGATACAAGGGTGCAGTGCTTTAGCACTGTCGCAAGACAAATAGTTTAGTGTACAGTTCTCCCTGGACGGTAGTGACCTCAGCATTAGAAAAAGCAGTCTTCTAGAAAGATATCAACAACACTGTCTGTATCCTCCCATGTCTGAGGTATGAGGATGTGAGGATGAGAAGGCACAGTGCCACAGTGTGGGATATTATGTACCTTGGCGCACATGTGCAGTGTCAAAATCAAAGCAGTGCACATGTGGTCAGGCTGGGCACAAGCCTGGCAGTGGTGATTAAGAAACCATGGCTTTCACTGAGTTGCAGACAGTCAATAATTGAGTCATCCTTTGAGTGACTTATGTGTTTAAAAAAAGGACTGGATGTGGCACTTGGTGGCATAGTCTAGTTGAGGTGTTAGGGCTGGGTTGGACTCTATGATCTTGAAGGTCTCTTCCAATCTTGTGATTCTGTGAAATAATCAGTAAAGTCTCCATAAGGTTGGCTAAGCTGCTGCTACAGTATGAATTTCTCAGTTTTGTGGGGGGATTAAAAGAAGCTATAAACTAAAGTAAACAGGAAGAGGTTTGCCGATCATTTAAACTTTGGGAAAATTACGTCTTTTTTTAATCATAGTGAAAAAAAAATTCCACCACAAATACACCATGTTATGACAATAATATTTTTTGTTCTGATTTTTTGTTAGAAAAAACTGCTAATGATAAACACAAAATTACATCTCTAGAATTTTGATAAAATCATACATGCCCTTACTGAGTACCACATGTGAGTAATATTTCAGTTAGCCCGCTGATGTTACTGAGATGGAATTAAAAGTGCTGAAATTTTCAGTAATGGATATTTCACTGCAGCTGTGAGCAGTGTGTTCCTCTGAGACTAATTCTCCTGGGGCAATGTTAAACCCTTGGACTTGCATCTTATTTGTAAAATAATACTATTTAAAAATAGGATCAAAAGAAATCTAGCCAAGAAACTTAGCCTTGTCTATATTTCAGTATATAAATTAATATCATAAAGTATAAATAAATGTTCTTTTTACACATATATATGAATGCATGTCATAAAAATAAACCATAAAGTATGTTAAAATAAAATCAACAAGAAGAGAGCATTCAAAGTTAAAACTAAATGTGATTGTCTAAAAAATGTCAACAGCTAAATATAAAAGGGTAGAATTTTGTTAAAAATTGTTAGGTATAGCTGCCTGACTTCTCTCGCATTTTAAATTTCTTGAACTTATTCTACTGCTTTCCAAATACTTCAGTCTCTAATTTTCTTAAACAGATAAAATTAAGTGTATTAATTAATTATAAAATATGCAAAAGCAGTTCACACAAATGAATAATTCTACCAGAAAATCTGCTTTGCAAATGCAAACAATCCTTTGTTGTCATCTTTGTTTAGGAGCATACACTGATCTCCAGAGCTGAAATGGACTATTGGAAAAGGTCATTAATTCAAAGAGCACTCGAGCATGTATTTAAGAAGGAGGTTTGGACACAGAACTGTAAGCCCAGTAAGATGGATGGCGAGAACCCTTTCGGACCAGTTCACCTTCATGAACTAGACTTGAGTGTTAGGCTTGCAACAAAGCAGTCCTGAATACAGTGGATGGGGAAAGTCATGATAGCTGCAAGCATTCTGAGCATGTTTCCCTAAGCTGTCCCTAGCACTTCTCCCTCGGCAGAGCAGGTGTGCCTGAATAGCCTTTTGCCCATGGCCTGAGGACCTGTCCATACCACAGACAAGTTTTCAAGTTGACAGGGTGAGGCAGTGGAGTGCAGAGTAAGTGTCCCTGTGAATGGCTCCCCACACCATTTTCTCAAGCAGCCGTGGCTTCAGATTTTCCCATCCAGCACACTGCCTGCTCAGACCTGCCCTAACCACCCTTTCCACGGTGTGAGCACAGCTGCTTGTGGTGCCTTAGATGAAGCCAGATCATGATTTTTTTCTTAGAGTTATTTTTAACCTGTCTCTGTTCATTTGTTTGGTTTGTCATTTGGCCCTACAAATGATGCTGGCTGCCAATATGAACCAGTGGCAAAGCATTAGAGGTTTTAAGGTGTACTAGGTGCACCTTAAATGGTTGTTGTCTCTGAAAAGAGCATACATTGTGCATTGTCAAATACATTGTGCCCTAAAGAGTACCATTTAATGTGGTGGTAAATCCAGTCTTTGTGCACCGAGTCTGAGTCTAGAAACATAACAGTCCCTTGAACTTAAAAAACCTCACTCTGTCTCTTCAAATGAATGATTTTTTTTTTTCCATAGACATCTTTGATCTTGAAGCTTTGCTGTCTCAAATGTTGTCTCCCCTGGTTTTGCTTTATGGAAGATCAGAATGGATCACTCTGTAGCTCAAAAAAGCTAGTATAAGATCCTAAAGACAGAATTAAAAATCTTACTGTCCAGTGTGGCAGAATGCAGTTGTGTATTCAAACCTATCTATCTCCGGTGTGCACTTCCATTTACTCCAGTAATGCACAGGTGTGGCATTAATGATCACGGAACTCACAGTACAAGAAAAACAAGCTCATTTTCATAAGCCTGGCAGTCATTCATAATGCCAGTAAGTAATGTGTAGGGGCTCAAAATTTGAAAAATAGTTGAAAACAAACCTCACAGCATGCATCAGGGCTTGTACTTTAAGTTCTTCCATTTCTAGTCCTGTCTAAAACTTGTCTAAAGCCACAAAGTTTGCATGCATGCTACAGTTATTTAATGCACAATTTGGTCCTGGTTTCTTGATTTGAATGCTCAGACACTCATTCGTATATTGCACCTGTAAATTCATATATACGCATAAATATATTTTATATGTACTTTAACCATCTGGGTACATGATATTTAACTTCATGTACTGCATATGTTTTTGTCACAAGTATAGTCGGTTCCAAGCACAGCTAGTACAGCTTTCAACTGAGACTATCTCTGTCAGCCTCAGGCTCAACAGCCGGGCAGGAAAACCTGCAAATCCTGCTGCACCCCACAGATTTCTGTGATTTGCAGTGTTGATAGAAACATCCTCCTTGCTGAGGCGTTAGAGGTTCCCAGATGAGAAACCTTCGCTTCACTCTTCCAAACTCACCAAATTGTTATACAACTGCAACTTTGAGTCTCTTTGATGCTAAACTTGGAATATGTGCTATTGCCACACATACAGTAAAAAAAAAACAAACCAACCAACAAAACAAACAAACCATCCAAGTAAGGAGGATAACACTGCAACTAATGGGTGTTTTATTGCATGGTTTAAAAAAGGCTGGTATTTCTCCACATGAAAGAGAAGGCTAGGCATTTCTCGTCATCAGAAAGATGCTGTTCTGTCCCACAGTTAATAGTGTTATCTCATATTGTCTACCAGTGACCTTAACACAGTCCTACTGATGCTATGGATTTGGTGAATTATTTTGGGAACAAATTTGGTCCATTCTGGTAAATTAAGTAGAGTGCTCAATAGACTGTGTCACTACATCTGATGTGGTGGTTTGGGGTGTTTTATTTTGGGTTGTTTTTGTTTGTTTTTTTTTTTTTTCCTAACTGATCCATCACATATCAAATTTTCAGCTGAAAACTTCATAAAGGCCAGCGAAGGGTCTGGAGAGACGCTGGGGAAAAATGTCCTGTAGGATCATAGAATTAGAATATCCTGAGTTGGAAGGGACCCACAAGGATCATTGAAGTCCAGCTCCTGATGCCAAGGCTTGTCTTCCTTGTTTTAATTTGCAGCCTTAAATAATGGGTAAAAAAAGTGTTTTGTATATATTTATAATTAGCGAAGATTGTAAACATAACAAAGGACAGCAAATAATAAATGCAACTTGTAGATATTAGAAATAGAGACAAGAAGTAATGTAGGCCTCCATTCTGCAAACAAGTACAGTGCTGTTTCATTTTAAAGAGTGTGAGGGTCTTTTAATTCCAGCAGCCTACTCCTATATCTGAAGTCACAAAAGACATGAGCACAGTGTTTTCTGGAGATTATTTGTACAACACGTTAAATCCATATACAATGTGAAGTGTACTTTGAAAATTAAATTGCCATAAAGGAGACTACTTAGAATACAAGACAATTCAGACAAAAGTAGGTGTACAAGTGACAGACCAGGGAAGTACCCTGCTTTCGCTGTAGCACAGGGGAAATTTGGAACCTGTTTTACCCAACGGGACATTTGACACTTTCATTAAGTTCATGTGAAGACGTGGGTGTGACAAGCCGCTTAAGAAGCCTTTGCAAATTATGTTTGCTTTTAAGAAAGAGGTAGAACACTCCTATGTAACAGTGAATAATAATTCTAACTGGGCTTTTATAAGGTATTTAACTGCTATTTATTTGTTTTTGGAGGTTGCCTTCGACTGAGAGGTCATAAGAAGCTTTCAGGACCTCCGGGGACAGGCGCGTCCGGCCGCGCTCTCACTCCAGTGCCCGGGGTGTTTGTTGCCTGACAGAATAAGAAAACCCTTAAATGAAATGTTGGGCCAGACAGAATAGGTGGGCAATAAAGTGTTACTAAGCACGTTTTCCGTTCTGAAAAGAATTCTGTTTGTACAATTAAACACACTTCAGGTATTAACTACTTTTGGTTTTACAAATTCACTATTTAGAAGCTGATTAATCAGCATATTAAATGGCACTAATCCTTCCAGAAAGCGCCTTGGTAATTACTTTTTAAGAGCATCACTGTTAGATTCAAGTCTGTTTATTCCTCTGAGCTGAGCACAGCAAAAAGCTTTTAGTATAGCGAAACGCTTACACCTTTTCATGTTAGCTGAAAGAGGTGATAAAGGTGTGTTTTAACAAAACAAATGGGAGACCTGTTGTGAAATCTCAAGATGTTTATTGCCTAAGAAAGGAGGGGGAAAAAACCCTTTTAACACTTCTTAGATGTTTTTTCATTTAGAAATTAATTTAGTATGACTACAAAATATTGAAAGGAAATAAAATGATAAAATTAGACCCATCAAAATTTTGAAGTCAATGGGATGGTTGTTACTGTTAGGATTTTAAAAAGCAGTAAACTTCTACTTTTTTCCTTTAAGGAATATAGTAAAATATAGTTAAAATAACTTCATTTACATACCTAAAGAAGCATGGTAAAACCAACTGCACTTGAGGACTGCCAGGGCTCAGCCATGGTAGGTTTAAAGGGAATCACTACTAAGAATTTTTGAGGGAAAAGTTTATTATGAAAAACAAACATACCTCTGGTTGTGTTGGTGGGAAATTGCCAAGGAATGTACTAATCAAGTGTTCCACTTTCTACCACTGTACCTCTCAATAGAAAGGACTTTACTTAGGGGATCAAAAAAGGACAATTAAAGTAATGGATAAAAGAGCACATAAACTTTTGTTAAGAGAATCGCTTATACAAAAAAACCACAAACAAACCACCAACCACCCACCCCAGAAATAAAGCAAAGCAAAGCAAAAAAACCCATCCCAACCAACTAACCGAAAAACCAAAACCTACAATGCAAATGCAACAACGCGTACCAGTCAGGAACTTGCAGAGCTTCTTGCAGTTCTAGCTAGTTTATTTCCTTGGTTTGTGACCAAATACCCTATCCATTAGACAGTGGGCAATGCCTGTGAAAAAATGGAAAACAGATCATAAACCAATCCCTGTGCTTGGACTATGAACTGTGAATAGCCAGATGCCTGTTTACTTCATGCACAGACTTCTGAAAGGATGGAATTCATGGAAGGACTACAGCTTTATAGTCTGATTTCATAGGAATTTGTCAAAGCTGGACAAAACATGAGGTGATGTATAGTATGAAGTCACTCTCAGAAAAAAAGACAAGGAGAGATTATTTCTGCTTTAAGATAGTCAAGGACAGTGTTCCGCATAGATTTTCTAGATTATTAACCTGGTAAATTCAGCTTCCATTCAGTCACAGAAGGATAGCCTGAGCAGAGAATTCTAGCATATAAGTAAAAACTTAGTTTCCAATGTCTTCAAGTACTGTTGAGTAAGTGACTTAGGACCATAGCAGCAATCAGTACCTTAAATTGTTTACTGTTATCAAAATCCTGTGTGGGCTTTGGTTGCAGGAGATCTCTAGTGCACACTGCACACTGCCTGGAGCAACACGCCAAGCATAGTTGCTTGTTTTGTAAGCAGTTAATTCAAGCAAGGATTCAGAGATTCTTAAAGAATACAGTTCCTTGTTGACAAACATCTGCAGACAACATTTGAGAAATTGGTAGTGACTTCCTTAGTCGTCTCCCTGTATCTGTCAGTACTCCACTGATTTAATCATTTGGTAACTGTAACCCAGGGAAAATCCTCTCTTAGCACTAACAGAGAGCAGGAAGTCTGGTTTGGAGGTGTTTCCAAGGTACTGGTTTGGAGAATGCACAACTTAATACTTTTTTCAGAAAATATAAACAGTCTTCATTGCATATTGTTTATAACTTCTCTCCACTGAGATAGTATGAGCTCAGCATGTACTTAATGAATGGCTTTGTGGTAAGGGAATGTCTGTTCACATCTTAGGAAGTAACTGATGAATAAACTGATGAACAAATCCAGGCCATATCCCTTGATATGAGTTTTATGCACAGGTTCCTTTAGTAACCATTTTGTGTTCTCCATGAAAGCCTTCTTGACCTGCTGCAGCCAGACTTTTAACAGTGCATGGGTGTTCCAGGAATCCATCCTCTCCCTTCACATCATCATGGTTGTACTAGTCTTCTCTGATTGTTTGGGTTCTATTTAATGTAATCTCTGGATTCCTGTGGATGTTTGCTATTATGTGATGTTTGCAAATCTTGCGGAAAAATCAGAAGCACTGGGTGTCACTGACCAATGAGATTCTTGTTAAGTTCAGATCCGGGCATATACATGACATAACTGCATATGACAAGGTCATTGATAATTCTTCACTGCTTGCCCTGCCTACTGCAGGGCAATCTGCCATGTGTCGCACTTTGTTCCATGCAGTTTAGGTTTTGCATTCTTAATTGAAAGTACTTAAAAGTACTTCTTGAGGGCTGTACTCAGATCTGCTGACCTGAGTACATGGCTTTGGATCATTATCATCCCCTGTATTTTACTGCTTTTTTTGTTCTGTCGTTCATTCTCCTGCTAGTGTGAAACAAAAACACTGTTATTTGATGCATTCTTTTCTGAGGTCTCTAATTGTATGCTTGGTAACTGCTGTGACAATCTAGGGTGTCTTGCAACTCTGTCTTCATTTGTTTACAAAACACCTATTAGATGATAATTTGTGCTTAAGTTCCCTATTGACACTGACTGATTTGTGTTCTACCGTGGGGCATGGAGGCCTGTTGTCTCAGCAAGTCAGGTTTGTTACACATCTTTCAAAGATCAAACGAGTCTCTGCCTGAATTTGTAAGCGAGAATCAGTTCACACAAGTAGAAATACGGACAGGGAAGTGCAAAGAAGAAATAAACTTTTGGTCAGAGTGGTGTTAGGTCACAGCACAACCAGAGCAATCAGTTGATAGGCTTTATAAGCAATACAGACATCTTTGCCTATGACATTAGTTCTGCTCTCCATTCAGTGCACTTCGTAGAAAATGGAGTATTAATCTGCTGTTATTTTGCAATTCCTGTAAATTTTAATAAATAAAAGATATATTACAGATCTCCTAGTTCTGTTGATTGCTTGACTAGGAATAATTTTTCATCAATCTGTGTATGCTACTGATGCAGCATTTCTGCTGGTGATAGGCTTTAGCTTATTTCAGACATGCGATGTAAGCTTTTGTGCCAGCTTCCAAATCCTCTGGAGCTACTGCTATATTCTGCCCTTTTAAACAAAACTCCATCGTACAGCTTTATCCATGATAGGGACTAACTTCCTGAGGTGTTTTCTCCTAAGATATAGCTACCTCTGGAGTATGAACACTCAGCCATTCTCAGCACTCCTAATAGATAAACAAAGTATTTTATTTTGCAGATATTTTCTGCTTTATAGAGCTGTCAGGATGCTTGTCTCCAGAAGGCATGCCTTGATGTGTATCTCTGTCATTAGTAATGCTGTTAGTGAGTTGTTCCTTATCCTGGCAGTAGCATCTCAGTAACGTGAATTGCAGCATGCCGTGGTTTCTTTGTGATGGTTGATGATGATGAGACCATCCATCCCAGTAACTCATCCCTTTCCAGAGAACATGAACTTCGGTTTTCATGCAGTGCTACTGCTGCTCCAGAAAGTGCAATTCTAGCTGCCCTGTACATTGGGAACATTTTCTCTCTCATCAAAGGTCTGAAATTATACAGCATTTTCTGAAAATCTAAAAATCCTAAAGATATTAAAATCCTTTGTTGGGTCTACCAGTGACCTCATCACTGGGTGCATTGCTGCTAAGTTCTTAATATGACATTAAGATACAATGGAGTTCTGGTTTTCATACTTTTAATATAGGTAATTTTTTCGTGTCTTTTCTTTTGTGTGCCATAATATGGAATTGTACCATCCTAGCCAAGACATTTGCAGTCTGTCTCTGTCTTGAATTTCTTTATCCTTGCTTGTTCTCTAGGAATAACTTCAAATTGGAATTTGAGGAAGGAAAGTTGGGTCCTTGATAAAAAAAAAAAATCTGTTATTTTCTTGGATAGATTAAGAAATTTTCTCATTTCAAACCTATCATATTTGTTAATGTCGTCACTTTCAGACTTTATTCTTACATAAATGATGTATTTATAACACATGTTTTATAATCTTCTAGAATATGTACTGTTTCTGACAGAAAGTCAGGGATACCAAATACAGCCAAACTTTTGAAACATGGAGTAAAATATTTTCTAGTTCCAGACGAAAGCAACAGAAGTGACATTACAGAGGTATATGAAACTGTCACATACAGCAGTAACAATTCCGTTTTCTATGTGGGATATGCTTCCAGGACTTTACTCTCTCTGGTGTTAGCTGTGGTTTCCAGATGGAACGTTTTTTCTTTAAATTATTATTTTTTAAAATATATTTTTCTGGTTTTGTTGTTGCACTTAATGTAAAATTACTTATTCCAGAGAAGAAAACATGTCTCTTCTGCTCTGTGGAAAACATAACGGTTCACATTTTAAGTTTGGAAACATTGAGCTGTTACTTGAACTTGTTTAATAAAGGGGAATTTCTGATATTGGCAGAGAATAACTCTGTGGAAATGTCTTTCTCTCTGCAGTAAGGATTTAAATTGCCCAAGATACGCAACACTTTGAAAGCACCATTAGCATTTCACTTTTCACATTTCCATTTGTGCGAATATAAGAAAATGAAGGAATGTCTTTTTCTGGTTGGTTCCTTTGCAGAATTTCAGTACTTCTTTTCTTCAGCTTGTTCTTTTAGCTCTGTTTGCCCTTGTAACTTAAAACCAAGAAGGAAGTGAATAGTTTGAAAGAAAGATATTTGCTTAACAGCTAGTGGCTCCAGCTAAAATATCTGCAGCGTCCCATTGCTCTCACACGCTGAGTGAGGCAGCCTGAGGTTTGATTGCAAAGCTTATAAAGAATTGTGTATTTCTTACTTCAAGTAGATATTTTTTGAGACTTCTGCCGTGATTTTGGTGATGTTTTGGGTGCTTTTTTCTACATTTTTCTAAGAAGATGAAGTTTAGAGGATTGAGCGGTCATTCCATATTTTTGTCTGTCAGGTCATCAAGGATTATTTGTCCTGTGCAGGGCCAGGAGTCTGACTCAATGATCTTTGTGGGTCACTTCCAAGTCAGATACTCTATGACCATCTCCTATCATTTTGAACCTACTATCAGTTTTAACCAAGACATGAGTATTCAGTCCATAGAATAAGAGCAGAGGCAGTCCAAAATGAATCTCTGAAGTATGTACAGCATCAGTTTTCTTCTACACAACCACAACAATTGCTCATATAGTGTGAATGTAAACCACAGTTCTTTCTTTAATAAATGACTGTAAAAATGTCTTTTTGGGGCTTGCTTTGTGGCTAAATCAAATCAGTTTATGAGCAATTTTTAATAGGGTTCTGCTGTATTCATTCTACCTAGCATATGGCAAATCATTTGTAGTTAAACTCTCAGTATTTGAGTATTTTCCCCTTTTTGATCACTCCACTGCAGTTGCTATAGGAACAGAGGGTATGTTAATGTAGTCCAATTAAAAATATTTTAACCAGTTTATTTTTTCTAAATTATTTTGATGGTAATAAATTTCAGGTCTGTTTATTATAAGTATTCTATTATTGCTACCATAACAAAATAAATCTGAATAATTCTAATGTCTTCAGGTACATCGTGGAAGAGACTTTTCCACCATAAAAAGTCTGAGATTTGTAATTTTTTTCATCCAAAAGAGACCCCAGGGGGGTTTTAGAGCAGAGTTTTGACTGTTTGAAATATCTAGTTTGGGTGTGATTCAAACCTACACACTGAAAGTAGAAGACTAACTTTGTTATAATATAATATCTTCAAAAGGTTATTCAAATCACTTAAATTAGCCTCCATTCTCATACAGGGAGCATACCCATACAGTGTGAAATTCCCCACCCCAGGGGAGGTACCTGGGTGTTCACACCTATACCTGAACATACATTAACCCATTGGACATCGTGTTTCCTGGTCTTCCCCTGCCCCCAACGGACCAAGACTGTGACCATCTCTTTGACCAGCAGACATCAGAGTTGCAACAACCAACTTTTGCTGCTGGACCCATGGGTGAGGATTATTTACCTTTCTACTCTTGTCCTTTCTTTCTCTTCCCTCCTTTCCCTGTTAATATTTTCTGAAGTGTTATTTTTATGGTTTCGTATTTTTGCAGTTCTAACCAAAATGGCTACATTTGTCTAGTCTAGCCTAAAATTTGTCTAGTACCTTATTCTACCTCAATGTTACAAAGTTTGCAAGTAAAAGTTTGTTATTGAACCACCTGTGCACCACCCAGAGTGAACCAAACAGTCCTTCTCCAAACTCACTGAGCAGAATGGGGCATAACAATGTGCTAACTTCAGCATGTGTGATCATATCCATGCAATAACACTGTAGAGTGGGAAAAACCTTATTTCCAGGCTTTTGGGTGCAAGTTTCTATGGGTTCTGCACATTTCAAAAGAGGAGAAGAGCTTCCCATACACTCTAGAGTAAAATCTGGTTCTTTGCCTCTGGAGTAATAACAGAATGGCTTGTGTTTATGAGCTATTGTTTGTAAAAGTCTGTTGCTATAAAGATTAAGTCTCATGCAGTGTGAATAATGTTCTGCACATACTTACCCCCCTCCATGGGCTAGTTAAGGAAAACTGGTCAGCAATTCAAGAAACATGTTATTTTGATGTAGAAAGTTCAGTGGTAGAACTGGTAGAAAAAGAGGCAAATAAGTACCCAATTGATTTATTTAATCACAGGTTTTTTACATTTCTTGTGATTAAAATGGGGAGAGTTAACCATTGGCCTTGAAAAGCCATTAGAATACAGAATTATAAAGAATGTAAGGAAAAAAAGTCTGGAATAAGTTCACTTGACTGCATATCTCTTGAGCCTATATTTTCCTCACTGATATAATGAGAGGTCAGAAATATTGGAGACCAAATTCATCACTCACTTGCCCAGTCCATTTGTGTGGCAATTTCACCACATTGTGTGGTTACAGGTAAACAAACAGGCTCCTCTCTAGGTAAAAAAAACATATATTCAATTAAGTTTGTGTTTCAAAATAAATGATGTATAAATCTTTTTAAAGCTTCTTAATTTAGTGTAGGTTTAGTTAGCTAAAAACTTCTACAGTAAAGAAAGAGCCAAAGGTATGTAGCAAAACTGTTTAGTGTGAATTCATGTATACTTTTGGAAAGCAACTTTGGAAATATGAAGTGTATCATGTCACATAATTTTCTCTGAAAATGAAAATCTTAAAAAACTCCAAAGCATTATAGTCTAGCTACCTGAATAAAATAGGCTTATTCTTTATCTCTGAACATCCTTTATTTTATATAACCCTAAGGAATGGTCTGTGGAGCTACTTCTGTATTCTTCATCTCAGGAGCAGTACAGTTGTGATGAGGTACAGTCAGGTCTCTCATTGAAACTATCTGGACCCTGCATTGTGAACCAGAGTAAAGGACTTGAACCATTGAAAAAAAAGTTGAAAAGGTAAAATAAGGAAATGTCTCTTTATATTCTGTAGTGGTTTTCTATCTTAATTTCTAGTCTGTAATCTACCATATTTCTCCTGCATTTGTCTTTCCCAAAATCCATCTCCCAATGTCAGCGTGATCCTGTCTTCCTGCATGTCATTACTATGCTTCTTCACTTATCTATAAAAGAAAAGAACATTGTGGTTAGCTTCTGAATGGTGGAACCTCTTAAGACATCTTCTGTATGTATTTTGTTCTGGATGATGCTTGTGGGCTCCCCTGCATAATTTTTTTTTTTGCTTTCAGCTGCTGTACAGTTTTCTTTCAGAATATTGAAATATCATGTCTGATGGCAGCCCTCTTCACCTGGTGAAAGGTTTTAGTTTATGGAGTTTCTTAGTTTTTCCAGATCCAATGTCAGAGAAACATTGAAGTCACAAATTCTTCAAAACCCGATTTGCAGACAGATAATGGAACAAGAAATGAGAGTAAACCAAACTGGATTTATGCTTCTGATTAGAGTGCACTGACTGTCAAGTGGACTGAAAGATCATTCACTTTATCAAATGCATTTTCACAACATCTAGTAGTTCTCATTACAACAGGTACAGAAGTACTGGACTTTTAAATTTTTCCCACCTGTCAAAGACCTTACTGACAAGAATGAAAGAGGGTATCTGAACTATCTTGATAACTTCTTCTTTTCCTTTCAGACCCTTAAGATTTTGAAAATCTGAATTCAGATATTCCAGTAAAGTATGTTTATCTACTTGCTTATTAGCTTATATTCTTGTAAACTGGCAAAAATCTTTTAAATATTATTTGCAGCATTTTGAAGTGAATTAGGATGTATAAAGCACTGTTCCAACTTTCAGTGTTTTCAGTGTTTGGAATAATTTTCAAGACCAATAAGGTATATGCAGAGGTGCTACCTCAGATATATATCTGCACCTAAACTCCATGTCAAATATTCTGAGTACCTGGAGAATATTGACAAGACTCTCTTATTCTTTGTAGTACTACAGATTTACATTTGTTTCCCATGTAATGCAACAATGGTATTTTAGAGGAAGAACAGCGATTGACTGATATCAAAACAAACATGAAATATGAACTGACAAAGTCTGTTAAACAGATGATAGAGCAACCATATATTTTATTTAAATACTGTCACTGTATATACTAGACTTCTGTGTTCAATTCATGCAAACATTAATTACTGTGCTAAACCTCTCCTGACAGGCACAGTATAACAAGTCTTCAAATAATAAAATGCACCTAATTTCATCTCAACCCCTTTACTATAAGCAAATGCATGAGTATGTCTCCAGAAATACATAACCTCCTCTACATGGAAACCTAAATATTTAAAATTAGTATCACTATTGAGGGAGGGGTGGAGTGTTTACTGTGGAGGGACTTGATCTACAGCTGCTGTTTAATACCAGCCAACTTAAATCTCATGCCAAAAATGTCTGGTGTTTGTTTTCTTTTGTAAAGAAGCAGATGATTGTCCAGATGATATGCAGATGATTAAAAGGAAGCTGAATCTGTATCCTATCAAAGCTCCTCTGAAGCTCACCCATAATTTCTCCTTTCTCCTACTGTACATACTTTCATGTGCAAAAAGCTTCAGACAAACCAGAGGCATTGATTAAACGAAAAGAATACAGTAGTGTACTGAAAATGAATTTATACAGTAAATTGTTATGTGATCAATATCTAATACATTAAATATCTTCCTTGCAATGGCAATTATCCTGTGTCCTATCCTGCTTCATAAATTACCCCAGAAACAGCAGCTGATAAAAAAACCTTTGTGGTCTAGGCCAACTTGTGTAATATTTCCCCATGAACCAAATAATAGCATATTTGTACTAAATTTGTTTGCCAGGGACTGTTTTTAAAGATTGAAACTTCCATATCTTGTTATGTCAAAGACACAAGATTTCTGCTGTTGAGAACAGATGTTTTAAGAATAATTTGAATTTTATTTTTAGGGACCATAGTATTAATTTAGCACATTAGAATACCTCCTGCATATCTTCTGTGCAGAATAAACACATCAGTTGCATTTTTAGTTTATGTTGTGGCAAATTCTTTTTTAGAGGTCTCTGTAACTTATAAGAGACAATTTTGTCCAAGTTTATTCTTCAGTGTGAATAATTGCACTATGCCTCCTTTATTGAAGTAAGGAATTTTAGAGCATGGTTCATCTGACCTGTTTTAGACAGTTACTTTAAGATGGGGTGAATCACTCCTTAGATTCCACTGATGATATACACAAGATTTCAAATTATTATAAAGACAGACAGTTCAATATAATCAAATAATGGATTCTAATGCACATTGCATCCTGTCTTCTTTCACCTGACCTCACAGGAAAAGGAACATATACAGTTTTCCCCAAAGAATTTGGTAAGCAATCTCTCGTGTGGATAAAGGCCAGGACAGCTGGGATTATTCAGCCTGGCAGGGGGTGTCTCATTCATGTGTACAAGTATCTGAAAAAAGGTACAAAGGAGAAGGAATTGTCTGACTCTTAAATGAACTGGTTCAGCTTTCTGGATCATCAGCATACCAAACCCATAGAGGGAAAAAAATTAATTTTTCTTCTTGTTTAGCTTCTTAAATCTGCTCACATGCATCATGTGCATCAGTGGTATAAGGGAATTCACAGCCAATGGCAAAAGTAATTTCTCCTTCCTTTTGTTGTCTGCCATGTCAGACTTCATCCTAAGAAAAGGAACAGGTTAATGAGCAACTGTTTAGTTTTTCTACTTATTCAACTATATTTGGTTGTCAACAGTGCTGAGGGCAGCATATGCATCAACAATTTACTGTACCCACTTGGAAAAGAGCTTGATCCTCTGAGCAATTCTGTTTTGGCTTAACATCTCAGTCTGGACCTACTTCAAATCTCAGCCCAGGTTGTCTGGAAGCTTCTTAGAAAACTCATTTGCAAACTTCATTCACTACCTTCTCTAAAAATAAGGTGTCTGGTTTTGCATGATTTCAGAATGAAACCAAGTGAAACTCAGTGGTTGGGATTTTGTTTTGCTTAGATCTCCTGGGTGCCTGTGGATCTATCTGCAGGAGGGAGCTGGGGCTGGTGGTGCAGGGAGCCACACAGAGCAGGGCAATGAACAAGCCAATGAACCAAACAGGCAGCTCAAGTCTTGCAAAGAGAAACTGCAACTTCACAGGCAATTTAGCTGGTACAATTTATTCTAATTTATTACAGTAAACTACATATTAGCAAATGTTAACAGATCAGGGCAAATTTATGTCAGCAAGGCTACTGTGCTAATGAATGGCCCCCTCATTAGCATTGCCTGGAGCAGCACATGCTCTCTCTCGCCTCTCCTTACCACATTTTCCCATTTCCATCACGGCGGAAACAAGCCTTTCACATCTTGTAATCTCTGACCAGGAGTTTAGAAGGTAAAGAAGGGAACTGGCTTTTTGTATGAACTACAGCTCTGGTTGTTTTTATTTGGGCATTTACTTGAAGAAGCACAGGAATTACTGGGAACTGAGCACCTCTCAAAATCCATATTCCAGCCGTGGTTACTGCTAGAGTGGTTGTAGTTTGTACATGTTTGCATTCCTGCTAACTGACTGTGACTATCAACTTTTCTACTGTCTATTTTTTCCTCTGTATACAAAATAGGATTCCTAACACCTGTCACAACAAAAGATTTTTTTTCACTGTCATGATTTTTTTTTCATTAGTGCATATAAAGTGTTTGCATGTTCAGCATTATAGTATCTGGCTTAAAGAGGGAGAAAGATTCTGTAGGTTTTGCTAATTAACTGCTATAAAGCATTTGAGATCTTGGATTGCCAGGTGCTGTCAAAGCATAAAATGTGATCAACATACCTTTAAATCAATGAAAAGCCAAGAGTATCACAATTCAGAGAGCAAACAAACCTAATTGTTTACTCTTCACTCTGCTGCAGTCTGTAAGTGCAGACTCAAAATTAATGTAGTATACTTTAGCCACCCAGCTAAAACCCACAAAAATCCATATAAAACGCCTTCCAAATTCCTCAATGCCAGATTGTGCTAGTTTAAGAAAACTCTTTCTGTGGTACCTTTTCTTCTTTTAAATGATTTGTGTTTTTTTATTAAATAGCAATTTGAAAGGATTGGAGTGATATTTTCACACATTCATAATGCAACTGTTGATAAAACTACTCCTAAATGTCTCTAATGGTAGAGTCTGCATTTCCCCCACTCTCTTGCCAGACAGTTCTAAAGGAAACTTTACATACTGAGTATTAGCAAATTGTCTGAAGACAACACTCTGATTTTTTTTTTAATAGCTTGTGAGTACATGATTAAGTCCTGGTTTGTAACAATCATTAACTTTTTGTTGGTCCTTTTGTCAGGCAGTCTGGATTTCACTCTGTGAACGTGTGCAAGGTTCCTCATTTGTTTTCTCTCTTCAAGACAATTTGCATTTGCCATATAGCATCTCACTGAAGACAGGAAAAAGGAGAGAAATGCAGACGCCCAGATATTCCTAACTGCTGTAGCCACTTTGAATCGCCCCATAAAACTTCCAGATCCTTTTCCTTGGGGAAGAGTGCAGGTGGTGGTGGGTTGCTGGAGTTGCTCCTAAGCTGAGCTCTTGCCAGCCACCAGCAGAGAGGGTGGAGAGGGGAGGGAGAAGGTGCTGGTGGGGCTGTGGGTGTCTGGCTGCTGCCGTGTGTGGGTTTTGGCAGCTGGTGAGAGGCAGGGCTGCTCAGAGCGAGCTGGGGGAAACAGCCAGAGACTGGAGACTGGAGACTTTCAGTTTTCCTGGAACTGCTCTGTAACATGTTCAGAAATGAGGAATTCCTGAGAATAATAGAGAGAGAAGGGGGTGGGAGAAAGAGAACTAGAAATGGTGCGAAATCATTGAGAATCATTCATTCCCTGGTGAAAGGGAGGGGGAAAAGAAAAAGACAGGAATACAAATCTTTAAACAGTTGAAATCTTAGTATTTCCAGTTTGGAAAACCTTGAATTATCTAAAAAATTGTTGAGATTTGCTTTGCAATTTTCTTGTTAAAATAATAACTAGAAAATTAATTACTATTCCTTGCGCACTCCACTGATTCTTTCAGGTTGGATAAAGCTTTGTGAGAGTATTTTTTTCCCCTATACATAAATTAATATATTTTAAGACCAGAAGGGACTGTTCATCTGACCTCATACATAACAAATGCATCTCGTTTGCTGTATATTAATTACTGCTTCAAGTCTGATTCAACTGCAGCATACCACAGAGAAATCTTTCCACTTCAAACCATTATCCTCCTGTTTATATGTCAACGAGCTCTATTGTCCTTTTTTTGCAACCATCACTTCAGGAAGTCTTACTTGCCAGGGGCTAAGGTCCAGTTGAAGTCTCCTCCTCTTGGTTCCCCTCCTCCAGTCCTGGGAGAACAGTTGGTTATTCTTCCTGATTAAGTACATGACTTAACTTTGGATCATCACAAAAGTCATATCATTACCTAAGCAAATGACATAAAACAATGCCAGCAAAGCAGCGTTTTTGGTTTTTTTTCACCATTCCTCTAACAAAAGTGCCAAAAGCAAACTGTAGTGATACCTGACTTATTTTTTCCCCTCATTTAATTAGTTATTAAAATATATATGCAAATTAGGGTCAAAGATTGTCCCTGTAGGACTTTACTCAAAAATTACTCCATGTTTATAGTTGCATTTCAAGAGCTGCTAGTTTCTAATCTGTGTTGTGTGCTTTATTGACTTTACAGCATTCTAGTTTACTGCTCATAACATGGTGTGGTGGCCTGTCAAATAATATTTGATTTATTTACATTGTTACCTTTATCAAATCTGTAATTTCACTTGCTATTAAATACTTCATTGCTGTTGTAGACAAATTGCCTCTTGGCATTTTTTTCTTTAGAGAGAAGGGAAAGCAGAGGTGACAGGCTGGAGCTATGACAAGGCAAGAACCTGGGAAGAATAGAAAGAAAAGGATCTGACTGAGGGCAATATGGGCAATGAATGGCTTAAACAGGACCAGCTTAGGCAGAGCCCCAAGTTAACAGCGTGGCTCTCTGGGAAGCACAAGAGAGGAAGCACTGTGGTCCTGGTAGGAGTGTGAAGGCAGTAACTCCACCTGTCAGTCAGGGTTGAACACCTCAGACACTGGTATATGTGAGTAATTCCTGTGAATATAAAAGAGATGCCTTCATGATTCCTCATCTTCCTCTCCTGTGTTAAGTCTGGCCTCCTCTAATGGCACCACAATAAATGTATTACAGAAGAACCATAGGATTTCTCCCTTTTCTTATTTTCTGTACATTATCACATGTACCATGAGGTGGGATTATATAGTTAGTTATTTTCTATATGTACAGGATATTCAGGTAATTTGTTGCTGCTCTTGGAACAGCAGATGTATTGATTTCTCCAGTAAGAGATTCCTCTTCCAGCATAGGAAAAGCATAAGAAATCAGGAATGACAGCTATCTTGTATTACATTCAACACCCCTAATTTAATGAACTTTTGATAACAGTCTCAATAAAATAGTCTGCTGCTTTGTTGAAAACTAGTAAGGATTTTGCAAGATCCTTACTAACAGCAACTAAACAGAGATCATCCACAGAAATACTTTCATTAAGTGGAAACTCTGATATATTTTTTTGTATTTAACCACAAACCTCAAATGAATACAGCACACTGGAAAAAAAAGTCTAACTATTTTCTTTCAGTGGGTTACATAAACTGGTTTCAGTAGTGCCTTCAATATATATTCTCTGCTCAGTTTATCAACAAGAAACTTTTAGCAGAGGTTTTGGTTGGGGTTTTTATTTTCCTTTTTTTTTCTGTGAATACAAGAGTGCTCAGAAGCCAAAGCAGCAGGGCATTGAAGTTTGTCTCACTTTGATTTTCTTCATCTAGAAGGGAGCAGATCCAGCAGTGTGCCAATCCAAGGTACTTTCCCAGCTGTGGACATTAAAAACTAGTACTGGAGTAATGCACTGGCCTCTCTAATAAGAAGAAACTTTCTAGGATACATCTGGGAGAGAGACAGGACAAAAAAGATGACGGAAATTAGATATTGTCCAACAACAGTAGGAAGCCTGATGAGAAAATAAAGGGATTTTCTTAACAAATAGACCAAGACTCCAAAGCATTTTAGAAAATGCCACCCACAAATAAGGAAAAGAACACCTTCACTCTACCAGTGTGCAGTCGATATTTAATGGTGTATAATTCTGAAAAGGTGGTTGTGGGTTTTTTTTTATTTTTTCCATCAAACTCCCTTTTTTAAAATGAGGATGAGGGTATTGTTCTTTCAATTTAGATTTAGTGAAATGGTACATTTCACCACACTTCTACACAAACGTGAAGGGCAAATCATGCAGGTATTTCACAGGATGCCCTCCAAGTGGTAGCTCCTGTGGGCAAATGCCTGGGCTGCTATTCTGAGAAGATCCTCAGAGCCAGCATGTGGTTTGTCCAGTACCAGACATGCTGGGTCAGGCAGTCACGATATCCTCACAAGGCAAGTCCAGTTCCTTGGACCTTCTCTGGCTATAGGCAGTGGCTATGAGTGTCTGCACCAGGTGAATGTTAAGTGCAATCTCACTGAGTGCACATATTCATAACAGATGTTGCTGGCATCCATAAGCTCCTGTAGGTTTTATAATTAATTTCTGTTTTGCTTACACTCTGTTGTATTTCCTTGCCATTCCCTTGGTGGGTAAATAAGATTTTGCTTCCATTATAACTCTTGCTTTACCTCTGCTTTACCAGGTGACTCAGCAGTACAAATAGCATATGGATTAGTTATGTGCAAACAATCACATCTATGCTGAATTACCCAGAGCACACAACAAACAAAGCATGTTGACATTATGCTTCTATCCGGACTTTCTGGCAGTTGCAGGTGCTGCAAAATGCTACCTGATCTGGCACAAAGTTAGAGTGGAGTGACAAGCAATACCTGATTCTGCATAAAGCCTGACAGCATAACAAGAACCCCAGCTTTGGTTTGGTTTTAACAGGTTTGCAGTAGATTGATTTCAGGCTATGTTAGAGGGCTTGCTTTTATTCTGTAGCCAAGATGTTTTTAGAATGTAGTACTAAAATCCCTAATCTGGATTTACTGTATTGTCAAACAACGACTTGAGTTTAATAGGAAGAAGGGTTGTTGAGAAAATATATTCCAAGTGAATAGAGCAAATTCACTTGGAAAACATGATTCTCTTATTGGTTTATCTGGCTTGACAAATGACTCTTAAGAGTCAGCTGAAAGAGGAGAAAATTGTTGATTCTGGCTTTCTGATTCAAAAAGCCAATTATTATGTATTCAGCATTATTTAAAACTATCTGCTTTTAATATAAGCTGTTCACAAACATATCCGACCTACGACTTTATACCTACAGATCAGAGTCTGTGGCATATTCTGCTTCCTTGAATTAACCTCTGCATTGGTGGCTAGTACATGCAAAATGGCACTGACAGTTCGTGTCATCTGGCTTAATCTTCTCCCTCCCTATCTCTCACAAAATGAAAATTTGGCAAACTACTTCATGTTAATTGCCATGAAGAATATAATATAATATAATATAAGACATATTATATATAATATATATATAATCCAATCTCTATTTTCATTCTCTAAAATATTAGTGTTTGATATTTTCAAATATATCGCTGTGCTTGATATACTCTAAAAGAGTATCTCTGTTGAAGAAAGTCGGCAGTTGTTTATAAATGAGGCACCAAAGCTCTTAACTGTTTTGCATCCAAAGTGTAGAATGAAATCCAAAAGTTTCAGTTAATTTCCCCTGACAGGCCTGGGGAAACAGATAGTTCACATGGAACCCCAGATCCTTGCACTGTGCAGGGACCTGCTCAGGGTCACTAGAGAAGTCAGACGTATATATTAAGCTGACATGCACTGGGGTGCTCAGTGAATATCTGCCAAAAGGGCTTCTGTCTATTTGAGATCTGCCACTTACTCCCCTTCCCCCTGCAGTGGAAACTTGAATCCATTCCCTTAAGTAATTGAGCAGGATTCAGCTTTTCTTCTGAAAGTTATTGACTGGACAAGGACCTTTTTACATAAAAGCCTGGGGATTATACCAGTTGCAAAGGAAGCACTTAATTAATTTTGCTTCTCACCCTGAAAGAATTCATATGCATATCTGCCACCTCCCTCCCAGGGAAACGTGAACCTCCAAGCCACACACTGACAGAGGATGAAGGGCAGAGCAGCGAGACACACAAAGTGCTCACAGACCCTTCTTGTGGATCTGGAGCATGCAATTTCACAAGTCAGTGAGCCATACAAACCTGGCTTTAGAGTCTGGTGGTTAGTCAGTCATATGGAAAGAGGTATCCTGGGTTTTGACTCATCTATTTTATACTCAATAACAAGATTTAGACTGTCTCTATGAGGATTTGTGCATCCACCTCTCTCTCCCCACTTTGCAGCCACAGTGCTGACAACTGCAATGTTCACAGCTTAGTTCCAGCATCAATGCTTCAGCTTCATTTCAACTGCAGGAATATATTTGCTACACAGAGTCCTGCATCCACAGAGGACCTAAACTTATGCTTCCCTGGACCTTCAAGGCCCTTCCTGCAAAAGAGTTTAATCTAGAGCATCAAATGTGCTCTGTCCTGTGGATCAAGGATGCTCCTCTTGTGAATGTCCTCCCTCTAATACCTCAGTCACCTGACTTCTACTGAGGATGCTTCTGCAGCAGGTTCTGGGATACAGAATCTCAGATTTACATGCTGTCACCAAATATTTTATGTGCTTTAATCCAGATCTGAAATACAGTCTCTATAAAATTCAGTGCTAATACTGAGTGTAGGATTGTTCATATTTATATTAAATAGAAAATATAAAAGCAGGTAAGAGGATTCTGTTTGGTTGGGTTTTTTTGGGGGTTTTTTTTTGGGTTTTGTTTTTTTTTTTTTTTGGCCGTTTGCATAGCACAGAAGATGCCTGTGACACAGTACAAAAGAATCAGAGTTATGCTGCTCCCTTTGTAAGGAGAAGTCTAAGGTGGACAAATATCATACAGAGCTTGCATTAGTGGCACAATATGGCTGCAGTCAGACATGATAGGTAAAACAAAAGGAATGGAATTCTGATGACATTGGTGTTTCAGGATTAATCAAATCTTTGTCACTTTGCAAAGCATCCTGCCCATATTTTAAGCACGTGGCCTCTACCAAATTCAGAAATTTTTTTACATTTTAGAAATATTACTGTAATGATCCCAGTTGTTCCATGGCATTTTTATCGATCACAGTTTTGCATAATCAGAGTTATGTCTCAGAAGTATGAGTAGTTTGTCTGTGTGTAAATCCTTCCAGCAGTTTATCTATTCTAATCTCACTTTTGCCATTAACTTATATTGCACATCTGAGTTCATAATTTTTTGATTATTGATCTCATTTAAAAGAAGCTCTGCCGCTGAATTCAATGGAGATAACTTGGGCCGTTATCCATTTCATCTCCTGCTTCTATATTACCAGGATGAGATGAAAAATTATTGTGCTGGGTGCAGAAAGAGTGGTCAGGTCAGAACAGACATTATGCAGCTGAATCCTGAAATGTGTAGGTGTTTTACATTAAACTGTGACTGTCTAGTGAACACAAGTGGCACTGGGAGTCGGGGATAGAAGCTCAGCCCTGCCCTTCCAAACCCAGGATCCAGCCTCAAACATGGGCTGCAGCAAGGACATCTCCAATCTGCTCTTCCAGCCTTGTCCCTCTTGCCTGCACATCCCAGGGGATGTGATCTTCTCCAAGTCACCCTTTTGCTTGGTGCCTTGCCGCTGCTGTGCTGGGGATGCGCATTTACTCCCTGGGGATAACTCAGAAATAAATTTCAGTTCTCTCACTTTCCTGAGAGAACTTCCTGGTGGATATTCTACCAACTAAGCAATTATGCATTCTATGCTACCACTGGATGAGATGTGGTTAATTGTAGTCCTGGCCACAATTAACATTTGAGTCTTCTCTGGGGACTTTTAACTGAGTTCGAGTACCAATCCAACTCAGCCATTAAACAAGAGGAATTGGCGAGAAATAATCATGCATTTTCCACTTCTGAGTATACATGGGAGACTAAAGGTAAATACCTCAGAAGTTTATATGCTAAAAGAGTATCACCTAATGAATTTATGTATTTACATGGGACAACCCTGAGAATTAGGACCAACTGTACTTTTCTCTGAGTCTGTGGCAAGGCTTGGACATCCATTTCACATTTTAGATGGAACTTGTTCTGAGAAAATATGTCTAAGAGAATCAATGTAAAACATTAATGATGTTATACTTTTCCTCCAAGATTTATGAATGTATGTTACCTGTGATATTATGATATCTTAATATTCTTATTTCAGATTTCTGCTAGGCTTTACATTTTTTGCATCTATGGATTTAGTTCACTGGCTGCATCTCTTGCTTCCTCACAAAAGAGCAGATACTAATATGCAGTGAGACAGGAACTCTCATCTAATTCTCCTCAGCCTTTAAATGTTTCTATACTATCTATATTAATTAGTGATAACTTGTTTCAGATTGAGATCTTGGAAATCTGGAAACTTCAAAAGTTATTACTTCAAAAATTTTACTGAGATGTATGCTAGAATATCAGCAAATGCAAATGCAAAAAAACCCCAAACAAAACAAACAAACAAACAAAAACCAACAGAAAATTCAACAAAAAACCCCCAAAAACCAAACAAGAAACCAAACCAAACCAAAAAAACCCCAAAAAACCCAAACCAAACCAAACCAAACAAAAAAAAAAACCCTAAAACCCCTAAACCAAAACAAAACAAGAAAAAAAACAAAACCAAAAACAAACCCAAATAAACAAAACTCTCACAAAACTCCACACTCCCACCCCCCGAATAAAAGTTCTCTTTTCAACACTGCTCTTTGTGTAATATTCCCAGATCACTGGAGTGAGAGTTTAATGCAAATTCCTCAGACAGGTAAACAAGCCTGGGAAAACACCACCCTCTGGGAAAGGTGCCCTGATTCATAAAGCCAGATAAACAGAGAAGTTTTTTTAATGAGATAGGTGGGAGACAGGACCCCAGCCTGAAGCAGAATGGAGAGGACAGGCAAAGAGAGTAGAGCAGTTTAATGAATTTGTGTTTACAGCTACTGACACACAGTAAACTGAAGATATGTGCAATTGGCTCTCTCTGGCTTGTTTGCCTATGTCTCTTTGTCCTAAAATTAGAGATACTCTCCAGCAGAAGGCTGTATGTGGCCAATCCACTATGTCAAGGTCTCTGGGAGAGAACAGGATTAATTCTACTGAACTTGGTCAGAAATGCTGAATGAGGAACACAAACAGTGAAAATCTGGTCTGAACAGGAACAGCCATTTTATCATGCAGCAGAGGAGTGGAGAGGACTGGCAGGAGCCACAATTTAACCACCTGCAGTAAGATCTGGTAGAAGCTGTTGATCTGCCCTCTGATACAAGTCCACTCTTTCTGTTTGCCCTTCTGTAATTCATACAGCTTCTGAATATCTGCTAGCTTATGTAATACACAGAATTCACAGTGTGGCCTGTCTGAAGGAATAATATTTGAAAAATTTTATTTTTAATTCCCCATTACTTTTGCCAAATGAGAGTTACTGTCTTAGCTGAGCATTCCTCAGTGTCTTCTAAATCACGATGCCTTTGTATAATATGTATGATTAAGTACTTTATAAACAGCTTTATGTTTAATAAAATGCTATAAAGGGGTAGTTTTGATGGATTAGGTTTCTCTTCTCGGATCATAAACTATTTTCCTACCTAGCTTGGAATACATTTTGTTTCCTATGATGCATTCAGTTGAAGCATTGCTATCTCTGTAGAGAAGCATTCTGAAGTTATAAGGTAGTGGCTGCTTTCATTTTACAGTAATATAAGCTGCTGCCATCCAATTCATGTGTCCATTACAACTTCACCTAATTCTTTTATGTGAAAGACCTAAGTCCATTGAATTTATAACCATGGATCAGTTTAGTATAGTGTTATTCAATCTTTATCATGAGAATATAAATTAAGTTACAGGGACTATTGTGTTGAGCCACTCCTCTTTTATTTTCTTTTTTTTTTTTTTTTAATAGGACATGAATGACTTTACAATATTTTCCAAAATCCTTACAAAGTTTCTTCTGTGAACTCAAAGGATCAGCTCCTTCAACATGACAGGTGAAGTCCTCACAGCAATACCTTGGCTAAGAGACACCAGCTAACCTTACTGGTTTCAGCTGGTTCAGATGTTGCTGTGTGCAGTGCTTTACTGGTTGGGACATGAGATTACAGAGTTCAAAAATAAGCCATGCATAGCAGCAGTGGTCTCATGCAGTGCTAGGAAAAGTTCAGTCCACTGTGGATACTCAGTCAAAGAGCTTGGATACAAGGCTGTGTTGAGATTTTTCTCCACAGCTGCCAACATGAGAGGTGGAAGCCTGTCCCAAGGAGTAAGAAGCTATCACTCAAATGATAGGAAAGGAAGTCTCATTTAGCAAGATTGCTCTTTGTTATTCAGTCTTGGCTAGGTAGGTAGCAGAACAGAGGTTATTTAGTATAAGCTGCTCAAGTCTGATTCTTGTAGCATAAAGCTAACATTGAAATTCTGTGGTCTCCTCACCTATGCAGGCTTCATGAGAATCCCCATCCCTATGGGGTGGCCTCTTCACAGATCTGGTAAATTTGTTGGCAGCACTGAAGCACTAATTCCAGTAAAGTTCCTATTTAAATGTTACTGTTTGGTTAGTAAGAGCAGTGTGCAGAGCTAGGGTGCTTGGTGGAGTAGTCAGCTGAGTAACCAGTGGCAAAGCTCCCAGACAAGAAAAGAAGCAATGCTAATTTTTTGTGGGAAAGTGTCATTCTGCTTAAGACACACTGTAGTTCTGCCCACACTTAGTAATAAGAAAGCAATGTAGTAAAATGTTATGATAATCTGTTCCCAGAACTAGCAATGAAGCACAAACACCTGCATATTCTATTTCCCTGCCTTTAAATCAATTCTCAAAAAGCCAATCCCTTCCTAATGAGTTAACAATGTTTGAACCACAGCAATCAATGAGAATTTTGTCTCTGGCTTGTAAAAGGCTCCAGGGAGAGCCTTCTATCTTCAGTATTATTTAAAATACTGTGGACATACATGCGATAAAGATGCTAAAGAGAGAATTAGGCATTGGAATCACTAGAAGTATTCCAGCTGCCTTCAGTGGAAAGAAATTTATCTGAATGTGGCCTGGAAAAAAAATTCAAGAAAAATGCTCAAACTTGAAGTATTTCTTGTGATTTCAAAGTTTTGTTTTATTGTTAGAAGGAAATAATTTTTTATATGATTCTCACAAAAGCTCAGATATTTGGCTTGATATAATTAGGCACATAATAGTGAAACAACCAATAGTGGGTCAGAGTGAAGCACCTTGTCTCTCCCTGAGGAAAGCAGTTCATACCTTGGGAAAAGGCATTGTGCATGATATTCCACCTGCCTGTTTTTTCCAGCCTTCTGCAGACCATGGATTTCCTGAAATCACAGCTGTATCTTTGTAATTCAGGGCCATGGATGCATTATTTTACTATCTACCTTTTATACTACTGTTTAACCAGTTCATATTGCTTCTTTACTAATTTACATTGAATTCTATTACTTAAGTAGTTACACACAGCACATGCACACATCTTTCTTTTCCTTGCACACCAGTGTTTGCTAACTTCATTTGTTGCCCCTTAGTTTTGTCTATAACCATCTGAATAACTACATTGTCTTCATCTTCACTGACTTAAGATTTTCACCAGTGACTTCTAGCATAATCTATTGAGTCTTCTCTCTTCCAAATTTACAAGTTCTAGTCAACCTAGCCCATGCTGATATGGAAGGAAATCAGTACTTTTGATTATAATTGTTGCCTTTGTACCTGTTCTTATGCCACTATATTCTTTTGACACGAATAAGAATATAATGATCAAAATGGCAACCTGTCAGATTTATAATAATCACATAATAATAATTTTGTTTTTTTACTTTATTCTAAGACTTTCACTATTTACCTTTGTAACCAGTACTGAGCATTGAACAGATTTTTACAAACTTATTCACTAACTCCAAGATCACTTTCTCTAGTTGTAATATTAGTTTTCAGCCCACCACTATATAGATCTCATTAGAACTGGTTTTGTTTATGATTCTACATTTATAAGCATTATGTTTCCCCTGACAGCTCATTACCCAGCCAGCAAATATTATGAATATTCATTTTTAAAACCTTTAATTGACAGGGACTGTAAAATCATCTTCCTTTTCTAAACCACTTATTATTATATTGAACAACGCAAGCCTCGGCACAGATCTGGGCATCTCCTTTTCTTGTAAAATCAGCTGGTTTTTTCTCCTCTTTTCCTGTGTACTTTGATCAGATCTGAATTTTTGATGGGATCTTCCATGCTATGATTCCAGCTTATTTTCTTGGAAATTAATGCTGTAAAGTTTTAAAATCTACACTCACTACATAACCTGTATTTCCAATGTCTGCCTGCTCTTGAGAACCTTTCAAAACCACGGGTAAATTTTTGAGGTACAACTTTCTTCTGCAATAGTACTGTCCATTCTTCCTTACTATAAAATATTTATCACTTTTCGATTGATGACTGGATATTTTATGAAGGCTTCTACTAGTTTTCCTAATATGGCTGTAAGATTTCATAGTCTATAGTTCCTTAATCCTATTTGGAAGGTTTTTAAAAATCCTTGTCACAATGACTACTTCTCATTGCTCTGTTGTTGAGATCATGTGCCATTTGATAGAGAAATTCCAACTCCCTTTCCAAAAATACAGACCTTAATTGCATTTTTTGTATTCAAAAGTACAGTCATTAATTGTGCTGTGTAGTTAAAGAAAGGATGCAGATTTCTAGATCTCCTCTGTGTAATAAAAAGCAATCGCAAAATTCTGCTTCACTTAGAACAGTTCCCTTGTCCCCCTGAACAGCCTCTGAGCAGCTTTTCCTTCACAGAAGAAGGGAGCAGGTATTAGTAATGCAGTTAGTCATTACAGTCACATCCTTGCAATCTGTGGATCGAGGCAAGCTGAGAACTCAGCTGAATCAATGACTTCACCTCTGTTTACTTCAGTGGACAGGAATTAAGGATTTACTTAATTGTTCTGGGAGTTTGATACCTGCATACTCACAGAATGTGCTGAGAAGGATTGAAGTTCTGCCCTCAGGCAGGAAAGATTTTTATTTGCTACATTTATTGCTACTGATTTCTGTTTCATCTCCGAATAAGACCTGTAGAGGTTTGCTTCACTGTTTCTCAGGAAAACCAAGCCAATTTCAGGATCACAGTGTTAGAATTAGTCTTTGGATTTATAGGACCTGAAGCCTTGGGTATCTCTGTCCAAAATTCTATATATGTCTACAGCTTGGGGTTGTTTTTTTTGTTGTGGGGGTTTTTTTTGTTTGTTTGTTTGTTTTTTGTAGCTGTGTTTTTGTGTTTGACTGCTCACCCTCCTCATAATTTTGATTCTAGAAAGCACTAGTCCCTGTGGCCAGTAATATTCTGCCTTATTGAAGTGTGTATGTTCTGTCAACTTCTTAGGAAAATTTAACTTCCTAAGTAGATTCCTCTGGCCAAGACAGCTCTGAAAGTCTAACAGAGTAGAGCACTGCCATCAGGAAAACAGAGTTTGGAACTGAAAAAGGTTTTGCTGGGCTGATGGAAACTTGGCACACTGTGTGATAACTTAATGCATGCTGGTGGAAAACAGACCCTAAAATGCCTGGCAGCAGAAAGTAAGCCAGGACTGGAGGTTTAGTAAACAAGTTGCTCACACACAGTCTTCAGAGTGGGACTACTGTTGGTCACTGCAACTTCAAGTGCTGGCTGTTAAGGGGCAAAGGACTAAGGCAGAGAGGAGCTACACCAGCAAGGTCTGCCAGATCCCTCCTTACTCCCACCCTCCCTGAAACCACGTGCTGGAGGATAGCTGTCCTCTAAGGTGGTGAGACAAGCACTGTCCTCTAAGGTGGTGAGACCTTGCTTTAGGCTATTTTATTATTGAGGTACAAAATAGCTTCAGGTATCTGAGTGGCTCTTATGTTTGCAAAGTCTAAAATGCATAGCCTCAAAGGGCCTCCTTGGCTGTCACTTAACTCTGCAGAGGTTGATTATTATAAGAACTGAAGTTTTTATCAGTTAAATTTCTTCCATGTCTAAGTTTGCAACTGCTCATACATTGGAGTTGCCAAGACCTCATCATGTGACCACCTTTAGCTTAGGTTTCAAGCATATTTGAGGTATATAAATCAGACATCGTTCTGCCTGGCTGGCTGGCAGGGCCTAAACCAGCCAGCAGACTCAGATCAAATCTTAATTTCTGCTCTTCATTTAAAGTGAGACCAGATGACATAATACCCCTTTTACTTTTGTGGTTACAGCATTATAGCATTATCCTGTAGTTAATTTCCTTCTCTGCTTGAGTGCTTATCTCAGCAAGTGGATGATGAGGTACTCATTCTGACAGAGCTGTGTCAAACTACTGCTGTCTGGGGTGTGTTTTGAGACAGCAGGAAGAGGCTTGTGTTCAAATTAAACAGGGAATGTTCGCTGGGGAGGTGGTGAGAGCCTGGACTCTTCATCTTTCCTGTCCTGGGTGAACAAGCTCTAGATGACAAGAGTTTCACTAGATGATGGTAAGGGCTTTTGTATCCTGCTTTAGAGTTCACTGCAGAAGGAAGGACAAATTACCATGCTCTGAAATGCTCAATCTGAAAACTGGCCATCCAAAACATGCAGATGCACACTGCCCTGTACAAGAAAAGTATGAAAATTCTGTCTCCCAGTCTGAGGTGAGAGATTTAATCATTACACTAAAAGAAGAGACTTACACTCCTCCTGTGTTTTGTGAGAAAGGGGTTGTTTAGGGACCTGCAATTAAGGACAGATGTTTTCTGCTGGGTTCAGGGGTGCCAGATCTGGCTCACAGCAGCTGCTCATACCTACCTTCTTCAGGCTATCAGCACAAACACACTAATTTGCTTCAAGCACAACAAAAGAGATCAGCTCTAACAGTGCAGATTGTTGGCATCAACTTGGTTGAGTTTCCTGGGGGTAAGGTAGGGAGGGAGTTGCCCCACAGACTCAGTCAGTCACAGGTGGCCTGGGGCAGGAATATCCAGCTGGGGAAAAGAGAAAACATCTGCTCTTGCCCTAATTTTAGGAGGGAGTTCAAAGCTAAAAACACCTTAGGTGGGAGGTTCCTCCATTTATTTCAGAACTCCATGCTGAAATGAAACCCATGGTAAAGTGGGTTTAAAGGCTCTGGATGCACTTAAATCCCTCTTTGGAACAGTCTGCTACCTAATCATGTCTTTCTTCAAGTAAGCTCCATTTCACTTGGAGTCCAGTTCTGGTCTCCTTGAAACTATTGCCAAAATGCCCCTCAGTGTGACAGGAGAAAGACTAGGGAATGCAGGGACAAATGCTCTGCAGTCTGTCACCTCCACTATGCTGAATGCCTCCAGGCAGATTGAGAAGGTCCTTGTCCCCAGCAACCTCTGCTATTCTCAGATTCTGGCTTCCTCCTTCAATCTCTGCTCTCCTTCCTGTTTCTTCTTGAGTACTTTTTCTTGTCACCTCCTTTTTACCAGATCTGAACTTTGGCTGATCCTGCACGGGGCTTTTTTCTGCAGATTTAGAAGCTTCAGCAAACTCTGCCAGGGCTAGGGGAGCCTGGGGAAGGAAGAATGAAGGAATTGGGCTGGCTTGGTGTGTATCAAGTGTGCATCAGCCAGCCTTGATCTATTGTCAGAATTGCTCATGCAATTGCTCCTTAACCAGCACAGATACACAGACATCAGTTTCAACAGATTAAATGCCAAAAACCTCAGATATTTTTGACCAAACGGGTTAGAAATGCACAAACTACATTAGCACTTTATCTTGGTGGATCTGATGGCCCTAATGGAATGAGAAGATGGAGCTTGGGGTAAAATGAGCAATGGGTGTCTATAAAATTATGCCCAGTCTAAACTTTGCCTAGAAGGGAAAGTGAAATGTCAGTTCTGTGTGCTAGCAAAGTCATTGCTGAAACGAGACTGAATCTCACTAGTACTAAGCAATTTCAGAAGAAAGCATCATCCTGGAATAAATTCTAAGGGTGTATTTTTGGGTTTATAATTTCCAGGTTACAGACTTCTTGATAAAATCTTTTAGTATGTTTACCAGGGGGGTCATCTGATATATATGTCTTTTATAGAGATAAAGCAACTTTTCCAGATTCCTAGTCATTTCAGCTTTCGTATATTTTTCTCTACTTTGTGATGAGAAGGAAAAACTTTACTAACATGAATTGTATAAAAGTCAGAGGGAGAGAGAAAAAAGAAAATTATTCACAAAATTTTATTATGGATGCCTACAATAGGAAAGTAGAAGTGGAGTTTTTTATGTGGTCTTACAGAGTCACAAGTTGTGATTTTCCGAGATAGTAAAATTAGCATCTGTATTGCTAGGACAAAGCTCTGGGTTATCTCTGTTAAGAAGACAAAGGGAAAGGTAAATAGGAACTTTAAATATGGGTATGCTTATTTCCTTTCAGACTTGAGTCATCAAAAGAAAGGTAAATTTAATTTCATTTGGGAGGTTAGACCAATTACTGTGTGGCAGAAGAGAGTGCTAATGCATGCTTTAGACTTTGGTTTCATTTGACTGGAAAGTGACTACACAATGATGTGAATAGAGTTTTAAGTCATTTAATATCTTTTGTATACTCAATAAGCAGAAGTTGACAAAAAGACAACTTCCCTCTTCATATCAGCAGCAGAAATGAAAATGTATTTATCATGTCAATGGGGTTAATTTCTTAAAAGATTTAAACAAGACAATTCTGGTAGGGTACAGATAGCATTAATTCCCAAATTAAAGAAATAATCTTACTGGTAAACCCATGACATATTCTTTACTTGATGGTTTTTAAACATTAGTTGGATAAAGTTTGTTTAAATTGAGTGCAAGTTTTATAGTATTATACATCAAATATATTGCAGCTTAAAATATATATTACTTATGAATAGTACAGTGAGGTTTAATTTGGGTTTTGCCTTGCATCTGTGTAATAAACAATTGAAATATCTTGTATTTTCATCTATAACTTTATAGTTATTACACCACTAAGGATAAAGCAGACTACATATAATTTAAAGTTATCTTTTATTCTAATTGTTTACAATATTATTTTTGTAAAGGTAAATTTGTATTCCAATCATCATCATCATCATTATATCATAAGCCTCTGACATACAATTTTGCTAACCTTCTGTATTATAATATCTTAGTTTGCCACAGTTCATTGGCACAATTATTGATATTGATGGCTTTTTTTCTAGACATTAAGGGGGCAATTCATCAAGAGAACAACAAAGACTGGAATAGAAAGATAAATTAAAGATAAATTCGTTGAGTGTCTCACACCTAAAAATGTTCTGGAACACAAAAAAGCCGTGAGCTGATTTGATACATGGACATGCCAGCATGAGTAACATTGGGACTGTCTGTGTGTAAAAGGGTGCAGGTGCTTGCTCTGAACCCAAACTCTCACCTTATTTTATATTTCAGTAATAAAAGGCTTGCTGGCAAAGATCTGAGGAATAAAAAAAGGGGAAAAAAAAGACCTGTTAATCAATAATAAGTGGTTTCCAAATTCATTGGTATGTAATACATTTCTAAATACATTTACAGATTTTCAAACCAGTATGCAGAGACTAAGAAGTATTCCACCATCTAAAGATGCAGACAAGTCCTAGGAGAGATTTACAGAACTAACTTGGGCCCAGACTTCCCAGCATATTTACATCAGATGATGGTCTTGAAATTAGTTCAGGCCCTTTTTAAAAGTAGGAGCCTATCAAGATTTTGTGAGGTGTCCAAGCTCATGATACGGTCAATGGAGAGTGTTAGCTAGACTGCAGAAATCTCTCTTTCCATTGGCTGTAAAATGCCCCATATGCATTTTTAGTATCCACTTACTGGAGCAAACTGATGGGAAAAGGGCTTAGCTCTGAAAATCCCATTATGTATGCTCACCCCATACTTTTCAAATACTAAATCCAAATGTAAGTCCACCTCCAAGTAAGTGCTGCTGGTTTTATAACTGAAAAGTTTGTAACTAAAAATGCTGCTGTTCTAATAAGACCACCAAGAATGAGAATGAAGTTGGAATTATTTCAAAAGCTTCTGTGCACAAGAAAACAACCACACTTCACCTTAGTTTACATAACTGGCAATCAGATGAAACAATCCTGAAATGAAGGAATAATATTTTGTTGATGTTTGAGATAAAAGGATGAATACCTGGCATGGTATTTTGATCCCGATTATTAATAATTTATCCTTGCTAGTACACTGGACTAGCCAGTAGCCAAGTCACTTCACAGAAGCATAAAATGCAACCCCTAATCTAATTTCTAGACTATATTTTATGTATTGCCACATTAGCACTGCCTTTCTCAATGTAATTGCATGTCCAGTTTACTGCATGTCATGATTTCTTCAATGTGTTTTTTCTTTTCCAAATCCTCTGTGTTAAAGAACACAGGCAACACTTGAGATGGGTTTCATTCCTTTTCAGGTCATGCCAACATAGCAGTAGCCAGGCCAAGGATGGTGAACTGCAATTACTCTCTAATGAGGTTTTCTCCACTAGTAAGTTGTCACTTAGGAATTTGACTGCTTTTACTGTTTTTCATCTTTTCAGAAGAAATTAGAGTTACTGAAAACATATAGCTTCCCAAAGGATATGTTCCGCCCTTGGATGAATGTGAATGTGTGTAACTGTCAGTAGGTTTTTTTTTCTGCAAGAAGCTTTAAATTTTGCCAAATCATTTTAACAAAAGCAGAATGTCTTGTTTTGTTTTCTCTAGCATTATCAGGCCCATGCAAAAAAACAAAAACAAAAAACAAAAAAAACACCCCTAAACAAAACAACAAAACAACAAAAAACCAAGAAACCCAAAGCCAAGAAACCCCAACACCACCTCTGAAGATATTTATTTCATTTGAACCTAAAAACATTACTTTCACTAGTTGTGTGCCTGACTTAAGACCCTTTAGCTTATATCACTTCAGAAAGCCTAATTCTCCTTGGAAAAAAAAAGGTGGGCTGTTCCATCTACTAAATGGATTTCTTTTGGGAAAAAAACAAAACAAAAGAAAACAAAAGAAATCAAAACAAAAAACCTCTGAGTAAATATGTATGAGTTAAGGGGATAAAAAACAAAGGAGAATTTACTATTATGAATTTGATTCCAAGTTTCAGATGGCTCACAAGGCCTGTATGATGTACTGAAGTAAATACAGCAGAATTTCAAAAGCGGAATGTGACATCTTGTATTCATGAGTGTCACTTATATATTAGTTATGTATCTGTAACTCAACTGCTTGCTACTTTAATCTCTGTTATTTTCTTTTTTTCTAACACACCCTGACTTTTGTTGAGATGTTAGTTTCCTTGCTGGAACTAGAATTTGTCTGACTACGCTCATATCTTTTTTTCTCTTCTTTGCCTTCTCTATGTATTTATAATTAGGGAGCTCATTGAAAAGCTTGTCCTTACTTATAAAAATCATAGGCTAAATTCAGCTTTTGGAGCTCTAGGCCAGCACCTCACAGGGACAACACTGGTTATGGCTGGACCACATATGCTTTTCCACAGTTTATTGCTCCCAATGCTCACCACGACCTCTGTCAAAAAAATCCATGTTGTCTAAAAGTCCCTTTATAACCTGCTGAAACTAACCTAGCTCTTCCTGACTGGAGTGGGATGAAAATCAGGGATAGGCCCTGTTCCCAGGGCTCCCTGTGAATGTGTATTATTAAATAGTTTTAAATATTCTTAGTGTACCGTGCAGTGCATAAAAATTTGCATTTTCTAGAAGTAATTTAAAAGGAGTAAAATAAAGCTTTGAAAAGCTGTTTACTGAGTAATTCCACACTAATTTTAAAATTGGGTATCCTAACTATACCATTAGAGTATAAACATGTAGTTAAGCAAAATGGATATTTAATTTTGTGTTATCATGTGCAATTAGGAAGTGAATAGTCTTAGGAAATTGTGGCCAGGATTGGCACCTGAGCAGTTTGAAAGTTCTCCATCATACATTGTGTTTTTTTTGTAAATGTGCCCTAGAACAGAAAGTGTGTTAATGTGCTAATGTCTCATCTCAGCTCACACACTGTGCAAACAGTGGGGTTCAATGGGCAGCTTGGGGACACATTGTGGTTTCTTCTCATACAGTATAGCAAATATTCACAATGTAGTGTTAAAATTTGCATTGCTTAGGGTTACTTGTCTTGTCCTGAGCATATCCAGACAGCACTTAAGTTATCATACACATTTCTATACAGTAATCTTGTCATCATTCATGTTATCTGTCTTCAGCTTTGCATTTCAAAAAATAGGTTAAATCAGTGGCAATATAAATATCAAGGCATTTATCAGCATTTGCTGAAAAATTAGCACCCATACTAGCTCTGAAAATATATTAAGTGAAGATAGCTTTAGACCTATCTGAGAACCAAAATATGGTCCTGCTCAACTAGTTCACATAAAATTAGAGGAGGCTGGTATCTGTCTGACATTGGCTGAAGCACCAGGTTTAGACAGTGCAGTAACTTCAAAAGAGCAGATCAAGGCTGACCTGTGGTTGTGGCACCAGGAGGCATCTGTGCACATGGATGACTCACCTAGGAATGGGTGGGCTCTGAATGAATGTATCCCACCTGAATATACAGGGCACATAAGTGCTGGCTGCTTTCTTCTGCAACATTTGATGCCCATTACTGTTCAGCATAAAAGAAGAAGTTTCTTGGTATATGCATAAGGCATTAGTCTAAATTATTATCAGCATATTTAGTTACTGCATCACTTAACTTTTGACCAAGAAAAGAAGTGGTATCAGCACCTGTGGTTCATTGACCAAAGACTGAGAAGAACAGTACTTATCTCTCAGGAGGCCACATTGCATTTTTTCTTGATTGCAGGAAAAGCAATTTTCCTGAAAGTAATTTCCTACTCACTGCTCACTCTTTATCTGTTTAGCTGTTAATTAGATCACATTTTTTAAAAGATATCATATCACTTCCATTTGCAGTTATGAACTTCACCCAAGGGGTGGCATTTCCCATGTTGATCTCAAAGCAGGCATAGGACAGATAAGCTGACATCATTTGCTACACTCACAAGAGCAGAAAAAAATTAATTTCTGTTGGGGTAGTAATCTTGTCTTTTAAGTGCCACAACCTTCAGTTTGGGGATCCCAAATGAAATACTTTAGGATATATGTGAAAAGAGGAGAGTGAGTATTTGCAGCAGAAGGGTTGTCATTCAGGATGGCAGCACAGCACAGAACTCTGACTCTGAACTGTTCTTTTTAAGATCGGCCTCAGACACTGTAAGCAACCAGACTGAATGTAGAGTCTTTCCACAGTCTCCCATGAATTTCTAATTAGCAAGTAATGATGGATTGTTACCTGCAGATAATGAAGTTATTTTCCACAGGGTTATAGTGTGAACAGACATCTGGTAATGTGCGTAAGTAAAAGGCAGTCATAAAAATTAGAGTGTTAGGTTATAGGACTCTTTGAATTAAACAAGTTCCCTTTCACAGAGATAGTTTTCTTTGAATCAAACAAACAAAAATCAGTCCAAAATCAGTCCATTGGAAACAATCATTTTGGGACCTGGATCTTTACACTATGTATAAGCAATGCAAATTGTCTTTAAGGGGAATGAATATTCTATTTGCATCCACTTTACATCAGCTTTATACTGCCATACTGGTATAAAGGGGCCTTTGGAAATTCTTGAAGAAATTTCCAAAGATTTTAAGGGAAAATACAGTATATTCACATTGGTTTTCATAAGATAGAAAGCCAAACTTAACAGGCATTATCTTTAATAATTTCTTCCTCAAGGTAAAATATAGGAAGTACAACAGAAACAAATATCAAATCAAAATAGATTTGGAATCAAAACGTCATCCAAGCAGTTAGTCATGAAAAATGTTGTAAACTTCTTTGTGAAAGTGTATTTGTAGGGTTTTTTTTGTTTGTTTGTTTGTTTGAAATGGTTATATGAAAAGAACAGGCAACTAAGTGTAGAAGGTATGTAGGGGTGATGTGGTAATAATATGTTCTAATGATCACAGGGCATCTACCTAAAGGCATTTTATCTTAGTGCATTATTTCATTCTTCTATTTCTACTGGATTGAGGCATATAATTTCTTTTAGAAGGGCTTGAATAGAAAATGAAAATGTGTTAAAACACACTTCTCTTTTCTCCTTGAATGAATATGAGAATAAAATAAGTTTACCTTCTGAAAAAACAATATAACTCCTGAATCAGTCAAATATGGTTCATATAGTAAACTAAACAAAAAAAAATTGAATGCTTTTTGAAACTTGTTGGATTTTTAAGAAGAAAATTGAAATACAATTTTTAAAAGCAACCATTTTATTTTATTTCAGATGTCATTGTTACAAAGTTCAAGTGCATTAAAATGACATCCCCCACACCCCATTAGAATGTGTCTGTTGTTTCTTCCCTGAAAAATATGTAAACCATCGAAGCTTATAGCACAATACCACAAGTTCGGAATTAGGAAGTACAGTATGGGAGATGACATACTTTGAGCTGCAAGATAAAGCTGAGATCCTGTCCACAGATGAAAATTTTTAAAAATGCTTGTCTTTTTTGAAGTATCTGTCAGGCAGAAGATAACTTCCAATTTTGGTTCCTATGTTGCACTTAGCTAAAAGACATTAGAGGGTTTTTAAATGAATTATCTATATTTTTCTTATTGGTATGTGTTATTTTTAAAAAATTATTTAATATTTTTAAGGGCTTTTATGCCTACCCAAGGTGACAGCATTTTATCAAAATATGAAGTGTTTATTATGTAAGCTGTGAATTGAAGTCCTTGAGGACAAAATGTGTACTGTGATCCAAGTACAGCTTACACATAAGTTATAGTATGAAAAAAAGATTGTACTTATTGTGGTTAAAAGAAATGTAGAACCTAGGATACTGTAATAATTTGCATAGATTACTAGTGGGTCTTCTAGCACCTACATTTTTGAAGTATTTGCATGTTTTAAACACTTCCTCCTATTCCCATAGCCTCCCATCATTTTCTTCCTGTTACTATGCAATGCTGGAAAAAACCCAACCCCAAACAAACGGCTTCTGAATTATGGAACTTAATTTTCAACTACAATCATGTCAGGTCATGTCAGATGGTAAAACATAACTCTTTTTCTGTTTCATTTTAGGTGTCAGGCTATATATATATATATTTGTAAAGCATGCATTTATATTCTCCAGTTTAGTGTATTTATAATCATATTGAAGTACCCAGAAACATAAGTGGATAGCCTGTGAAGGAACAGTATCAAATAATTAGAGAAGTCCAGTGAAAGTGAAAAAACTTAGAAATGATCCCACCAAAGCTAAGTGTTCCAGTTCTAGCCTGGTTTAAAATAAAATGAAAGTCTTTTTGAAGATATGATTCTTATTCAGAAAAGAGTGAAATGAGATGTCTGAACATAAGATTAAACTTAATGCCTCATCTTGTATACCCATACACAACTAACATGACCTAACATGTTAGAAAATAATTAATGTGGTTTGGTAAGTAATTTTGCAAGAGCACAGATCTGGATTTTCAGATGCTCACTTTGTGCTTTACTTGGCTCAAACGACTCTACTTTAAAGTCTTGTGCCACGATGGAATGATAATTGGGTGTTGATGAAAAACATCAATCATCATTGTATTGTGATTTGAATTATATTTGTTCTAAAGTTGAGCAGTAAGATGTGAAATAAACTGTATGGGTTTGGTGATTGCACTTTAAAAGCTCCTTCATATCCAGTCCAACTGTGAATCATTCTTTAGATCAATAGAGCTTACTAAAACTCTAGGATTACCTGAAAGAGTTCTGCAGACTTTGTCAGTAAGAAAAATATTATCATGACTATTTTCTATTACATGTATCTTTGTGTTCCACATCCTCCCTAATACTTCTGAACCCTTAACATGGACATTTTTCTACCATTCCTGCTGGGACAAACCAGACTGATTTTGAAGTTTTGTTTAGTAAGTAATTCAGTGGAAGTGTTTTCTAATCAGTAATTTAAATGATTCATGTGCAAAGAAATTAAAATAAAACTGCACAAAGTTTCATTGATCTTAGGTTTATTTATGCTAGTTACTTTAGATGACTGGAAGGAAATTAATATTTGCCCATGGTTGAAAACAAGTATATAATTACATAAAAGAGATTAGGTAAATTAGCCAAAATTGCTTTATATGTGAAGCTATTTTGATTTTTACTGCCATAATAATGAGCCATTAACTACACAAGTGGTTCGTTGATCACAAGGACAGAGCTGAGGCTCGTCACAGTTATTTTGATGACTCAGAAAGTCCAGAGTAAACATGAGTCTTACAAACAATGTCTACAAATAATGTAATCAATATTCCTTGCAGGTCTCATGACAGTGTATAGCTTCAGAAAGGAATACAGGTGATGCTATAGCATACTTAATCCTTGAAGATGCATTTCAGCTGACTGGCCCTTCCTTCTTTTTCCATCCTCTTGATTATTTCAAATACACATTTGTGTGTGTCAGAAGGCACATGAAGGTTCAGAGCTGAAGGAATTTGTTTCATGGAGGAGTTAAGTGTGAAAAGGAGGGATTATCACCTTAGGCTTTTGTTCTTTGGTGTTCCTACACTATAGAAATTAGGCTGATGTGTGAGAATGAGTCAGAAAGTTTATGACTAGGGAGCTTGGTTGATCAAGACCAAATGCAAGAGAGCTCAATAATGTAGCAAATGAGCTGGAGAAGTGTGTTGCAACTGCTACAACACAAATATATTTGAAGATGTTGAGGGAGGAGTGAACAGTAAGAGTTATACAAAGGGAATCTTCCGCTTTTTAGTCTTTGCTGCAAAATATGTGGGATCTTCACTTTCCCTTTTTCTTCCCATTGTCATGCATCTTCCCTCGTTCTCAGTAAAGCAGTTCTCTTTAACTTCCTCCTCTTTGATTACTGTCCTTGTTTTTCCACTCTGAAAGTATGATCAACATGCCTGGGAATGCGTGGTGCAGACTGTTGGCTGCAGACCTTCACTTATTTTGGCTACAGAAACTACTGTTAATTGTTACATTCCTCTGCCTCTTTCTTCATAAACACAAACTGCTTTGAAAATTATGAAATTAATTAATGATGCCACAAGATTTCTGCCTAATTTTGCTTTATTAAGAGTTCAGTCTAGTTTCAGCTTAAGCCAGAAGCTGGAGTTATATGTTAGGGTCATGTAAGTCAGAATTTTTAGCTTTCAGCTTTTGGAAAGCAAGAATTACCTGCTTTGGGGGGAAAACAACACACCCTAAACAACAACAAACAAACAAACAAGAACCATACAAAAAACCCAAGCAACAAATCATCAAAAGAACCCTCACATTGCCCCCTTGTACAATGTTGTCAAGTTTTGCTTTCCTGGACAAATAAATAAAAATGATGCTCAGCTTCTGGCTTGTATGTTACTTCTGTTTTCTCCAGCAGTCTCTGTCCTTTGCTGCATGCAGGAGGCTGTGCACAGTGCCATGTTCTCAGTCGTGTAGGAACTCATCAAATGTTGAATGTGCAGCAAAGTTCTGAATACTGCCAACAGGAAGTGCCTAAGATCCTCAGAATGATTTCAGTTAACAGGCAGTTCTCAGTTGCTTCAGACCAGCTCTTCAGAAAAGCTCATTTCTTGCATAACTTTAACTAAAACCAAGATTTTGAGCAGTGATGAGAAACAACAGCCTCTGATTGACCAGACTTTCAAAGATACCAGCCAAGATCTGGACTTTTTGTATAATGGCCATTTAATCTGAATCTAAGCAGAGGCTGAGCTTGACTTAAGACTCTAAGTATATGAGGGTCTGCCTCTAAATTGCTAATTAAAAGTATATCTAAGTAAGAGTATGAGACTCTAAATTTCTTAAATATGTCAATCTCCAAGTTTTCTCTGGCTAGATAAGGAAATATTTTCATAAAAACTAGGTGCTGACTTTGAATACTAGGCTTTCTTCCATGTATTGGTATGAACTTGAAGTTTTAACTTGAAAATAATTTATTAGCTATTCTCTAGAGGCATAAGTATATAGTTTCTATGCCTAGGCATGCTAAACCCTGGCAATTCTGATTTTATTTATCTGGACTGGGTTTTACTGTATTCCTTTAGGTCATATTATCCTGCCTGTATATTGCATGTAGTTTGTTTTTTCAAGTGATATATTAAACTGGGCTAGCAGAGACATGCTGTTATTTCCTTCATATGAAAGAGGAAGATAGGGAGACTCAACCAAACTCACCTACTGTGGTTTGTTGCAGTGACATTGTAGATCAAGGTAACGACCTCTAGAAGAGTTGGTTCTGTTTTAACCAGTAATCATTACATCATTATTTTACATACTTTCAATGTTATAAATAGTAAGAGATTAGTCACCTTATATTATTTCAAAGCATAATTTAAACAGGATTTGACGATAGAAATTCAGTCCAAAAAAAATGGTTCTAAAAATACCATTCAGGTTTTTAATGAGTTCTGCTGTTTTTGCAAAGTCTGAGCAAATGACATCTCTGTATTTTTGAAAATATAATAAACCAAATTAAGATATCCACAAATTAAGATATCCACAAATTTTTCCCATATCCTCTTAAGCAATCTTCATTTTCTCAAAAGAAAAAAAAAATACAACCCTCATAGTGAAAAGCTGAGGCTGAAAAAACAAGAGGATGGGGGCAAGGGAAAGAAGACTTTGTTTAAGCAACATTTGTTTCTGTGTATTCAAGCCCACATTAAGTGCTTGCCCTGTCTACCTATCTGTAAAAACAGTCAAAATGCCCCAAGGTATTAAACCAAATGTGTCAGCAAATTCTAGGAGTCAGGTGTTTAGTGCTCTGGGTGTGTGGATGTTTGAGATTTTGCCAGGCACCAATGAACACTTTCATTAGCACATGGTTCGTAATGCGATAAAATATGCTGAAAAACAACAATGGTGGAAACAACAAAATAAATAGACTTTCAACTTCAGTCTGATGTAATTCTTATTAGCAGCAAAATTATCTCAATTTATATTTCTTTTCACCCTGAATGGTTCAGTCTGCATAAGCTTTAGGCATGTATCTTATAGCTGGCTTTTGAGAATTTAATCAGAGGGTGGCCATAAGCAATTTTGGTATTTCCCTTTCGAGTATGCAAGGAAATCTTTCCAGCCAGCTGCGCTCCTGCTCACAGTTCATCATTATCTCCAGCTTCTGAAGTAGTCTTTACTACGCCAGACTCTTGGGAGTTTATTGTTCTTGCTCTCCATACACATGTTATTTGCAAAGGTTCTGAGAACATCTTTCTCAGGTTCCTCTCTTAGCTGTAGAGATCAGCTGCCTCCAATCAACTCTCAATGCCTGGGGCTACTTTGGGCAATATGGAAGGAATGAGGGAAGTTTGTGAGTAAGCATCAAGAAAAATTTTAACAGCTAGTGCATGAATGAAGTTTTAGAGAAGCTAAGTGTAAACCACTGTCATTGTAAAGGGATTTTTACCCTCCCTGAGATAAAAATCACTGTGTGTTTATCTTGTAGTCTTTCCTTAGTATCTCCTATTAATTGACATCATAAAAAGGAAATTATAAAAATTCACCTATCTGAATATGCTCTAAGTTTTCCCAAATATCAGGGTAAATGCTATAGAACAGAGCATGAAAATTACTATAACAGCTAAATAAAAGGTAGGATGAAAGAGAGGATCACTGAGAAGCAACATCAATCAGATCATTTTTATTAGACCGTGGGAGGCCAACTGAACTTTTTAGGCTACAGCATTGCAGGTTAGATGGAGTTAGGGTATAAATTAATATGTACATTCTGCTAAAAGATGGTTTCTAAAACTTTGCACAGATTTTTTTGCGAAACAATTTTTGTGGTGGTGGGGAGCTTTTGTACATGGACACTCTAAAGCAAAATGTTGGTTCAGCATATACTTTCAAAGAGTAGTTGACACAGACATATCCTCACCTGCCAAATATGTTACAGCAGTGTTCCTGCTGGAAAAGGTGTGGAACTGGCAACCAAGAACAGTAACACCTTAAACCACAGAAAGTAGATTCACCCATGATCGCCTCTCAAAGCCCTAACTCATCTGAAGAATTGCAGTGGAAATTACTATAGCCCAGCTTAGATAGTGTGGGGAGCTCAATTCCAGGCCCATGTGCTGTCTTTGGGCAAAAATGTGTGTTAGCTGGAGGCTTGAAGCAACTGTGAGTACCTTAGCGGGCAAGGGAAGAGAGAAGGATGTCACCTGTCTGGGCTACTGCAGGGTCTGTGATCTCCAATAATATGATTCTCTCGAAACTGGAGAGATATGGATTTGGTGGATGGACTCTTTGGTGGGTAAGGAATTGGCTGAATGGTCAGGACTCAATGTCTGGATGGAAACCGGTGTTGAGGGTGTCCCTGCGGGGTCTTTACTGGGACCAGTACTGTTCAATTAATCTTCATCACTGGGGTCTTTAAAGATAGACTTCCTTTCACATCCTGCTCAGGCAGGATGTTTTATGTCTAGTACATCCCAAAGGTTGGATCAATATATAAATGTTGTGAGAGGTGTAAGTATTCTATGTGACTTTGTTACATGATGGTTAATTATTTAGGGTTTTTAGCCTCTATTATTTTTCTTGGTGTCTGTAATTGTCCTTTGCCAACGATAAAACTAGCAGGAAAAATAAAATAAAAATAATTACCACAGTCAGTGTGTCTGCAATTTTCCTAAAGTTTATTTTGAAGGGCTTTGTTAAAGTCCAAAAAAAATCAGACTTAAATAACGCTGGGTTAACATGGAAAACTCCGTTTCTTCCAGTGGGTGAAAAGTTTTGGGGACACTAGTATTCAGAAATCAGGATCAGCTGATAACATGATGCTTGTGTAGTACAATGTTTACATTTGGAGTCATGCACAGAGTAAGAGGGAATCACTCACACTTTAACAAGTACTGCTTCTTTGATCCAACATTGTATTTACCTATAGCACAGTGGGTAGATTTGCAGTCCTAAATGATTTAGCCATCCTGTACTTTCAAATGAAAGAGGACCATTATGTCCTTTAGTTTTAGCTTCTGTATAACACAGAACAGAATCTTTGGCCATGTAATTTACTTCATATTGCACATAATCTTGTTTGATGTCCACTATTTTAGAAAATAATTGAAAAGAGATTTTAAGGCTTGATATGATAGAGAGGATACTACCCCATAAGGTACTGTATTTTACTGGTGATCTATCAACCTTGTTTTTAAATATGTGCAGTAATGAGTAAGGCTTCACAGCTGCAACACTTGCTCTTAAATGTGTTGTCATGGCTTTGTATAATCAATACAAGCCACGCTAACATCTTCCTCAAATATAGACCCTGAGCTCCTAAGGCAATGAACAGTGATAGAATTAAAGTACATCACTAGTACATAATCCCATGTGCTTCTTGTTATTTTTTTCCCAATTCGATAGTCTTTAAGGAGAAATATGTTCACCCACTTAAATATCTTAAAAATAAGAATGATGAGTCATGCCTAAATAAACTACCAGATGCTCCAGTATACCTTGGGGTAAGTACATCAGTCAGAATATTCATTATCACATAATATGCAACCACATTATCTTCATCTGTTCCTGTGGTGTATTCCCAGGAAACCTAGGCAATGTTACATTCTACCAGGAGATCACTGGGTTCAAAGCACATTCATTAAATCTTCACAATCCGTTTTTGAAGAGATGAAGCATACATAAATATTTCTAAAATAAGCAAAACCAAACAGCATAGGCTGTGTGATATACATTTTATCCCAATTTTACAAGAATTTTCTCTACTACCACAAAGAGGATCTTATTATAGCAAATCCAGGTGATGATTTTTGAAAAATAACCTATGAAAAAATATGAAGATCTTCAGGATGAGTGTGTATTCAGAATATTTGAAATAATAATCCTTTCTGTGAAATTCAGGTAAAATGTGGCACTAAGATCCTAAATAAACTTCATGGTTTTGGCTTCTTTTCCCTCATTGCAGTTCCCTTTCTATTTCTGAATCTCAATACTGAAATATTTGTTTATATAGTTATTTATATTGTTTCTGGGTAGTCAAGCATGAAGTTCAGCAAAGAGAAGTGCAAGGTCCTGCACCTGGGATGTGGCAATCCCACCCACAGGACTGTGTGAGAGTAGCCCTATAGAGAAGGATCTGGGAATGGTGGTTGATGAAAAACTCAACATGAGCTGACAGTGTGTGCTAGCAGCCCAGAAAGCCAACCAAATCCTGGGCTGCATCAAAAGGACCATGGCCAGCAGGTGGAAGGAGGAAATTCTTCCCCTCCATTCTGCCCTCCTGGTCCCCACCTGTAGTCCTGCATCCAGGTCTAGGTCCCCAACATAAGAAAAACATGGGACTGTTGGAGTGAGTCCAGAGCAGGACCATCAAGTTTGTAAAGGGTCTGGAGCACCTCCCCTACAAAGACAGGCTGAGAGAGTTGGGGCTGTTCAGCCTGGAGAAGAGAAGGCTGCATGGAAACCTCAGAGCGACCTCCCAGTGTCTGAAGGGGCCTGCATGGAAGCCAGACAGAGACTCCTCATCAGGAACTGCAGTGACAGGACAAGGAGTAATGGGTTCAAACTGCAACAGGGCAAATTTAGGCTAGATATACAAATTCTTTACTGTTAGGGTGGTGAAGCATTGGAACATCTGCCCAGAGGAGCTGCAGTTGCCCCATCCCTGGGAGTGTTCCAAGGCCACATTTTATACAGTCTTGAGCAACCTAGTCTCTAGTGGAGGTGTCCTTGGCCATAGCAGAGGTCAGTGGGACTAAACCTTCTTTAAAGCCCATGAACATTCTGTGGTTCTATGATTTTATGGTTCTATGTACGATTAGGCTCTTGTACATACTTGGTGGCAATTCTACTTTCATACTGATATCTTTGAAGTTATACCAGATTTATACAGATACTGTCAAGAATCAAAAGTTATACATTATACTATGAATGGTTTTATCTATTTGGATTCAAATTATTTTTCTGTAAAGGTCATGCAGAACTTTTTAGGTTATCAAGAAGGTGATAATATTTTTCATGGCAAGCTTTGTAGGTGCAAAAGAGTTTGTGGGAGGAGAAATAATGAGGAAGGAGATCAAGTTATGATTACAGTTATTTATGTATAATTAAAGTGGGTGTCCTTCAGCCAAAAGCTTTTCTCAGTATCCAAACGCAAGACAGCGTAGCTGGAAACCAAGAGTAATGGTGAGCATAAGAGGACAGAAAACTCTATCTTGGAAAGCAATGAAGCACATAAGATTTGAGCGTTCAGAGAAATTAATATCTTTTGGTATGAGCAAATTATGAATGAAAGACTATGGCAAAAAGAATCCATGTGAATCTTAGTTATTTAAGAGATAAGACACAAGATGGAAAAAGACAAGCAATATTACTTCTATAAATAGCACTGTTAGACTAGACTAGCACATCAGTGCTATCATCTATACTTGAAAAGAATGCAGATATATTAAAAATTTCAATCAGTCCTGAAGATGAACTTGAGAGTATAAAGCTTAAAATATAAGTTGAAAGAAGCTAAGTTTCTGTGAATTTCTTTCTTTGTAGAAGGCAGTCCCTGTGTTCAGTGCTACTGAGGATAACTTTGATACTGAATAAGAAGAAAAATGTTAAAAATTCTTGTGAATGTATCTCAAATCAGGTAAACTGAATGTACAGGAAGGTGCTTTCATAACAGAAGTTAAACACAGAAATACCTGCAGAAAGGCAGCATATGCAGGATCACTTGGAATTGTTGGAACCAGATTGTAGTTCTTTCTTACGGAAAAGAAGTCAAACTCCTGGAAGAAAATCTATGCATGAGGAAATGGCAGATGAGTCATTTGGTCACAACTGTTTTCTTGATGTTGACATTTTATTCTCCATTTTGGGGAAGTCTTCTCTAATTTCCATTCCTCTAAGAAAAAGAGAACATACTTTACAATCTATTTACATACAATAAATTTTGCATTGGACTCAGAAAAACACATGGCAATGACTATGATCAAACATAACATTCCTGAGTATTTCAGGCACTTATATGCAAGAGCAAATTAATCACTTTTAATTTTGATTTACAAGTGACAGATGTATTTTTGAATTTAATTGTTTGGCTAGATCTTAGTTTGAAGCTGCTGTAAATGGACAGTTCAATATAGGCCAGGTTAACATTCAAAAAAGGTACAAAGAATCTTAATTGTATGACTAGGGCTGGTATTCATCCATATGCCAGAGCTCAAACTGGTCAGAGCAAAAATACATTCCATTTTCTGCAGATCAGGCTGGACTCGGTTTTTGTTATTGTTGTTGCATTAGTTTGTGTTTGTCAATGAGAAGAAGAGGTTGTTTATTTACTTATGATTTTCCTACTCATGGGTTATGATTCATCTCTTGTAGATCATTGGAACGTTTCTTACTTAATGAGCTCCTTGCTCTTTCCTGTTCACTGCTGAGAGAAAGCAGTTGTTTCAGCCCTCAAAAGATGAAATGTTTTTCTTTGACTCAATTTGTTGGCCTCAGTATAAGCTATGTGGGCAAAATGGTTGTGAATGGGAGGATGTGAATACAGGAGATTTAAATACATGATCTAAATGTCTTAACTGCTTTTAAAACTTACAGACTAGGAAATCCATTAGCAGTTATTTGTATAGTTTTTCTTAGAAAGTCCTCTCTTTTCTGTACTTATGTCATTCCTCACTCATTTTGGTAAAAGAAAGAAAAAATATAATACACTGCATGCGAAAGCTCCAAAAGTACAGAATTTCAAGGACTTGTTTCACTTAATCTTTAGAACACAGACTAAATGTGTCTGAAACTTAATAGCCATCCTGCTTTCCCATTGCTGCCCCATACAGCATATGCATTATAATTTTATACATTTGTCTCATTTGTTACTTAGTCTTACAGTTTCCTATTTATATTAAATTTAGATGATATATATATTTTACTGTAATTTACTATAATCAATATATGTGTTAGTATAAATTCTTCTACAGCATGAAAGGGCAATAACACATCTTAAATAAATAATCAAAAATATTCAAAAGAAGGGACAGTTTAACAGGAAGCTCACTACCTGTTTAAGTGTCTAAACCACTCCCTGCTCCAAGGCCAAGAGAGCAGGATTCATACCTCTTACAGAGAGGAGTTTCTGCACTGGGCCATGTTTGCTCATATTTATTGAACACTTTCCCAAGTACTAAACATTTTGAATAAATAAGATTGGACAATGTAAGAAAAAATAGAAGTGTCTTGGTGACGTTTCATATCATTTAAATAATAATAAAATGCACTAATTAAAATATATATGGTATTTCTTGTCTTTTGAGGGGCCTACAGAAAGTATTATGTAGTTCCCACCTCTATGACACAAAACACTGGTTAAAAATGTATGAAATTAATGTGTCTCTCCAAGAATAATGTGGAGTTATGCACTCAATAAATATTAACATAAAATTATTTTTGTTTATTTTTATTGCTGCAAAGGTGTCAGTATCTATGTTCCATAGAGAAAATCATATCTTTTCAGAAACACATATAAATATAAATCATGGCAGTAATATATTTTCCCACTGGAATTTATCACTTCTTTCAGTGCTGTAGGCATCCCTTTTAAAAAAGCAGATGTGCTGCAACTGCACATGGCCATAAAAGGTCCTAGTTAAATGTGTTTCCTTGAGGGATTATATTATTTTAAACAATTTTTGTAACCAAAACGTATCAAAAAGTAAACAAAAAAGTCAAATACTTTATTTTAAAGTTGAAACAGTTGCATAATTACAGCAAAAACATTCTTTGAGTTTTGTTTTGCTTTTTTAATCTTGATGTTTTCTGAAATGTCCAAGTCATTAAAACCTGTCATGTGAGCAGTTACAGAGCATGTAGCAGCCTTGATGAGACTTATAGCACTATTCTATAACACCCAGGTATATTATTTTGAACACACTTCAGTATTTTCAATTCTTTTCCACGGCAACACGAAATAGAAAAATATCAGCATGGGAGACTTTGTGTGGCATGAAATACTGGTAATATATTGATGAGTCCAAAAGTTCAATTTGCTGTAGCCAGGGTGAATTTAATTTGGTGGACTACGTTCAATTTATGCATTGTTACATTGTTCCTTCCCTGATAATTAGTACAGCTGTCTATTTGTTTTTTAAGAAATAATTCAGATCCATAAAAACATAGTATTTTCTTCTGTTCTTTATTTGCATTGAGCACTCTTTACACTTTCCTGGCTATAAATGTCACAGCCCACACTGCCAAAATACTTTAATGGAATTTTGGAGGTAAGTGAAGATAAGGCCCACTTTGCTAAACACAGAGATAGAATGTAAAATGATGGTGAACCACGTGACTACATTTCTCCACTTACTGACATATACAATCTAAATGAGCATGTAGAGAAATAAAAATTGATGGAATTTACAAGCTAGGAAAAAAGAAGAATGTATAATGAGATGGAAATTAAAGGCAGTTTACACCTTCCCTACTCCTCATGCTAGTTCTTTTTCCTCTTACCACCTTTTTTTCCAAATCCTTAGCATGCAGACTACACTGTCATACACTGAGATTTACACATTTTTATTCTGATACCCATTTCCCCCTTCTTATATATTTATCTTTCAACAGAGACCACACTTTTAAAGTTTTCTTTCCTTCCTTCCCCCTCTTCTAAACGACACTAATAACAGCAGAATCACAGGACACACCTTCCCTCAATGCCCACTTCAATGCCATTCAGGGATTACTTAATCTCCTAGTAGAGATGGGATCCTATCAGGCTCTTACTCTATTCAGGAAGAGTTAATGGTTCCCTGCAGGACTATATAACTCTTCTTTGCATATATTAGGCATAGTTTGATTCTAGTAGTACCCTGGCACTGCAGCTTTGGAAAAGACATTCATCACTGTCTTTCCGCATCTTGTTTAGTGAGCGGGATTATGCAAAAATGGAGCGGGAAAGGGGATTTGAAATGTACTTTTTAACTTGCATGTTACAGAAATTCTGAGAAACCACAGAGGACCACTCTGAATTAGCTTTCTTACTGAAATCTGCAGTTTATTATACTGAGAAGGGGCTCTGAAGAGCAAATAAAAAAGTCTGGGTGTAATGACTTAGTGTTTACAGAATATAACTGCTACAAGACTGATTGCCTGATACATTACTTCTTTCATTGTGAGCCGCAAAACAGGTAGAGGCATGGTAGACTAATTTGGTTTATATATTCAGCTGTAAGGCTAGACACTGCATCATTCTTTTCATAAGGCAGGGACTGGAGGCATGTGGGGCCTGTAGCCATGGCGACAATAAAACAGCTCCAAGCCTGAGCTGTAGGTAAGAAACTCAGCCTTGTCTCCAGCCCTTCCTGCTCACAACTCAGCTCTACATGCTCTCTGGAGAGGGGGCTGGGTGCTCATGAATGATCTATTGAGCTGAGGTACAGTACTGAAAAGCATGTCTACAACGAGCCTTTTAGGAGAATTTCCCACTGTTAGACTAACACGAGCTGGTGGTGACATCAGCTTGAGCACGCAAAAAGTCTTGGCAGCTGCTCTACTTCACCATACGAATTTATTGCTGTATAGTAAACACTGGTCATAAAAAGACAAACAGCTTGTCTACATTAGAACTCCCATTGTTGTCAGCATTGGTGGAGCTGCAGGAAGAGCGGTGAACACCTACGGCTCCAGCCGGAATCAATGTAGCTTGCAAATACCCAAAAGTCCCTGAAGCTGGGACACAAAGTGCCTAAGCTGACATTTCATTGGCATGAACAGGTGATATGAAAGCAATATAGGAACTTCTGATGTGTTACATGTTAAAAACAGATTATCTGCACACCTCGCACAGTGATAAAAGCACTAGTGATAAAAGGAAATATCAATTCCAGACAGATCAGTTTTCAGAGCATGGCTCTTTGTTGCTGGTGGTATGTAGTGCATCTTGTTGCAGTCTGTGAAGACCTGGATAATCACATGGTGCTAACAGGACCTGCTCTTTTCATACACTGCTTAGCATCAAAAGACAGCTGGAAATACATGAAATAGAAGAGCAATGACAAGTGGCAGTAATTGGCAAGTGAATGGGGAGAAACTCAGGGTAACCAATACAACAATTTAACTCATCATATTTTATTTCAGATGAGAATTTCTACAAATCCTATGTGAAATCGCTTCACTGCTTTCTGCTTTCCTTCTTCCACAAAGATGAAAATCACCTTGGTATTTATACATATGGTTTTCTGTCTCTTTTGAACCACAAGAGATCTTACATCATTAAGTTTGCACTATGCAAACTGGTCTTGCTGGTAAGTAAGATAACACCAGGGCCTCTTTTCAAGAGGGTCTCAAAGGTATAAAAATCAAATGAGCAAGGTTTATTATACTCCTGATGACAACTGAAGATTAATTTAGAAATGGAGTTAGTTAATGAGACCTGTGATCACCTTCATCTGGACTGGTGTCTGTAATGACTGGGAAGAATACTGAAAAGGAAGAACTGTAATGGTAGTCTCTCATTGAGTCTGTTAATTAGTTTCACTTTCACCTGATTTTGCAATGATAATGCTTTCTGATTTTAGATATGAGAAATTACAACACTTTAATTTTCATTTTGCCAGTGTTGGAGTCATCTCTGGATAATAATATTGAGCAAGAAACAATTTTGACTAACTGTAGATGTCAGTGGCTCCTCTTTTGTATTTCCCTCACTAGATGATGGAGTCCCAGCAGATGATAAAAGTCAGGCCTGGTTTTTAGTAAAAATTCTTGGGCTCTCATGAAGATAAGAAATCCATTCGCATGTCATACCCAGTAACATATCACAGTTACTTGGAGAAAATTTTACAATTAAGAAAACCAGTTGTTACAAGTTTGTTATCTTCTCACAAGTAATTGTAAGTTATTATTTGTGCCACAATCAGTGGCAGCAGATCAGGCTTGGGATCTGAGTTTTTTCTGTACAGTTCAGATCTCACTAATTTTCTGTACATTGTTTTCTGCTTGTTAGCTCTTTCTCCATCTTTTTCATTTACATTCACTCACATTGTTCAGAAAAATCTTGCTAACCAAAAAATACTTTAGTTAAGTGTTTTTCTTTATATTAAAGTAATTACCTTCATAATTAATTTAGGAAAGACATAGTAATAATTTTAGAATGTGAGGATTTATGTATAAAAACAAATAAAAGCAAAAGTTGGAAAAAAACCCCAATGCATAACAGGTCTTGGAAAAATGCACCAAAGATGAAAAACAAATTTGTCATCCTCACAGTCATTTTACTGTTACTACTTGGCTATACCATTTTGATTAGGTATCAAACACTATCTGGTGTTTAATGGACCTTTTAGTTCATATGAAATAAATGTATTGCTTTTATAATTTAAACAAAGTAAAAATTACATTTGACTTTTGTATCACTAGTAATTTTGGAAGTATTGAAATCTTTCAACTATAAACATAAACACATAAAGTACCAGCATTTCACTTACTTGACAAAAAAAATTATTTTAATTCACCAGAAGAATCTACATATGCAAGCTAGTATCAGCAATTACAATCACATAGAAGTAATTCTTCAAAAAAAAAAAGAGAAAAAAACCCTAAACCCAACCACTGCACAAGGCACTTCATTTCCTATATAATAATGTTTCTGAAAGGCAATATTTCTTCAGGACAGAAATAGATTAAATGTACTGGATGTATTGAGTTTGAAGTATTTAACTGGGCCTCTTTTATAGCTTGGCTTTATAGCCTTGAAAATGTACAGCTTGGGGGAGTTTGAGATTTTTTGCCATACTACCTTCAACACCAAACTAGTCTGTAGCATCCACTTAAGATGTTTGGCATCACAGGTGGCAGTTAAAGAAATGATCACCCAAAAATGTCACCCAGGCATCCAACAGCAGCTAAAGGGAGCCCTGAATGTAACTTTGAATTCTCTTTCCGGCTGTTGCACGCGCAGCTTGTGTATTCCCCAGGTTAGACAGAGCCTCTGTCGTGACACCTTCTCCTTGCTTTCTTCAATATTATATTCTAGCAATGCATCCAGGGTGCTCCTGGCCACTGTGCACCCCCACAGTCCTGTCCCAAGGCCCCCTGCACCCCACATGTGGCACTGGAGAACTGGAGAGAAACTGCATGGTTCTGCTGGAAATTATTAACTTGTCCATCCCAGGAAGGGTCAGATGCAAGCCTGAAAATTGGGAAGATCCATATTTACTGTGTATTTCTGTATACAAGGGCTATTCTATCAGCATCTGGAGTGAGGCAGAGGAATAAGCAGGGAAAAACCTACATTCAACACAGCTATAAGAACAAGTCTATAAAATAAATAAGCTGTGTCTGAGGCAGAATTGAGGATAAGAAACATGCTAAAAATTACTGCCTCTAGAGTCATAGACAAATTAAAATGGTTTGGTTTTCTGAATGAATAAGATTATTAAACAAATAGCAATCTTTATATCCAGTCTATCAATGGAACACATATAGTAAAATTCAAAGTGCATCAGTGGAAAGATATGTTGTTTCTGCTCATTCACTGGTACTATCTTTTAATTAAATTTACATTAACAGGCTAGCAAATTTATTCAGGAATTTATCTTGTTCTTTGAAGTAAGACATAATTTTAAATATACATTGATACAGGTTTTATGGAGGTCTTTACAAAATTTGATAACAAGAAATTACTTTGTATTAAATCAATATTTTGGATATTTTTATTATGTGGCTTATGAAAGAATTTTTCAATACATTCAGGAGGAGGTGTATGTGTGTGTGTGCACATTTGCATGTATATCCATGTATTTGTTACAAGTTGAGAATGTTAAAATCTGTAAAAAGATTAATGTATTTTGGTACTATGCACAGACTTCTAGAATAAAGAATAATACAAAGAAACTTTAGTGATCGCATAACAAAACTAGTACTGAATTTTGTAGATTACAAATTATTTTAATCATTATTTGGACAACATGAATGCGTTATAATTTATGTACTTTACCAGAAACACTGAATGTCAAATGGATTTTTTTTTTTGGGCAAAAGTAAATACAAGGACATTTTTCTACAGTGTCATCCTTCAGGGACTTCAGAATGGTTTGCAATCATTATTTGGCTTCAGAATAGTACTACGATGTAATTTTTTTTGTGGGTAAAATGAGGATCAGAATGAGTAAGTGTTTTGTCAAAGTCACAAGAAGCCTTGGCTTCAGTTGTTTTGCTGACAAAAAAAGAATGTTTTTACCACAGGATAACTACAGGCAGGAGAAGCAGAGCAAACAGCCATAGGCTTCAAGTGCAAAATTCGCCTCAGGCAAAGCAGAGTATGTATAAACTTTCTTAGGTATGTGGCAGTGAAAACTACAATGTCTTTATTTATGCTAAGACTTCTAAAAACCATCAAGTACCGTGGACATTTTTGTAATAGTCCTTTCTTCCTTCTAACTTAACTAAATGCCACCGAGGGCTTGTTTTCAGACAAGCCTGGCAGAAGAAGGAGGAAAATTTAGATGTATCTCCAGAATGCCTTGCTTTCAATCTGTAGACAAAGTATCCATTTTCATATAACCCTGAAGAAATTAATGATCTTACATACAAATACAGTCTTTTTACTGGCCCATGACTGCCAAGAGCAGTACAGGGAAATAATAAAATGTACACTGATCTTTGCGAAGTGCCAACTCAAATTATTATGTGGTTATTGTTCATTTAACAATGGAGCTGCCCGGTGCTGTTGCTTAGAATAAGCACTTTTTAAAAATCAGATATGGATAGTTTCTATGAAATATTTATTTGAAAGTACTCGTCATGTGCAACACCAGATCTTGTAATTAATGGACACATGCTCCTCAGATATGCTACACAAGTAGTATTTACTTGTGGATATTTATTCAGTCACTTTCAAAAGGCTTTGCAGTTTATTAATTGCCTTCCTTTATGTCCCCTTAAAGACTTTATGTAAGTCACCATCTTTCTTGCTTCTTTTTATTATTCTGCTGTGTTCCTATTATTATTGCTGTTGTAAAGTACTGCAGCTTTCTACATTTATTCACATTCTTATTTAGTCATGATCTGGTTGTGGAGGGATAGGTGAAAAAGTGATGAGAGTTTGGTTTACCCTTAGCCTTTATTATTGGAGACCCACAAGGAAATAAAGCTTTGATGTACTTAGAAAGCTAATCCTGGTGATTATGGGGAGATACGTGCAGTGGGAACTAGAGGGATATAACTCTTTAATCTCTTGGTGTTGAATACTTAATCCAGTAAAGATCCTTGGCAAGAACATTTAAGAAAGAACAAGTTAATTAAACTGTTCACAGGTATTATTTTCAGGAAAGCAGATTTGATAGCTTTCTAATGAAGCATCTGAGATTTTTGTTTTTTGTAAAAGGGCATTTAAATAAAATAATTGAATCAGTGTATTATGAAACATAGTTTTTATGTTTTCACATGGTTAAACACCCAAAGATCCAGCTTCATATTGCAGAAACTGGACTTTGAAATGTGTGGATAGGATTAGGGTGATTATAGCAGAGCAGTGATTTCATTTTGCTTTATTCAGTTTTAGCCCAAATTTTTCATTGCTAATGCAAACCGAGTATGATGAGCTATAAAAGCAGTATATAACTAACTTCAGATTTGTCCTGGTAATCAATGCTGAAACCTCAGTGCTGATCACTGGCAGCATATCTGCATATTTGCATAGAGAACTCTTCAGTTAGTGTCTCAGGGAGATAAAATTGTACCATGCGTATCTTAGAAAAGAGCATCATCCTGATTATCTGTGTCTGATTTTTTTTCAGACAGATTGGTCGTAGGGTCAGCAGATGCTAACCAGCTCTGTACAGCAGCTATGAGTATTTGCATGCTTTGATACCTGGGGCAGAAATCACCCCATGTGAGTGCACACACACACATGTGCACTTGGGATCCTGGAGTACCCACTTAGAGCAGACAATGTTAACACCAGATTCTCCCTGGTATAAAACAGGCTTTTAGATCTCTATTACCAGTGTGGCTTTTCTTCAAAGTAACACTTGTATATAAGAATAAATAATGTGGTCAAACTTTTTACTATTACAAACCTTCCTTTAATACAAGATGATCCCACTTAGTTTGAGCAATATAAGTTGAGAATATAAGTTTCTGCTTGTCAGTGACATTTTAAAAGTATTCAGTGTTTTATTAAAGATGTACCAAATATAAAAAGGCATTTCTTACAAGTTGAATTTATTCAGCTTAGTCAGAAGTGGCAGCACTTATGAGTATATATGCTCTTTATCAACCGGGGAGAATGAAGAATGTATCTGGTAAAGGGATAGTAGTGAAGTGCTTTTCTGTCTTAAACCCAGAATTAATATGTAGTTTTGTTCTTTGATAATTTACAGTGATGACATGTTGATTTAATGAATCTATATTTTATATTTTAAGTTGAAAAACACATTAGATGAAGTGTCTGTGCACACACAGCACCGGCTGAAGTGAATTGTTTGTAGACCAGAAGTAGATCAGGCTTGCAGACATCATGATTTGGTTTTTTGTTTGGTTGGGTTTTTTTCTAGGAAGGTCATACATTGAGACTGTGTAAATTGTGCCTAAGAATTATCTACCCATATATTTTTTATCCATCTAATAAAATATTTTGCTTTGTATTCTTCCAAAATTAATTTGATTATTTTAAAGAGGTTATAAATTACACCGAAAACCATATTACAGAGTCTTGCATGCATCTGTGCCAAGATGCTGGCTATCATCTTCCCTAGCATTTATGAGGGCTAGGAGCACATGTCTTTTTGATAGTAGTAGATCCTGGGCACCGGTGTTGTTGAGGTGTTTATGCAAATGAACCGTTTACAGCCAGTCCAACTTCTACGATTAACAGTCATAAGAGTTCCTGAAGTTGTAGTAGCCAAAGAGCCTATAAATATAGCAAAAATATGAAAGATTATAGATTTATACAACATAGAGAATATTTTAATATAGAATTAGAATGCTATTTAGCAATTTCAAAGAGTTATATTAATCATAAAAGACATTCACATACAATTAAATAGTATCCCTCAACTGAACCCAGTTATATTCCTATTTAACTTTAAATCTAGGAACAGCTTTGGTGAATATGGAAGAAAATCTTTGTTCTGCTTAATTTCTTATTGTTATCAAGTCGTGTGCTTGAAGGACCCAAGGAACAATTGACTGATGGAACTCATTGTCACAGATTATGAGTTGCTCATGAGCATCGGTTCAAGGAGTTAGACAAACATTCAGGATGGGTTTCCAATCTTACAAAAAAGTTTGATGCAGATATTGCCTGTAGCTCAGTCAGTCTCAAAACTACTAACTGCCAGATGCTGACAGGAAGGGATCACACTGTAAGCAGAAGAGGAATGTGCCTCTTTGTGTACTGATTCCCATGCTCTTTTGCTATCTGCTTCTGAAGATGTGCACCTAGGCTGATATTAAATCTCCAGTACAAAATAACCACCAAAACTTTTCCTTAGCAGAGAGACTTGAAAGAGAAAAAGAATCTCCCAAAGCTATTTTACTCCTCTCAATTTAACATATAAAATATGAGATTAAATGGCTTCTGGAGAAGGCCATTCCTCTACTAACTATTGAAGAAGACTGAACAAGTTGTACTAAGACTGATCTAAATGATCCTCCATAGATCGTCTATTCAAATTTAATCTTAAATTCCATGGAGCAAAAACATAGCAAGTTTCTTATGGTAATTAGATGTTCATATAATAAAGATATGAATGAAGACTTTTAGGGAGCCTGTGAATAATCAAGGTGCAGGATAGCCTCTCATAATGACAAGGAGGACTGTGTTACAAATAAACTCCTTCCAAGTAAATTAACCTCTATATCCTAGTACAGATTTTCTTGCCTGTTCCAGTGACACGCTTGGCAGTTTTGGCTATCACATTCCTGGCTGCCTGCTGCTGGGGCTGCACTCTGCTTCAGCCTCTCCCCTGTTATTTGGCTCTGATGAGACAGGGAGGTCTGTAGGGAGAGCTTAGCTCCACCTGCCTCCTCCTTCCTTCCTAGAGCAAATTCTTCCCAGGAGTTGTGCAGACAGAATTTCTTTGGCTTGTTTATTTTGTCAAAGATTAAAACAAGAAACTGAGAAAAGTTGAAAAATTAGGCGTCAATCTAAAGATATTTTTTCCCCTCACTCGAGTCCAAGCAATATGTTCTCATTTGTTTTTATTTGTTTACCTTTCAAAAATTCAATTTAATCCTGTAACCTCATATGGAAATGAAAGTTCTAAATGCAGTATATTTTCTTCCTCAAAGTACTGATTGCTTTGGCTTGCATGTTGCACTTTGGGTTCATACCTTGGCATCATGGTCTGGAATCAATATTTTCAAAAGCTTATTTGCAGCAACTCAGATTTTGTTTTCTTTCCTGCAGCTAATATTCCCTATGTGACCTGGTGTGTCACTTAAGATCCAATCTTTTGGCTGTGAAAATAGGGGTGACACCTTCTGTCATCCTTTTGTTTTCATTTTCTTCAGTACACTACACAGAGATGTTCTGTTGTGCATCCTCATCCATGTGTAGTCACTAATCTTCTGGATAGAAAAGATTATTAATCTTGTCCAGGCTGGAAAGAAGGAAGAGACTGTGAGTGTTATGTCACTTCAAATGTTGGTGGATGCTCAGATAGAACTGTTATATTTAGGCCATGGGAGTATGTAAAGAGCACTTTAGTAACAGAGTAAAGGAAGGACATTTTCTCTTTTCTGTCCTTGTATGTTAAGCAGGTATATTTTTGAAAAGTAGATTCAGAACCAATATTATTAACTATTAAAAACCATAATTTTTGATTGCTGAAGTTCCTTCACTAAAATATCAGGTCGTGATCATCAGAAGAATGACATAGCAACGAAATAAAATTAAGAAATTGAGAATGTTTCCAAAGAACTTTGCTGTAAGAGTCAGCTTTATCTAAGTGGGAAGGATAGTCACACCTTCAATGTATCTTGAAAATATGATTCATATGGATTCATATTCTGGTTTATACCAGTCCTGCGCCTTTCAATCCAGTGGAAGTTGTTCCATTTTAACAGGAATGTGATCTAACTCCTGCTTAATGAAGAAAGTGCTTAATTAATTTTATTGGAGAATAAAAATATACTTTGAGAAGGTCCTCAAAACTCAACTTGAAAATTTGGACAGGAGACTCTGCCAAGTAGTTTGCATTGTATGTAATACAGAAGTTAGTTTCTGGATATTACAGAGGATGTTCTCTACTGACTTTAAATTCTCAATTTAAGAAGTCACACTGCATCACTGAGAAGGGAAAAGCTTGTTAAGAATACACCTGGCAAAAAACAATCTACATTTTCTGCCAGTTCCCCCCTTTTTTCTGAAGAATAATAAAAAAAAACCTTAAATATACAGAATATTTTCAGGAAAGCAGTATGATGAATACTGCAGAAATATTAGCCACTGACTACCAGTGCAGTAAATGTGCATATTAATTTATATCAGATTCCCCTTCACAAGAAGTCTTCAGATCAGGCAATGGTTTGCCATAATTCTTTTCCCACACACATTACTAATTTTTGTTTTCTGGAAAACAGAAGGAAAAGACTGTGCACATAAAGATCTCCCCCTGACACAAATCATGTGTGTTTGACTGGACCTGAAAACTAAGAAGGCTTCACAGGCTTCTCTCATCTTAGGTCTTGTAGGTGTATACCTTACAGGCCATAAGATCAGCTGTTCCTGTTTGCTGCTCTTTGATTGAACTCCACTTTTGTCATTGACACATTTTTTGCTGAGTCAGACTGGTAAGTAAAATATAATTACCTTCACTCAGATTGTGAAAGTGAGCTCTTCATCTGAAAAACTACAATTAACTTTACAGCAAATTTCTAACCTTAAAGTCTGTTGAATCCAAATCCATTCGTACTCTTTAAGTGGAGTCATTCATATTTGAGCACATCTACACCAAAATATTTTTTAATGTAGGTATAAAAATATGCATCTTTAAGGATATAGAAGTTCTTCCTCTGCATTTGGAAAATAAATACAGATGTTTATTTTTTTGCTTTTCTTTATTCCTGTTTTGTCCATGCTATATGGAAAGAGATTTCAGTTATTCCACCATTTACATGGAATGCTCATGTCTGGATGATGGTATGTGTTGCATACATAATATCTGTGTGAAATGATACCTTGATTTATGCTAAGACAAACCCATGGTATAATGGTTTTTTAAATCTGTGAGTGTATTTCCCTCTTGTTTCTGCAGCCAAAATTTTAGGTAGATATATTTCTGTGGAGAATAAAGTCATGGAACAAAGCCAGACTGAAGATGTCCTTGCTCTTTGTAGGGCTTTTAGTCTAGTTGTCCTTTAAAAGGTCCCTTCCACCTCAAACTATGCTATGATTCTATGAATGTACAAATCAGCAAAAATCAGTTTATGTCTGACTAGCAGAGAATGACTCCCATTGAGGGCTCTGCTGTCTGGCAAAAAAATATAGAATGTTTTTAAATTTTTAGGGTTGCTTTTTTGTTTATTGCTGATTTACAATAATTTTGCCATAGGGCAAACAAAATTTTCTACTTTACTACTACTTAAAGTATATAAAGGATGAGATTAGTAACTGTGTGATGCCCAGCAACTGTCCCTTTCACTTGCATTGCCAGGTATACCTGTGTCAAAGGGTAGCTGCTAAGTTCAAAGTGCCCACTGGTTACAAGTGGCATTGCTCAGATCTTGATCTGATACCACAGGATCTCCTTAGGAACCTCACAACTTATGTGATTCTATGGTTCTAAACCTGGACAAGGTTTCCACCTAAAAAAGCCAGCACCACCTCCTTCTTTAAGTGCACACTAGAAATTATTAAGCTCAGTTTTGAGATTTGAGTGCCATACAGTTTCCCAGTCATACAGCAATTTATATTGAAGGAGGACAAGAATGGGTTAGCAGAGTTAACTACAGGGACAAGGCTTCCCTTCATGTCAGCAGCATGGATTTGACTACACTGACTTACCTAAAAGCAACAGATTTTATTTTACACAGTACCTAGATTAAGGCTAGACTTAACACTGAAGGTGATTAGAGTCCCCTGTGCTGAGCTGCCTCCATTCACAGGATGAAGGAACACCTCTGTGAGATCCTGGTGCAGTTGTCAAATAACTGGTGTCCCTTTTGTTCCCTCTGCTGTTTTGGTAGTAACCTCCAAGAAGTAACTGATGAGTTTTCTTGCATTTCCATTTCTAAAATTCCGTCCAGTAAAGTTCAGCAAATGGGTCTCTGTAAACAGATGACTAAACCAAAACACATTTTCTAAAGATAATTTAGACTTGAAGTGTAACCAACGAATAAAGAGCAGAGATTTCTCTCCATACTCCCAGCTGGAGACAGACAGGGAAAAAAACTTGTCATCAAAGACCTATCATTCAATAAACCAGGAAAAGATCTGACTTCAGTCCTGACAAGTAGGGTATTACAAACGGAATTGTTCTGTACTGATGACTGCAGTGAGGACTGGCAGACACTGACAGCAGTAAATGCCAGGCGTTCATAATATTCCTTCTGGGATGAAATACTGGCTGCTTAACAAAATTAGCAGGACTGTTCCAAAACTCCTTTCCAGAGCTCAATATCTGACCATACACTGAATACTGGGACCACACATGAACATGTTGCTCTGCTGTCTCAAAGTGACAAGACAAAATTACATTGGAATCATCACCCAACTAATAAATCTTACTGTCAGCTGGGTCTCGTCATTGGTGGTTATTTTTGGGTTTTGTTTGTTTTACTCCTAGCATCCTGTCTTGGATAACTCCATTAAGATGAAAATATTATTTTTGTCTTTAAAAAGTATTTTTGTTCTCCCATGTGACTGCGAACAGTGGGTATATGTGGAGACTGGAGGAAGGAATTAAGTATATTGTTCTTGTCACACTGTTCATTTATCATCCATGACTTGAGCATATTTGCTCCTTGTATTCTGTGTGTATATCCACTGCCTTGAAATCTCTCAAATATAGGAGGGAAGCTCTGTTTATGAAATGAGAAGAAAAGAGAAACACTGTCAGGATCTTTGGCATTGTTTATTATCTCTGATAAACCACATTTGGTATTTTAGTGTTTGGCCTATGAGAGTTTCTCCATCCAGTAAATTCACCATAAGTGCAGCTGCATCTGGAGAATACTGAAGAAATTTGGTTTAATATTAAAAATTTTCATGGAACTGGAATAAGCTGTACTGGTGCAAATCACAACTCAGAGCAGCTTTGTCTAGCTCTGCTAGAGCTGGCAGTGATACAACTGTTCTGGTGGAGAGCAAGCAAAGGCTGAAATCACAGGAAATCCACAGGGCAGTTCAAGTCCTTGCCTGAGACACTGTAAATTAAAAGTGTTTAGCAAAGACTGGTCCAGTAGACAGAGAAGACAACTATGCAACAGTAACCTGTGATGTTGTCTTTCTTGATCTATTTTTCACACAAATTTTTCATAAGAGAGGAAAAGAACCTTCAGATTAACACCTATTTGTAAGGTGTGTTTGTTTTAAGTGAACCTTTCTTGAGAGAATTCGCCATGCTTCCTCCTTAAAAAAAAAAAAATCACTTGAGAAGAAAGGGAAACATCTCTATGTGTCGCGAAGTAAACATTCCCTGCTGGGCTCCTGGCAGGCACTGAGCCCACCCCTTCAGAAAGAAATCAGATCCTGAAGCAAAGTAGGTAAAAGGGGAAAAAAAACCCAACTAAACTAAACTAAAAGTCAACCTAAAAAAGCAGCTGTTAAAATATTTGGGCTTTTTCCCCTAAACCTAGTGCTACACATGAGATCATTTCAGTTGTTTGGCTCATGTGCAGGAAGCCTCAGACCCTCTGAGAGGGAATGTTAAAGAGAATAACATGAAGCATTCCTATCTTGTTCTTCTCACCACCATCTTCTTCATCACTACCTTCCTCTCCACATTCTTTATGTGGACAGTCATAAGATTTATTGCATAATTTTTTGGTGGCTGTTAAGCAAGTGTGCAGTTACAGCTTGGTTTAATTAAGAAATATGAGTGATTCTTTTATGTAGGTCACATCAGTTTTTGATTCTAAATGTCATAAAGTTCTAACCTTTCTGAAAAGTCAGCAATGTATCTATGGGTTTAAAAAATTCACTTTCTTGAATGCTTCTGAGTGTTTTTTTATGCCTGCAAATGCCATTGCTCCTTTACTAGATGAATTGTCAGGAAAACCTTTGTTTGAATATGGCCTTTGGTGAAATCTATCGTTTTGCAGCAGTGTTTCCAAATAGGATTCATAAATGCAGTCTGAGCTCCCAATTGTTTGAAGCATGGCCATGTTGGAAAAGGAACAATGGGTGATTTGAGCTTCCTTTCTTTGCCTCTCATCATTATTCATATCTATAGGAATTACATGAAAATCACATATTCACAGCCCATCAGAGAACAAAGATATGCTGACTCCGATTTGTGAATTTTTATAAAATTATCTGAATTATTGACTTCACTGAGAGGGAGGAGCCTGATGTCTAAAATGCTTATCAATTTATTTCTTTTTCTTGGTAATTGGACAGCATTCAAGTATGTGGATACTAGCTACTGCTCTCAGAACACCACAGCTCTGTGACCACAGCACAGCTGCCCAGCACCTCCCTCTCTTGTTACATTAGACTGTCAACCTCCAGACTTACTCCACCACCCAAGGTCCAGCCACCCTTCCTCCCCTTTCCTCTAAAGGAATCCTCAACCCCACATGTGATATTTTAAATCAATTTGTATTATTTTAGAAAGCTTCCTGATCTTTCTCTGACTCAGTATCAACAGAGTTAATGCAAGATTTGAGTAATATTCCTCAAAGTACATTTTTAGATATTAAAGACCAGCTATTCCTAAGTAGTCAGCATTCCACCCCTGATCAAGGTTTTCATGTCTTTGAAGACATAAATTCTTAAAATAATTTTTTAACCTGTTGAGAAGGTTATATCACCTCCAACAACATTTTTATTTCTCAAGTAAAATAAGGAATATACAATGAGCAGGGTACAAAGTCTTCATTGCTCAAGGATAGGAGATCCCTTGGCCAAAGAACAATGTTAAGTGTGCAGGAGCTGTATTTTTCCTGGTATTGGCCCAAAGCTCAGAAATGAACTCCTGCAGGCACTTAGGATCATCACAGACTGCATTACCTTCTAGTGTGCAAAACCTAAATCTTTGGGTCTCCCAACGTATAAAAGCACAGCAACACTAAATGCTTTATATTAAAACAAAACAATAAAAATCCCAATAAGGCCATACACAAACATATAAAAACCCTACTGAATCAAAGCCTTTGCTATGGTCTGCTTTTCTTCTTTTGAGACTGGTGAAAGGACAAATAGTGTGGCAAAAAATGGCAGTCACACAAATTCTGTCTTAAAAAAAAAAATTGGCCAGTTGTCTGTCCCTTAATGTGAGTGCCATATCTGTCATGCCTACAGTTAAACATCTCCCCTCTACTCTCTTAGTTCCTACTGACTTCTGGAGAGTGTCCTGTCCTATGTGATCCCCCAAACCACGCCTGGGATAATGCCCAAAGGTTGAGAATATGCAAGGAAGCATGTTAACACTTGTACAATGGGTAGTCATAGGCCAATGCCCCACCTCTAGGTAATTTTCTGATGTAGATGTAGTGTAGAGTAAGAGCCAATGTAGGCTATTGGAAAGTAAGATGCAGCAGAAATGAGAAAAGGCAGACTCAGAAGACAAGAGCAAGTTTAGCAGAGTTTACAGCATATTACTGAAGCAGAAATTCAAATCTAGGTGTTTAATATCCCACTGCAGGCAAAACAGCATTATCTGCATCATCTGGAGGTGGGATGCCAAGATAATGAAGCACTGTATATTAAACCTTTTTGAAGGAGAGTTGGAAGGAATGCTATTCCTCTCCATCTGTCTGGGAAAATGCTCCAAAGAAAGAGTTACAGGCTGCATGAAGAGTCCTACTTTTCTCCCTAGCCCAGTGCAGAATCGTGCTTTCCTTCACCCTGGATGCTCTAGTAACTCCTCACTGCCTACACAGCCTTCCCATGTACTCCTGCTTTTCAAGGCTGGCCCTAGCAGCAAATGCCTGTGAGACTAGAATTCCAGAAAGCAGCAGTTCCTAAGACCAGGACTGTAGCAACAAGTGGTTCTTTTTTCAAAAGCAGGTTTTTCAAATCAGTGAAGTTGGCCTTTTATTGTGCATAGGATTTGCAATGATACCTTCCATTATTTTCTTGGGATCAACCAAAACTGAATTATGGGGAACCAGCATTGTAAAACTGAAAAGTGGCAGTGAATCACTAGGAAATATTCATAAATGGCATTATCTCATGAGTTTTGGCAAAAATCATGTCATAACATGGCTGTTAGAGTGATCTGGACAACAAGAATAACCTCCTATAATTGAAGTTCCATCAGCTTCTTAATTGAAGTTCTCCTTCAATCTCTGGTAGCCAAATGTCACTTCCAAAAATTCCATTAGCTAAACTCCCTATCATTGCATTTCTTCCTTCTGCAATGTTTGCACGCCAATGTAGCATTTTTGCTGAACATGAATTTACTGAGCAAGATGAGGAGGCACAGATGTTTTTATTGCTGTAGATGCAGGATGGGTATAGGTACCTTCTAGTCAGGAGGCAGTGTTGATCTAAAGCAGCTGTGCAGTTCTATCCCTCCCACTTGAAGATCTGGTTAGTCCCTGCTCCTCAGGCTGCAGCTGCATTTTGCAGAGGCAGCCCCAAAGCTTTTCATCAGTTCTAAACATTTGTTTGTTATCTTTGCTTCCTTAACCAAACTTCTGTGTGAGCTGGGTTCATGTGATTTCATTATTTTGTAGTGAAACGTGAAAATTTGTCCTTACAGGTGACAGCAAAAAAATAACCTCCTCACTGTTTCTTTTGTGTCAGAAAAAGTAAACAACAGTTCTGACTGGAGTGTTTTTATACAATTTGTAAATGTCTGATTGTAAACCAGTCGGTTTACAATTTTATTCTAGAATGTTTCCTTCCCTTCCCCCTCATTTTTGCTAAAGCAATCTGTATTTTCCATTAGCAATAGGCAAACTGTGCCCTGAAAAAATCCCATAAATACTTGCAAAAAGCATAATTTTTCACAGTCATATATTCATAAAGAAAAAAGTGGGTAGCTTCATGCAGCAATAGCGAAGGGCTGCAGACAGGCTGTCTAGTGGATTGTGCACTAGGCTAGGATCCAGGAATGCTTGAATCCTGGTGCTGGCGCTTCCACCAGCTTGCTGTGTGGTCTGGGGCCAGAGCAAGCCGCAGCTCTGTCTCGCAAGTTGCCCATGTGTAAAAGGAGGATAATAATATTTGCCTGTTTCACAGGAGTCAACACCCCCGTGCTAATGTTTTTGCAGGACTCTGAAAAGCTAAAGGACTGCCAAAGTGTTAATGCCTCTACCAAGCAAGGCATTTATCTATGCATTTAGAATAAAACTTGTTTTAGTGAGCAAAAACACTTCAACCGTTTGCAGAGCTTTACACTGTTGGATATTCAGTGATGTTTTCAATTTATAGGAGTCAAATTAGAAAGAATTTTTTAAGAGACTAAAGCAGTGGTTTTGCACTTTCTGTGCACTTCAGTAGACTTGCTTATCCCTTTGTCATATGATCCAGCTGCTAGATTCCCAGATCCACTGCTGAATTCAGACAAGTGCAATCTATTGAACTCCTGCAGTCTTTGTTTGCTTATCTGACATTTATGCAGTAAATCTTTTTAGTAAAGCTAAACTAGCTGACATTACAAGATATGCAAAATAAAATCAGAATAATCTAGGATAAAATTGCTGCAGTCAAGGGCAATATTAATGTTATCCTCTTGAGCTATCAAAGAACTAAGCCTTCCAGAGGCAGAGTGTTTACTTTAATGCTGGGAGTCCTTCATTTAACTGACACAAACATGAAGATGCACTTTGAAAGAAATTCTTTGCACAAGTTCTGTAAAATACATAGTGTATAAGGAGAAGAGTTAATTTAAATTTTTAAAATAGAAAATCCTTATCCCCTCCTCTCCACAGTACAGCCCCATGAGTGGATGAACCCCTATGTGAACTGAGTTTGAATTTCAAGAGACATTTTGGTCAACATGACAAATGTTTCAAAAACCATGAAGCATTCTGTTTAAATGTTTTTGTTATGCCATTTTAAAGCACCTTCTATGATTTAAATATCAGAAAGCAGTAATTAGTGTTAAGAAGCAATGCCCAACATCTTTCATATAAAAGCAGCATCTGCCTCAGCATCTTCCTCTACTTCAGTCCAATGGAACCTTTATTCTTAGGACTTTTCTCTAGTGAAAATAACCTTAGTAATGCAAAAGAAAAATAATTTTAATTCAATTCACAGGAAAATAATCTTAATTCAGACCAAGCTTGGCCAGCCTGTCAGTTCAACTGTCTTACAGAATGGTCTGGAGAATACATTGCACTGGCTCTGGCATGTCTTGTCAGCACACATTGGAAACACAGGAAAGATGAATGACTGAAGAGAAAGAGAAAGAGAAATATTGCCATTTTTTAGGGATCAGTAAGTATGTACTTTAATTCATTTAGACACCTAGAGTCTTAATAGGGCTGTGACCAGCTATATAGGCATTTTCCAAGTTGCAGGCTGAGTAGCAAGCAGGTCATAACTCCTTTCAGTTTGAGCAAAGGTGCAGTTACATGTGTTGAGATCAGTCAGTTGAGCCAGCTCCTTTTCTGGCTGCACACATACTGAGTCCAGTGTGAGGGAGGGATAGAAACCCACTGCCCTGGGTAAGAAAGGATAAAAGCTCCATATTTTTTTCACAGACACCAGTCAGCTCTGATTCAGCATAACCTGAAGTCATGCCCTAAGAAACACCTCAGTGGAGAAGAGGAAAAAGGTCCTTAATTTGAACAAATCCCAAAGAGAGGCCTAAGGTTTAGAAAACTAAAGAATCACTGGTGTTTTTATATGAGGATGTATGGTTGTCTTGTGACAACCAAAGTTCTTGGTTAGGAAGAACCAAGAGCTACATTCAGGCTGAAGAGGTGAGCTACAGAGGGCAAAAGAAAATTGAAACCTAATCTAAATGCTAATTGAAACTGGTTTATTTGTTTCCTTTTGGCACACCTGTATCTTTAGATGCTTTGCTTTCTCTTTAACATATTTCATCCTAGCAAATATATAATTTTGTTTTTATGGTAGTTGAGTTCAGAATGGTTTCAATGTGGCTTCATAATGTTGAGATCTCTCACTTTTTGGAAACAGCCAGACCCTAAATTTCACTGTGCTTTACAGTGCTTTTTCCCCCTATTCCACCAACTCTGTTTTGTTGTGAAACAGCACAATACAGCACCAGCCCATGCAGCAGCACCTGCCAAAAATGCTCTCTTTGCTTGCTGTGATGTGCCATATAATATGATTCCTGCAAATTACTATGGCAGCTCTTTCACTGCCATGTTGATGGACAGGGAAGCTGTCCATCAGCTGTCCATCAGCTTTTCCCAAAGTTCTGGAACACAATTGTTTATATCACATTACTTGCCTTAGAATCATAGAATCTTTTAGGTTGGCAAAGGCACTTGAGGCTATCCAATCTATGGACCCCAGGGAGACATATTGTAATTACCATATTTGAGTATTATCTATAGGAAGGGAGTTAGAACACATAATTTTTGTCATTTGATATTTAATAATATTGCATGCATATACAATATGGTATTTTGTATAATTATATATGAATCTATATAATTTAACTGTAACTCATATAAGACATATTGAATTATTAGAATAATAGAATCATGTGTTGGAAGGGACCTCAAAGATCATCTACTTCCAATGCTTCTGCCATCAGCAAGGACACTTTCCACTGGACCAGGTTGCTTAAAGGCCCATCCAACCTTGAAAACTTCCAAGTGCCAGATGTAGATAATGTGTAGCTGAATTTTTGATCACAAATTTTTGACCTCTTCTGACCAATGACAAGGCTGAACAAGAACACAGAGCTGTAGATAAGAGATTCTCATGAATATGTAAATATCCACCTTCTTCAGGGAAAGGCTTTTAAATTTTGAAATTTAAAAGCCAATATTTTTTTCTTTTTAAACACCTCTTGCAAAATACTAAAAACTATATTACATTCTTAAGACACCACAAATCAGTTTCTCTATTTTTATATCCAGATTTTTTATATGTTATTGGTATAGCAAGCATAAGGAAGAAATCCAAATCTGTCATCCTTAAATTATAGGAATGAGGACACGAACAGCATCACTTTTGAGCACCTTCTTAAAACATCCTTTAAAAATTCCAGAAGTCTCCCTCTAATCTGCTTGACAGAATACTACACACAGAGGTAGAAGAAGAGGATTAAATGAAAATTGTTTAAGAATAATGAGGGAGTGATGAGTATGATTTCTAGGTACCTTTTCTACCTATCACTTGTTACTCCTGCAATTTTGTTTGAATTGAAAAATTTGCGTTTTGCATTGAAATTTATTCAAAGTCTCACATTTTTACAAGGAGACACTGATTTCCTTTACTGATTAGCTGAATGACTTGGTGCCACAGATCATACTCTATGCCTGGCACAGGCCCTTTACACTGTAGCTTCCACTTCTATAATTTTCTCATTGGTAAAAATTGTGTTGCTTTTCTTTAGATAAGATTGTGGAGCCTGGAGATGGAAAAAATTTATCAGTTGCAAAACGACCCCATTTAGACCCATCTGTTTTTCTTGTTCACAGTGCAGGAATGTCAGACATTTTTTCCCATATGTTGTCCTTTTACATTTTAATAGTTCCACAAAAAGACTTGCTACTGCTTTTGTCAGAAAAAAAAAAAATTCTAAAAGATCCTCAAGATCAAGAAATAGTTTCAAATATGTGGCCTGTGTTTGACATTTCTGCATTTTTTTCTAGATATATTTTCCCTGTTTATATTCTAAGAAATGGCTTGCCTCACTGCTATTTAGAGGAAGCAGAGATTTGTAGACCATTCTTGAAACAGACAGGAAATTGGGCCAGATTTACAGTATGGTGAACTTGGTGAACCATCCAAACCTGCAGTAGCATGAACTAATTTCTGCTAACTCTGCTCCTGCCCTTTGATATTCTAGCTGCTCTTGGAGGACTGGAGTGGCACATAACCCATCATGTACAACTACATAATCATTATTGCTCTTCTAGACAATAATCTTGCAAGGAATAAATTCACAGGAATTTTTTAGTGCCATCAAAGTAGGCATGTTATATCCTACATACATTGTGAAATCTCAGCTGAGGGCCTGTATTTAGTATAGAGCACTAAAGTATAGTATCCTGCTGCTAAAGTACTTTCACAATAGTGCAGTAGTTGAGGTTGGGATTTAGAAAGACAGCTGGACACATGCAGGTTTATAAAGGTTTTACACGGTTAAAAACAATTTAAAAGCTGTAATACAATTTAGACTTGGTTAGATTAGAACATTTTCTCTTTACCTAATTTAGTTACTCCCAAGTTAAAAAGAATAGTTTGAATTTTTCTTCCTGCTCTTTGCTGTGTAAGTGAAATGGAGCTTATCAAAGGAGATGAAGTGAAATACATTGAATTTTTACCATCACATTTTACTGGTTATTGGGCTGGGAAAAGAACACCACCACACTAATGCAGAATAGCCATGAGATACACCTGCCTTCTGTTTGTGCAATTCCTTACCCTCAGTTTATGTGTAGTAGAACAATATTGCACTTATTTGTTCGTTATTCTTGAAACATCTTTGGTACAAGGTAACCTTTGAGTTTCTGTTACTTTTCTTCTACTTCCTTGTACTACAAACACAGTCTGTCACTAAAACTCACTTTCATCTCTGAAAACCACTAAAATAAACTGCCCTTCTGCCGTGGGAACAGGTTGTTTATTTGATGCCGCCTGACTTTATTGTTTTATAAAACTGTGATTTGCCCATATTCAGTTCTCTGGCTGCCTGCAGGAAGGGTAAGGATCAGCAGCAGCAGCAGTATTGCAGCTGGGCAATAACAGCAGGAACAGGTAATGCCAGCAGGTCTGCGAGGAGCTGCAAGCAACAGCACTCACCTCTGAGAATTGCAATGGAGAAAGGAGGAGCCCTGACTTTTCAATAATGAGAATCTTGTAAATGACTCTACAGGAGAGTTGCCTGTGTAAGTCTCACAAATTATATTTTCTTCGGAGGTTATGTCAAGAAACTCACTTTAGGTGAATAAATAAAGACAGTAATAAATCAATTTTTAATTTCCTAATCACACTGTGATCTCCCAATGTTTGTAACTTCCTTTGCTAAATTGGATACTAAGGTTGTCTATAAAAATAATTTCATGACTGTAGTAGTGATTCATTTAATGAAGAAAATACATTTCATGAAAATTGAAATTGATCTAAATTACTTTTCTTTTCAAAAAGAATGGGATTTTCTGTATGCAAATTAAAAATCAATATTGAGTAGCAATGTCATATGACATAGGACATCAGTAACAGAAAAATCAGCTGAAAAATTTTCTGAGTAGATTACTGATAAATCATGAATTGAGGATTGTTTAAACAGATGGTTTGCAAGTTAGCTTCCAATAAGATACGTAACATTCACAAAAAGCCAAATCAAATAAATGATTACATCAAAGCAAAAGTGGATTCACTGGTAGATCTATGTACTAAAATTACTCAAAAATTTTTGCCATTAAAAGATGAAGCAATGTGCCGAAGGAAGACGAAATTATTGAAGGAACAGAGAGCTGATTTATTTCAATTTAAAAAGACAAGAAATCTGTCAGGACTGATAAAATATTTTCCTCTTCCAGTGAGAAATAGAAAGCTGTGGCTTAGATTCTGCTCAGTATAACTGCTCAGTGGGTGTTAATTTTTCTAATTATGATTCCTTATCAATAAAGGAATAAGTAGAAGATCAAATGAAAGACTTTCTGATCTAAGATATGGATAGAAATTACATGTTCTTTGAAATTTCTTCAGGTGGATATACAGGATTAGGACCAGAGTGGAGGATGACTGGAACTCCACCCATTTGCCATGAGTTTTTGCTCAAAATACCCCTAAACCTTCCACCATTTTTTAGGAATAGTTTGATATTTTGTAAGTATTATTATTAGCTCAACAGGTCAGAAATCCAGATTTTGGCCATATGGCTTCACAGAAATAGAGGAGAAATTGGACTGAGAGGGACAGCAAACACGTCCAGCATCTTGCACATAGCTTTGATTTTTTTTTTTTCCTCTCATGTCCCAATGTCTTTTAGCAGTTATTCAATTTTCATGAGAACCAGTGTCTCCTGGGTCTGTCACCCAGAGCTGTGCTTAGAGTCATATTACACAGATTATACATACACATATTATAGAGCCTGTTATACACCAGGCTGACAGAGCAGCTTCAATGCAGAAAACCTAGAGCTCCAGCTTGCCTTGCCTTGCCTTGCCTTGCCTTCCTTTCCTTTCCCTTCTCTTCCTTCCTCTTATATGTAGGTATGTACCAGAGCAGATTCAGTGTAGAACTGTTCTGTAGAAGAAGGGGTAGAATTTTATTTTTACTCAGTTAAGTATTCACCCAAGAAGTCAGCAAGCTGTGTCACTGGCTGGGCAGGATGGTGAGATGATTCTCATGGTTTCTGAAATTCCTGTCCAAGGTGCCAATCTTAAAGACCTGCTACAGTCTTATCTTCTTAATATTTTCTCTCTATTCTCAAGGTCCTGGGCAAAAAGCACAAGTTTTAATTTTACAAGCAATTTTGCTAGATCTTTTAGAAGTTTTTTTATTATGTTCTTTTAAAATATGCTACTAGTTTGATACTATTTTGCTCTCATTTCTGTATGGCTGCTGCACAATGAAATCTTAATTCCTTTTACAATTTAGTCTTTATTATTGTAAACACAGCTGATTGACTTTTAAATTTTTCCCAGTTTGCCCATTAAACGTATTTAAACACATTTTAATGTCATAAAGAAATGTGTTTAGATTGCCTGTGGTTTTGCTTGTCTATCAATGAAATGCTACTTGAATGTATGTAAATTAGTTTAAATGCACACACATGTTCCCTGGAAGGGAAATTTCAGAAATCTCTTGTTTAACAATACTGATATATTTTATAGCTACAAGTTCTTATTTTCATTGCAAAAGGTGCACTTCTTAATTAAAGTACTTGAAATAAAGAAATTATATATTTATGGTAAGTTCAGAAGAAAGAAGTCAGGAAAAAATCTTTAATAGAACTTCTCAGGGAACATATTTTAGTTAGAAAACTAATATTTAGAGTCCATTCTCTATAACAATTTAAAACTAGCCCGTATAAAATAGATCAGAATAACACAGAATAAATCCTTGAGTCTCATCTCTGCATTAGCCAAGATCACTGATTCTGTTGGACTTTTAATCTCTGATGTCCACAGTTTTGCTATAGGAAATCTATTCTGCCATATGCTTGATACAATAGGGTTGGAAGCTCCTCTACTAATGGATGTGAAAAGAAAGGGCAAAGAAAACAATAATAGTAATATTACTAACAACAACAACAATAACAACAACAACAACAACAATAATAATAATAGTAGATAAAGACTCTTCTTGAGGAAGTCCTGATTTAATTGGAGAGGATCAGTACAAGATATTCTTCCTGAATGTTTGCTGTCTTTACAGAGATAGCAAGGTTCAGAGCTCTTTTATTTCTCACTGCTGATGCATTATTTTCTAGCATGCTGTGTTTTGCAACCTTTGAAGCCAAAAGACAGATCTCCAAAGCATGAATAATGTATACAGATTTTTTTTTTTAATGTTTAAGAGCAACCTATCTCCACTGGCGACTGGGCATGTTGCAGGTGGATGAGAATTTAAAAAACATAAAATTTACATAATTACCAGTTATAGGGCTGTTTAGTAAACATCTCAGTTTTTGCTTCTGCAACCAGAAGTGCAAAAAAACTGCTAATAAAAAAAATCTGTTATTGTCACAGTTAATTAATTTACATGAAAGACAGAAAGATGAGCAAAGCTGATTTGTGCCTCAGAGAATTTGCAAACCTATTCTATGTGCACTATAAAATGACAGTGGCAATGATATTCAAAAGCTTAACAGATTCAATATGGTTCTTATTTTGAGGTAGAGCAATACACCTCAGACTGAAGGAGTGACATCAATGAGAATATAAGAAATATTTACTGTGAGCAGTATTTTAACATCACTTCTTTGTCAGAAAAGGGAAAGGCTGTATTCCTTTGGCTACATGGCTGCATGCTTTAACCATGCTTTTGTTCTGTTTAATATTTCCCCTTCATTATCTTGACTGTATAAACAGTAAAAATATCTATTCATAAGAACACATCCAGCAATTATTTATTTCTAAACCCCAACTCCATAACATGAACAGTATCTTGTCTCCCCAGAGAAATGTTTAGAAGTTTCCAAAGAAAGCACCTGTGTCCTAGAAAAGGTTCATTCATTAGTGCCAGGAGGAAAACAACCCTGCTTTCTCATACCCTGTAATCTTAGTAAGTATCTAGCTGCCAAAAAACAGCATGTAGAAGACATAATGAAATGTGGATGATCTAGGAAAAAAAAAGTTGTAATTAGCAGAAATTATGGTGTTTACAAATTGCAAAGCACAAGAAAGTTGTAGCTTCGGAAATCCAAATATTTCTCTCTGCTTGCTTTACTATTTAAATAGTATCCAGTCAAACTCAATTTTTTGACATATACAGTCTGCAGATAGGAGAGGATAGCATGAGAAGGATCCCATGGAATGCTCCCTCTTGGCTTTGATTTCTTTCTTTTGTCAGATCTTTCTCTCTGAGTAACTCCAATTGAAGTAGCAAGTTCTTCTTTCATTGCCCCTGCCATAGAGGGAGCAGAGGAACTGTGTGAAGTTTAACTCTCCAAAGAGGTGAGTCAACTGAAGTTCTACAATGTGTTTTATTTAATTTTTAAACCAATCAATTATCTATTAGAAAACATTCTACATTCACCAAAAAAAAAAAATGCAGTCTCTCAGGTTGGATTTCTATTGTACCCAGGGCAGCTTACTGAGTTTCAGATTTTTCACCACACTTTAAAAAAATCTCTCATTTTCAGGCGGTTTTTAAAATCTCATGAACTTTATGAAAGATGTGCAACTTTTACCACTAACCTCAAAGCTCTTGGGTGATAAAACCTGCAAGGTCAGTTCATCTGCTCCTGGAGGTGCTCAGAGCCTAGTCTGCTACATCTGACTGATACTGGCTGCAGCGTGGGTCACAGCCACCACAGTCCTATTGCTCTCAGAAAGTCTGCTGCAGGCTTCACTACCCAGGAGCACCTGCTCTGGGATTTCTGGAGAGTGAAAATTTTATATATAAGAAAAAAAGTACGATTTATAGTAAGTCATGCTCTAAAAGGCAGTAAATATATACACGTATAGCTGGGAAACACTAAATAAGAGAGAAACAAAGGAAAATTGTGATTAAAATAATATAGATATCAAATATTACCACTTTCAGAGGTAAAATAGTGATTGCATTTTCAGAGTCCTAGGCTTTTTGGATCTATAACTACTTCTAAATATCTATAGGTTTTGAAATTTATCAAAATATCCTATTAAATATTAGTTAGGATAGGGCTTCAATAAGGTCCACTGTGTTTACTAGGTAAAAATGTTAACATCACTTATTTTTATTAATTACATTAATCTCTAAGATGTACTGCTGCTTTGTTCATTTCTAGTGTGAAGTTGATAAATCTGATTCAAGCTGATAAAGGAACAGGAGGATCAGAGATAATTAAAAGGAAATAAAGGATTCATCAGCCTCATTATATTGTATTAAACAATAATAATTTCAGCCACAGTAATTAAATATATCACTAACCTTGCATGTTTTTTGATACATACATTAAAATTCAAATAACATGTTTCATAGAAAATAAAAGCAAAATAGATATCAAAGGAAGAAAGGTAAATGTTCAATGAAAGACTAATTGTAAACTTCTTGCCAGAAAACAGAAGAAAAAAAATCTGTCCTCACTCCCATTAAGTGAATATGGGACTTCTTTAGCATAAATTGTCTTGGAAATCTGCATAATCTGTTGATCTTAAATTTTCAGTATACCTATTGGATTCTCACACTGGTTTGACAAGAGGGAATTGTTCTTATTCTTTGGTGAAAAGCTTATTTATGCAGTGATAAAACTGTAATACTTTTACTTGTCAGTAGTTTTTAAAACATGGCTAAGCAAATAGATTGCAATCTGTGGGACATGCTGTCCTGGTTTCAGCTACTGTAGAGTTAATTTCTTCTCAGTGGCTGTTACAGTGCTGTGCTTTTGCATCTAGAATGAGGACAATGTTGGTAACATTGTAGTTTTGATTTTTTGTTAAGTCATGTTTATCCTAATGCAAAGACTTTTTTCCCTTGTCTCATGCTCTGCCATGATGAGGTGCACAAGGAAACTGGGAGTGAGCGCAGCTGGGACAGGTGACCCAAACTGACCAAAGGGATATTCCACACCACAGAATGCCATGCCACCACAGAATGCCATGCCCTGTATATAAACTGGGGGGAGTAACCTGATCTGGGTTTGGGAAGGGATTTTGGCATTGGTCAGTGCGTAGTGAGCAGTTGCATTGGGCATCACTTGTTTTTTCATTTTTATTGTCATTATATTTTATGATTACTATTGTATTTTACTTTCTTTTCAATTAATAAACTGCTCTTAGCATACAAGTTTTACTTTTATTCCCTTTCCCATTCCACTGTGGTGGGGGTTGGGAGGAGAGAGGGGGGTTGAGTGAGGGGCTGCGTGCTGCTTAGTTTCCAGCTGGGTTTAAACCATGACATATGCTTAATGAAGGACAGGAACAAAGTTAAATAGAATATTGTCAAACTGCAAAATTTTATTTGTTTATTTTCATATATTAGCGCTCCTCCTGCTTGAAACTACATTTTCTTTTCTCTCTATAGATTTCCTCATTTTTGACAAGCATTGTGCTTTGAGGTAATACAGATCAGAAATGACTAAAGGGAATCATCTAATTTAGACCTCTACTCAAAGTAGAGATATAACTTCAAGGTAAAGGTATGATTGCTCAGGGCTCTGCCTGGTCAAGTATTGAGTTATTTCCAAGATTCCAACCTTACAGTTGTCACAGGAGACTTGCTGGAACTGTTACTTAAATACCTTAATTTCCACAATATTAAACAGTTCAAGAAGTAGAGGAAAGAGTATTCACATGCTTCCTACTAAAAATGTTCCCCCACTATTAGACACACGTATTTGTTTTCTTATGGTTTGAATATCTATTGGAATTATTGAGCATAACCATCAGCTCTCAGTTTACACAAGGTATGCATTCATTCCTTTATGGAATCTGGTGACTGAAACAAGAACAGCCTCCACCCAAAACACAGATAATTATCAAGAGGTGAGATAATTCATAATCCCAAAATTTTGTCAGCAGTTTGCAAGTACTTGGAAAAGAAGCATCAGATATATGAGTAAAGCCACAAGAGGAGCAGCAAAGATGAAAGCAATGATCCAGTGGGTACATATGACAGAGAAAGGCCTGTACAGAGATGTTGCTGTTGCCTTGAGAGAAATTATAGCGTAAGTAAAGAGTGAGAGTAAAACATTTAGAATATACCAAAAGCATACCACTAGAAAGGAGGGTTTTTTTCCAACTGTTAGCCCTTGGTGATAAATATACCCCTAGTTGGTTTTCATCACTATTAGGAAGACATGACTTTTATGGAAAAAAATAGTTCTTTTTGTAGTGTAAAGCCTCTCAAGGGTCTAATTTTCTTGAAGAGCAAATAGCTTTACAACATAACAGATGGTGAGATCTGAGGAGAATCTACACACCAAAAATGTGCCAATCTAAGTGGCCACAGACTAACGCTGTACTGCCCTGAGGAACTTGGTTTTAATCGGATGGTTTGATTACAGTAACAGCCTTCAACTTGTAATCTTAAATTGGTCTGAGTGGTTCATACATGTATTTTTAATAAAGTTAAAAATTCTTAAAGCTAAATTGACATAAGGGTGAAAAGCCTTCACCAGAATACTGATATCTAGCCAGTATCAGTTTACGCCCTTTGACTGTAGAAGACAATAGAGCAATGAACACAGAGAGAGCTGTCTAGGCTGAGTCAGATGAATTAGAGACATGAATGAAGTCACTCAGTGACTTGTCTGTAAAGAACGCTGTTTCCTTCTACTAAAAATGAAGTCCCTTTCTGCTTAGATACAAGGAAGTGTTACATATATCCTTAAGGTGATAAGGTTTAGTGTCTAAGGCACCCAGTGAGCATGTGTGCTCTGCAAGGGAATAGAGGCATCAGTCTGACAAATATGGCTTCAGAAAAGACATAGGATCCTTGTGGTACTACACTACAACCCTTGTATATCTGAATTAATGGATTAGAACTTTTCTTTTTTACATGTATATCTGTAGCACGCCTATTTATAAACCATGCACAGGCAAGAGGAACCTTCTAAATATTCCCCCTCCTTTCCTTTACACTGTGCTGCAGCAATGAAGTTGAAGTGCAAGTATGAGGTTATTTAATGTTTTTGTAGAACTAAAATACTTCACCTCTCCTGCTTCTCTCTTTAGTCTGCCCCTTTCCAGTCTGTGATGGGCCATGTTTATGGAACATACTCATGAGAGTGTGCATGTAAGTGAAATACCTTTGTTCTACGAATGCACCAAGTAAAGAATAAAGCTTTGTTTATCAATGCTTTATGAGTCCAGTCTTATAATCTCAAATTATGAACTAAAGTTGAAAGTAGAATGCAGGGCAATTTAGAAGGGAAGGAAGGGGAGAAGAACTGTCTTTAAGGTGAGTTCCAATCCAAACCATTCCATGATTTCATGAAAACAAACATGAAGACATGCAGAAGAGAAGATAATTTCCTTCCTTCCTGCATGGGTGATGGCTCTGCACTGAATTATGTGTTTGTGCCACATCCTTAGGCCAAGATGCATGATACAGATATGCTCATGTCAATAACAGAAGAGCAGGGATAAACCCTGACACACCTATAATCTTGTTCCCTTTTCCAGTTTTGGTACTTTTCAATGGTAGAGGGGTGAGTGAGAAGCTGGGGCACCATATACTACTGAGGAGTGTGTGATTGACAACTGTACAGGAGCTGTGCAGAGAAGAAAAGCGGGGAGGTGATGGAAGATCAGGCCCTGGTAGCCTGACCTTTTCTCCTCCCTGGTAGCACTTGTGATAAAAGGACTGATTGGCATACTTAGCTGGTATGTGGGACTTCTGTCTTTACATTTAACAAGAAATTTAAAAACCAAATTCCCAAGCCAATGCCCCTACCAGGATTCTGGGTGCGGTATTCTGAGCTCATTCACTTTTTGTTGATGCTCTCCTACTCTGCATCAAGTACTGCATTTGCTAGCTATTCAAAACACACAGGGGAAATAAAAAACATTCTTTTAAATCCATGTTCTGGATTTGACCTCTGTTTTAGATGGATCTGAGTGTTGGTCTCCCACCTCCTAGGTGGTTATTCTAACCACTGCACTCTCTTGTATAGGACCAGCAGCACTGTTGTGAATATATTTCCTTCATTCTTATCTAATATCTTGCCCAAACCAAGATATTTCTGCAGTGCTGAAGAATTATTTAAAAATTAAACTGTTGCTTTGAAAATCACTATTTTCCACCAATTCAGTATAATTTCTAGTCCCTCAAAAATTTCTAGTCCCTTTATTTTTTCTTCTTTTGCCTGGCAGATAGATAATTCTGCAAAGAGTTTCACTCAGCTGTACTAATATGGGATCTAATACTTGTCGATTTTTTTAGTCAAAATGAGTTACACCATTGCTTTGATAAATCTAATAAAGATCTAATAAAGTTAGAATTTGTACAGCACATTTTTGTTGAAGTAAAGTGCTCCATGCTGGTTCTCCAATCCCTGTAAACATGACTGAATTAAAAAATTCAGCCACAAAGGGTATCACAAAGCACTGGCCAAAAGCTGCTCTCATTTATGGAACTTTGATACCAGGCAGGTTGCATTTGTGCAAACAAGAGCAATGTCTTAACCTGGACTGAACTTAGCTTATTTTTTTCCTAGAGGAAGATAAAATATAAGCCTTCAGGATACTCTTCTGAGTAGGAATATTTTGGAGACTGCTTTTCCTGTTGCTAGGATCATGAAATGCCATTTTTTTAGTTTTCCCTAAGCTTATAGGTTCTAAAAAATATTTATTTTGATAAAATAAAGCAAATATTTAAATAAAATTTTAAACTTATTTGACTTATTATTAGAAATCTCAAGTATCAACAAGGTTGGAAAACTGCTTTATGTGCCTTGCTGAGTTAATCTGAACCAAAATTTATTTGTGAAGAGACTGATGATTTTGAATTATATTAATGCAAATCATCATGGAGCATATTTAAATTCAAAACCTGGGGAACATAACCACTGCTGTCTGGTTTTCACTACTGCTTAAATCTAACACTCAAAGTAAAACACAAAAATAGAAATCAGAGCAAATTAAAAGAAAGAGGGAGAAAAAAAGGTGCAGTTAAGCATACAGACCAAAACCAATTTCTTTGTTTAATGGATTTTACCAAACTATCAGGTTGATTTTTTTTAAGCAAACAAAATTGTCTGTAAGTTATCTGCTTAATATAAAACATCACTCTCTTGCTGATATTAGTGAAAAAATGAATCCCAGGCAATTACAGATGTTGTGCTAAACTTTTTTCTTTATTTCAAATACATCCCATTAAATAGAATTGTAAAATCATAGAATGGGTTGGGTTTGGAGGGACTGTAAAAATTATCAAGTTTCACCCACCTGCCAAGGACAGGGACACCTTCCACTAGACCAGTTTGATCAAAGTCCCATCCAACCTGGCCTTGAACATTCCTAGGGATGAAGCATCCATGGCCTCTCTGGGCAGCTTGGTGCCTTATCATCTTCACCATAAAAATTTCTTCTGTACATCCAATCCAAACCTACCATCTTTCAGTCGAAAATTATTATCCTTTGTCTTGTCCCTATAGGCCTAGGTAAAAAAGTCTCTCAAAAGCATTGACTTAACATAGTTGTTAATATGGACTTCAGCCCAAATAAATCAGATTAAGCTGCAACACATTTTAAATAATGTCTCAGGAAGCTGCAAAGAACAGTTGTAAGAAATTTCCTCTTCTTGTAAAACACACTTATCCCAGCTCAGAATCATTTCTGTGTCAGCCTGGATTTCTCAGACTTCTGAGTAGCAGTAAACAAATGCAGCATGCAGATTTCACAAATGGTGTATTTCTCAGGTATATTTGATCTTTAGAAGGATCAGTAAGTGATTTACCAAGGCATAAATCACTGGTTGTAAATTTCATTAAGCACAGCAATAATAAATGTTGTCACTATACTTTAAGCCTTTCTTAATTTTTCCTCCAAAATGCTTTCTGTTGTGACAAGAATCACTCAGCTGATGTTCTTTCTTTGTTTTGAAAAGGACTTGTCATACAACACAGATGAAAGTTCAACTTTTGTGCCATGGAGCTGTCATTTTTATAAAATCAGTATCGAGGCTCTGTCACTTGTTCTGCTCTGTTATTAGCTGAGATTTACTGAGTTACTCAAAGGTAAATAAAATACTGATACGTGGGAAGTTTGTCCTGATACATGCAGTAAAATGAAATAAAAAGCCTCAAAATTCAAGTCAGTAAGGTCTTTTCTATATTCTGTGCTAAATGTGAAAAAAGAAAGGAATAGCTGAGATAAGGTATTTCTGTGACAACCTGGCCTAAAACCAGAGAAACAGGATGCATTTCTTCCAGGAAGGCAAGATACTGCAATTCAGCTCCTCTTGACACAGCCAGTCAGTGGCATTTCCCTTCTTCATGAAAGGAAAACATTAAAAATTACTTGATTGAATTAAAAATTATATTCAATATAGCTATTTATGCAGACAAAGTAAACCAGTGGAATTATGTTCAAAATCAAAGGATAACTGGAAATATTTAACTCCTTGAGAGTATCTATATCACAAATTATCAAGCAATTCTCTGAACTCACTCTAGTTGCTGAAGAAGAGCACACTGCATGCTGAATGTTATTGCATTGATCAGTGCTTAAAATCTTGACCTTAGCAAGGTTTAGATTAGCTTAGTAGAAATAGAAGTCAATACATGTCTTTGTCTCCACTTGAAAGGCCATATATATTCAGAAGGAAAATAATAGACAGTAGTGATTCTACTTGATATTAGATTAATTTTCTTGTCTAAACAAAAAGCATTAGGACTCTGCCTCTCTGAGCAATACAATCAGAGATTAGCTGCATGTTGGTAAGCTTCTGGAGTGTGAATTTATAGGATGTGTAGAAGTGAAATAGATGTGACAGAAGTACAAGTGCAAAAAGTATCTCCAATTTCAGAACAAGCCCACATGTTCAGGTACACAACAATGAGATAAAGACTGACTAAATATACCAATTAAATGCTTTGGAAGTGCAAATTACCTTTATCTAATATATGTGTGTGCATATATATGTGTGTGTGTGTATATATATATATATATATATACTAGAAATATCAATACAGCTGTAGAATAAAATGTAAGGAAGACAGATTTGAGCATGCCTTTTTCAACCATGAACATCAAAATGTGTTAAAACACGGGTTATAGATGCACATCACAGAAAAACAAATTATGTGACCAGCTATGCAGACATATTATAAGCACACAACCACTTGGAAACTTTGTAACAAAAATTAAGTCTATATTTTTGAACAGTTTGCTCAATAATTCCTATAATGCTGTCCTGGTTTCAGCCAAGGACAGGGTTATTTTTTTATAGTAACCATAAGGGGGTGGAGCCTGGAGCCATGTGGGCATGTCCAGGTTGTTATTCTATATCACAATAACTGCTTAATAGTAGGAATTTCAAAAGTATTCTAGGGTGAAGCTATTAAAAGCATCAGCCTTTCAAGGACTACAGCAGAGGTCACTGCAGACAAATGAATAAGTGCTGTTAAAATCTGGAGTTGAGGTTTGAATTTACAGGAGGTGAGTATTGTAATATACACAGGATATGGCTGGTTTCACTTTGTTGAGTACCAGAATGGTTCAGCACAACTGTTTCTTAAACTGGTGTAGGCATTCTTATTATAGCCTAACCTCTTCTTTGGGAAATTAAAAATGTTTTAATTATAAAGGAAACTAGACTGATGAACTGATCTAGCAAAAAAAGGGAAAGGAATGATGTAAATGAAGGAAAGGAAATAAATTTAGGAAGAGAAGGAGACAGTGGGGAAGACAGAAGGGTCAAAAAATGAAAGAAAAAGGCAAAAAGGAAAGAGAAAAGCAAAGGAAAGGAAGAAAGAAAAAGGGAAGATTGCTGAAAAGATTAATCTTCCTTTGTCCTGGTTTCCAGGTTCAGTTCAGTAGTGACACAGCTGTGCCAGCACCCTTTAAGGAGCAATTCAAGGGCAGAAATAACTAACTGGAGTGTGAGAAGAGAGGAGGAGTGTGCTAACACCATTACTGCTGCTGAGAGATGCAAATTGGATGCAGTGTCAGGCTCAGCAATTTAGTGAGGAGCAGTGATGCTTCCTTCAGTTGGGCCAGGACAAACTCACCCCAGCAAACAACTGGCACCTGCCAGCTTCACTGGCAGCTGGCTGATCATATTGGAAATATTGCTGTCACTTGATCAGAGGCACTTGAAGAAGGAGATGAGCTCTGAAGTGTTTTTAAAGATCCACGCCTCCGTGATTTTGGTGTACATAAGCATAGATGTGACAACTTTCAGCACCTGCACACAGGAGTTACAGAGCTGTGCTCCTCTAAGTAGGCCAGTGTGACGGAGCACAGCAAGCCTCCTAACACAAAGCTTTCTCTAGAAATATTTCAGCAGTGTTTATAGTTTGTTTACTGATGAAGCATCTCTGTATGCTATGCTGAAGGTAAATCTGGAATTTATAAATTCACACCATCCCCCTAGTAAATCAGCTATCCCTGTAAAAATGCGGCTTTGCTGAAGCAGTTATGTCTGTGTTGGGGCTTTTCTCAGCAAAGCTTTTTGTCAGGAGTGGGCACATCTCTGCTTGCTTTGCATCTTAGCCAAAGCAACAGGAGTCTACAGCACACAGCTTAGGCACAGTCATGTTGTAGTGTAATTGATTTTCACTTATACTGAATGTCCTAAAAATGCATTTCCCCAACTGATTTTGGGCAGTGCTTAGCTTTGGGTTGCGAGAAAAATATGTCATTTGGGATTTATATTACTGGAAATGTTAACTGTCCTCAAGTAAATTTGTTGGAGAGGGAACAAATCTGGATTTCACTAGGGGAGAAGGGGGAAGAGACACTTGAGAAAAGTTGCTGTTAGAGATGAAGAATATTTTGTCAGTATAACAGCTCCAGCATTATAGCATCCTAACAGTGGGAAACAAAAGATCAGATAATTTACCAGTATTGCAACAGCAGCACACATCTTACACACAAACTGGTTCTAACCCATTTAAATGCTTTATGCATGTGGGTACACAGGACAGGATTTTTCTACAGTTTCTAGATGAGCAGGAAGAGATCATTAAAGATAATTATGATCTTTTAAGTACTTTTTTCTGATTGATTCTGTGAAACTATGTACATATGTATATGTGCTTGTGTGATATATTGCAATAGGCACCCAAAGAAAACCAGGGGGCTTTGCTGGGACTTTTTCCTATGACAGGTCAAAAGAAGGCTGCTCTTTTCCAGATGAATCTGGTGCAAAGCAAAAGTATATCCCTCAAAAAATGTGGACACTGTGGTGAGCGTGTCTGCCACAGCATGAGTAGATGCAGATTCCCTGGACTAAACATTTCTTTTTTTTTAATTTTACTTTTGTTTCTATCCTGACTTTAGGTTTGATGCCTTGAGAGGCTACCTGGAACAGAGGCTGGACAGTGTTAAAGGAATAAAGTAGGTTTTTATTAAAAGCCCTTCAAAGGATACACCTTGGGCAGTACAAGAGCCCTGCCATGTCTCCACCCAAGATGGATGATCCCCCATGAGTTTTCACACTTTTATAGGTTTTGGTCCATTTACATATTGGGGTTAATTGTCCAATTACAGCTTCAGGTTATGAAGTCCCAGATTGCTCTCCTCAATTTGCCATTTGTACTTTTTGGGCCCGAAGCTGTAATGGTGTCCTTAGCTCTCAAGCTGGAAAAGGATTGTTTTGTCCAACTAAACTGTGAAGAGAACTTGCTAACACTTTATATGAAATTCAGAGTTACATACTAATGCAGTGCAGAATCTGAAAAATATGAAAGCTAAAACTTAAGGCATCATGTCTGCCTCAGGGCATCTTTTGGCTTTGTGGTGGAGAGACATTAAAAAACCTTGGAGTCTGCTGAGGTTTCTACAGGTTCTCCAGATGTGTCTCCTCAGGAGGCCTTTTGTCTGCACAGGTACTGCACTGTGGAGCTTCTGAGCCGCTTTGCTCTTCCTCAACACTCAGCAAAACCTCCTTCCCATGCCAAAGACTTGCATTGTTTGTCAGCCAAAGGTACAACATCAAAAGTAGCTCTTGGCTCTTGTTACTGCACAGGACTGTGTATGGAGCATGGGTCTGATGTTAGGACTTCACAGTCTTTTTTTTTGGTCAGTTTAATATGGTAATGTGTCTATTAAGGTATTGCAGTCTCCTGCAGCCATGTAGTGACACATTCGTTTAGAAACACATTTTCTGGCTTCATTAAAACCCTTTAGAATATTTGTCTGTTTTTAAATGCCTTCAGAGAAATCAATCAATCAATTTTTATTCAATATATACATTTAATTAATGTGTTGGTCCTGACCTTTGTAGCCCAATTTTGATTCTGATTTTTGATTTTAGGTCTATAAGAGAAAATTAAGAAAAAATTTAATACATATATCCTAAACTTCATATTTGTCCATAAATTTCCAAAATGTTTAACATAGTACACAGCAGGAAGAAGCCACTATTTTCTTATTGCTCAGGAAAGATAGTGCAGGAGTTAAACTTAGGTATTCAGCTCAGAATCTGCAATATTCCTGTCATTCTCAAAAACACCAAAGTACCTTACAGAGACTTCCACAACCTCTTTCAGTTCTTCAAAGTAGTTTCTGCCATGGAGTTTTTCTTAATATCTGAACTGAATTTTACTTGTCACATAAACCTCTCTACTGTATTTTTTATCTGTGAATTCTGTTTTCTTTGCTGATTCTTTCATTCATTCTTCCAGTTCAGTCCTGAGTAATGGATGTAATATTTCTTCCCAGCTCTCTAAGCCTTTCACTCAAAAGAAAGACAAGCCTATAGGCAACTGCAATCATAGCTATGTGATTAAAGAATTTGCCCAAGGGGAAGAAAATAGGACTCAGCTTCTTGCATTTTCACAGATCCTGCAGTGCTGATGGTGAACTGTGTAGGCCCACAGCCAAAGAGGGTTTAGGATCTCATTAAAAGCTTCTTGTTCTACTCAGCTACAAGCCTAACCTCTCTCCTGCATTCCCCCTTTCATGCTGGCAAGTTTGCTGAGAGAATGCCTTTGAAGTTGAGGTACACAGTGGAAATGAACAGGGGAACCAAGCTTGCTGCTGTTGATGAGACTTAAAATGAGACAGAAGCCAAGCTGTTGTCAGTCATGTCAACAGTGATTTACTCTTAAGGCTTTGCAGACCTAAAAATTCAGGCATCTGAGGAAACGCAGGAATGAGAAATGAGGTGCTGATAGAGTCTGGGCACCTCCAAAGATTAAGCAGGAGCTTTCAAGAACTCAGTTTTAGGTTCTTAAATTCCAAGTCTCACTTAAAAATATCATCGCCTTTCTTGACCCAGGCCTCGTGATAGCTGTGTTTCTGTGGCCGCCTGTTTGGAGAGGGATTTGCAAATATCTACACTCCCAAGTATCTGTTAAGTGAGATAATAGCACTTGAATATTTCATGTGGTCTGAAGCTGAATATTATCACAGAAGCTGAGAAAAGCTTGGATATTCCTCTTTTCCAAACCGCATGTTCAAATGAAAAAAATGCTTCAGACTCCACTCACTACTAGCTTTATTTCATTCCTTGATTAAACAGTCTAAGCTGTAGACTTAACATACAAGCAGAGAAAATAAGGCTAAACTACAGAATCCACAGCTCTGTGTATGTGAGGTTCTCAGTAGGAAAATCAGGGTGTACATGGAGGTTATTCTTTCGGGAACAGACAGCACTTGAAAGAATTGTTTCAAGATCATATTTCTGGATGTAGTCTCTTTAATGTTGCCATGACTCATTCTGCAAACATTTGGCAACACATTTTACATTACATATGCTGAAATATATGACTTACTTTTAAAACTGAGATGTTAAAAGTAGTTAAAAGCTCAGGTATCGCAAAAGGATAGGTTCCCATAAAGCACTATGGAGTTTGATTTTTTATGAAAAAAGGTATTTTTTTATTGCTAATCTGTAAAACTGATTTCAAATCTTTTTAACATGTCTTTATTAAATGTCAGGCACTTCCATCCTGGAAATACTACAATCTCCATCGTGCTGACCTCTTTGCAATCCTGTGTGTGGTCCTAAACTAGAAACCCATCAGAAAAAAATACCCCAAACAGCTGGGGAGAAAGCTGGAACTCTTGCAGTTTCCATTCTCAGAAACTGGTCAGTCTGGGATAACTAGAAAAGGCAGTACTCAGATCTCATTGAATATTTTTATATGTTATATAAAAACAGTGTTTCCTGACATTCTCTAAAAATTTTGTTGAAGGATATGCACACATCCTCTTAAATATAATAAAAAGGGTTTTTTTACACCAAACTATTTGTGTTTCTAAAATGCTCTTCACAACTTTTATAAACCCTTCAAGTGACTTTGTGGCTTTTAGACATATTTTCTGTAGTTTGTTCTGAAACAATCAGAATACTGAGTCATGAAAGTTAAGAGTGGACTTTAATTAGTTAACCATTGTTTTGTATCAAATTCTCTGCTGGTTTTAGAATTTAGTTTTTTATTACCTCGTGATGTGAAGATGATGATTACTTTTCATGGAAATATTTCACTCATTCAAGTGCAAGCAAGGAGGAGACTGGTTCAAGTCTCCAGCTCATTAGAAATTTTGGTTTAGTTCTTATACTTTTAAAAGGATCACCAAAAAAGAGCCAGTATGGCTGAGCAGAAGAGGAAAATCTTTCAGAAATAATTTTAAAAACCTAGCCTTTCGAGGCAACTTAAATTTAGAATCATAATAGGGCAAAAGAGAAAGAGTTTGAGGAGCAGATTGCTAAGTGAAGAAGAGCTGTAATATAGGCAATTTCAAATGTATCAGAATGAGGAAAACTGAAGTTCCATAAATAATTAAAGACAGGGAAGTCAAAGCAGAGTATCTAGAATTATTTGCATGGCTGTGCATTGTCAGAGAGGTGATTTCTAGAGAGAAATGAAGCAGTCTCACATTACAGTTTATGAGATATGTGACCCAGTCCAACAGCTTGTAGTTTCCAAAGCTGGAGAATCTACTTGTATCACACTTCTGCTCCTTTACTTCACTCTTGTCTGAGCACTCCCACCATCCAACTCGTACCAGCTCCTTTTCCCCTCAGTAATTTTCATGGGCACATAGCATGCCTTGGTGTCAGTGCCCAAAGAGAAAAAGATGAAAGTTTGACTCTTAAAAGGGATGTTGAGAATGGACGACTGTAAATTCCATGCACACTGTCCAATAAAAAATTAAAATCAAATAAACAGAAGTTACAGACAGAAAAAATTTATAGGCTATCAAAGGGGGAAAATGCCACAATTTTTGTAAAAGAAAACTAGACCTTGTAAATCTCTCTCTTAAAACATACCAGGGAAATAAATAAAGAATATCCACTTTGTACCTGTATTTTCACAAATCCTTATTTCTATGTGCATTATCATATTCTCTTTAAAATCTATGAGTGCAAAGTCATTAAAATAAATAAATATATAAATAAATAAATGGTTTTGATAGAGTAGTAGGCAAGTACACTATAAGGCAAAAAGAAAAATTATTCCTATTAGCATAATAAAGAAGCACAATGTTGAATTATTAAAGAGCAAGGTCTGAAAATCATGGTGGATCATAAGTCTCTGAAGCACATCAGCTCAACTTTGGTTCAAAAAAGCAATTATTGAGAAACAGTGAGATAATATAGGAAATGAATGTATTATATACATTAAATAATGTAAATATTTATTTACATAAATATGTAAATAATGAATTCATTAATGTATTGCTAATGTATTTTGATCTGAATGCTTCAAACTGAGATCAGATGTGAGAAGCTAATATTTTAGAAATGCATTTGTTTACTAAATAATAAATTCAATAATAAATCCAAGTTTTAGAACAAGGTAATTCTTTCAAAACTACAGTTACACACATTCAAGTAAAAAATAAAATCAAAAGGAAAACAAAACAATCTGACAAGTTTCTCGGGCTGTAGGTTGATAAAAGCTGTAAATGAGGCTAAGCCTGGTGCAGTGCTGGATGAGGAGTGCCCATGGTTGTTTTGGATTAGGCACTCCCTCCCCTGCTCTGGGCACCCCTGAGCACCTGTACAGCAGAGAGCAGGATTAAATAGCATCTTCTCCTTCATGTTTCAACTCAGGTTATTTTAAATGGATCTTGATCATGAATTGCAACTTCCTAACACAGGCTCTGCTCAGGCTTTGCTTTGATAGGAAGCTGAGAGACAGTTAATGTACATCTCTGTGCCTGTGGATTTAAAAGTCTTCCTAAATCTACCACTTTAAGTATCCCCATAAGCTGCACTAGCCCAGACCTTTCCAAGTGAGATAAAAAGCCTGCATCTAAGCTACTTCTAGCACCTAAAAGAGCCAACTTAGCCATTTCTTCAGATACTTTCTGTACTTTATTTTTTCTGTTAAATTTCTATAATTTTAGGAAGAAGTCTAATTTATAGGAGCAGCACTCTGCATAGAAAATATTAAATTTCTTAATCTCACAGAGTGTTTTTGCACACTATAAGATTAGCAAAAGGGTAGGAGTGAGGCTCCTGTAGACAGTAATTCTGTATAGGAACTCCTGTCACAAAAAAATCTCTACAACACCTGGTGTCTCTAATAGCAAGTGAGAATTTTAATAACATTTACCACATGTGGCCCTGTCTGACACGACAGTATTTTGTAGGCTCTGCTCCCTGTCTAAAGTATTGCCTGGTGATTGTCTGCTGGAGTTTTCATCCACTGAAACCCTACTTGATCTCCCTAGAATCACACTTAATGGGAAAGACACTGAGCGACAAATCAAAGTGTGATTTCTACATCCAGAGAGGATGTGCAGGTGAGTAGATTCATTACGTGAATAAGGGTTCAAAGACAAGCTCATAAATTTGTCCAAAATGTCATTGTTCCAAAGGTAACAGAAAAGGAAATGCCAGAAGAAATATCATCCTATTCCTATTTCTTTTTCCAGTGTACCCTTGAAACAAAACAAAATGAAAGTAAAGAACAAAAACTTAAATTTTCTTTTGCCATTTCTTTGCTAGGTATCCTTAGTAAGAACTAAAGCAGCAAGAGCAAAACCATAAGATTCACCCAGACCTGGGCTTTCCACCTGTTATATGCTTATGCTACAGCAAATACAATAGAAAGGAAAGGAAAGTAATTCCTTCTGTTCTTTAGCCAAGGCATGACACAGGCTTTGCATTTATGAAGCACTGGGCAAGAAACCCTGTGTGTCATTCCTCTGAAAGGTCACAGGTAATATTCTCCTGCAGATGAATACTGGACATCCTCAAGAACATTCTTCATAGCTTCTAAGTCTGTCTAGAAAAAGTTATGGGATGGTCCATCTGCCCAGGGATTGCATAGCTTCTGCAAAAGTCCTCACTTGGATTGACTGTTAATCCTAAAAATGAACAAAATAGGGGTTTTTTAGCCTTATGCCATTTTCGTATTTCCATGTTATTGCTCGCTATCCAGTTAAACCATTTCCTTTTCCAGCAAAAACTCACATGGCATTCTGTTGCTTAGTCTGGGCTGAAACACTCTTGCATGTGGCCAGGTCTTTGAAAAGAGCCACACATTAGATTTTTGGTTATTTAAAAACCCAAAGAAATAAATCCCAAATCACCAAATTAGGAGATCTTTCAGGGTTTCCTATTTTTTCTACCTACTCACCCCAGCAGCCTGCTGTTGCAGCACAACTCCTGAAAACCTCTGGGAGCAGAGATTTGTGAAATGACACTGGGAATACAGAGCTCCTGGCAGGTATGCAACCCTCCAAGTATAAGTCAAAAACTGCTTGTAGGAGAGAGCCAAGCCACACAATAGGAAGGCAATGGCCTTTTCTGTATTAAGGCTGAGGAAAACACTCCTTAAGCCAATGATAGAAGTAACAAAGAATCTTTAGATTTAAACACCTGATAATTTTGTTGAGCACTATTTTTCTGGAGGAGGGCGTGGTAACGTGGTGAAAGCATAATTCAATTGCCATAAGTAATGGAAAATAACTTCTACAAATATTTTTTTCTAATTATTTGAGTAAGGTTATTGTTATGACTCAAGTAAGGTTACATTTTCATTTATTTCTCTTTGTTCCTATTGAATACTGAATATTGTTTATCCAGTCACTGTCACAACTCCACAACTATTTGCTTCATGGTGAAAAATTTTGCCATTTGAAAAAGGAAACTACTTGAGAGCAAAACAAGGAAAAGAGAGGATATTTCCATGTAAATTACTGAGCTTAATTTTAGCTGATTAAAATCTTACAACTCTGAGTGGACCCACAGTAGAATTTTTTTTCAAAAACATGTTTTTGGAAACAGTGAAACACTGTATTTTGTTGGCAAGCAGTTTCAAGAATTTAAGCCTTTAATCAAGCTATGCTAAATGCTTCAGTTTATAAATTGTTTATGAGTTAACCAGGACTTTCCACACAAATCTGTTTCACTTTAATAATAGTCTGGAACTTTTTTACACAGTATCCTGTCCAGTACAGTCTTCTACTGTTCAGATCTGGCTACAGTTGCAGTCCAATCAAAATTAGTCTCCCTTGCAGAAAAGCTTAAATAATGTTCATGAATAAGCCAGTGCTGCCGATATTGGATAATAATAATAATAATAATAATAATAACAGTCTCTAAAGATCTTCCTTCTTGCTCCTGTTACACACCTATAAGTAAGAAAAGCAGGCACTGATTCACCCCCAGCTACCATCCCGAGCCTGATGGATGCCTTGGTAGAGCTCTTTTCCTTTGGCAGCCCCGAGTGAGGAGTTGTAGTTTTGCTCTGAGCCTTGCACAGCTGCAGTTCAGCCATGCCCCTGAGCCCCACCACCATCCAGGGGGATTAATCAGCCGTACTAATGACAGGTCAGGCTGTGGGGTCAAAGCATTTTGTCGTGTGCTTGGGGTACACGCTTAGATACTAAATACCAACAGAGAGAAAGCACAGTGGGTCACCCTCCTGGCAGAGAAGTGGTGAAACAAAAAGTGGCAAAACTGTTTGATGAGCATTCCTGCCCTCTCGTGGTAAAACTCTGCTAAATTTAGTTATTACATGCCACGCTTGTCAAGCACCAAAAAAAAAAAAAAAAAAAAAAAAAAAAAGTAGAAGAAGATTCTAAAATATTTATTCTCTCATATTTCTTTGCATATCTTTCAGTATCTGAATATTGAGAGGTCTTTGTATTCCTTCAGCTTTTGCCTGCACCAGATGAGATTCTCAGAGATGCTTTAATCTCTAGTTTAAAAAGTCCTTATGTCCAGTTTAGCCAGATATACTTCACATGGACATAAAAGTGGAGATTATTCCAGTTTTACTGTTACTCAGAACTCTTACGGGTTTTTTTGTTTTTTTTTTTCTATATTTAAACAATTGTTAGGAAGCCTATCACTAATGAAAAGAAAGTAAAATCAGGGAAGAAATATGTTAGAGTTGTAACACTTTCAAGTTTCTTCCCAGTAGCAACATACATTCCCATATGCTGAAACACAATGCACTGTTGTCCTTTATTTCCAAAATAGTCTGGCAACTGTCTGAAAACCAAGGTTACAAGGAAATCTTGGTTTTGTTAAAGTTTTGAAAAAGGCTACTTAGATAGAGAAAAATCATGTGTTCTTGACAGCTTCAAAAATGGATTCTGAAAAAACAAGACTCTTTTTTTTTTTGTGAGTCTGGATAGTGCCACATGTGCTCTTCAGATGTACAGCTTACATTGTATTAGCTCACTCGCAGTCTTGACAAGGGCTGAATCATACTCGTGCTCCATCCCTACTGGCTTGTGTTGTGTGATGCTGTAAAGTCAAATTCAGATTTAGACAGGCCTAGGAAAAACAAAAATGTCAGCTACATGAATCTACTTGCTGTGAAGGCTCTTCTTTCATCTTGTCATAGTAAAGGGTTATTGGGAAAAAACTTTGCACCTGCACACATTCAAGGGGATATGCAGAAATACAAGAATTAGCAAATCATATGGTAGCACTTTATATAGCAGATATAAAATAAAATATTACAAAAGTGGATAAGAAGAGTCAACTAGCAGCATGTCTATCTTCATTTGACAAAAATCTTTTATTACACTCTCTCCTTTCTTTTTATGAAAAAGGTAGCAAGATGTATAAAACAGGATAACAAGAGCTTTCCTGTTGCAGCCAAGAAAGAAAAAAATATCTTCAGCTGTCTCGTTGAAAGGGACTGTAAACTTTTCCAATACCAACAACAAAAAAAAAAGCATACAAAAAATATTCTGTTTAGCAGAGAATGTGTAAAGAAGCACATCAAAGAAAATTAATGTAGAGACAGCTGTCATGCACATTGCAATGAAGAAGGCAATTTCTTCCAAATTTCTTGCTGTGACTAGTCATACATCTGTAACATGCAAATTTGGCTTCTTTTTTGGAGTGGAATGTATTTGTACGTTTACATCCAAACACTGATTCATTAATGAAAAATCCAGGGCCAAGGTTTTCAAAAGGGACTAATGGTTTTGAGATCCCAAGTCCAAACACCTCATATGAATTTTATGTTCATTCACATAAAATTGCCAGGTGGGGACACTGGAAATGAATGCATGCAAAAGGTATGAGACACTTGACCTATGCACTGGGTTTATGGAAGACAACACAAAACAGCTTTACTAACCCTTGTAGTATAAAAATAACTTTGTGAAACACCTATCCCTATGAGACTAACTGTTGATTGAAATAATACTTTCTAAATAATACTTTATAGAAATAATATTTTCTTTCACAAGAGCTTAAGTTTCAAGAAGCTTATTTTGATTCGCTATTTTCTGTAACTGCCTTTAATTTTAGGATTTTCAGAATTTTTTTACTGCTCAGTATACTAATTTGGGTAATTGCTGAAAAGAAAGACAAAGTTTTAAACAACCTATTACAGGCATACTTTTCTTAAGAGTCATTAAGATAGTGTAGTGTTCTTAATTTGTTTCATGGTAATGTGCCTCAAAGTATTGTCTACATGAAACAAATTAGAACTATTTAAAAATAATATTATTACACTTAAGTTATTAATTATTTTGGGTAGTAAATATGTCATAAGATGACAGATAGAAATAATATAAATGGTTCACAGTGAGGGAAATAACATCTGCCATGTACTGGTGTTACCTACAGTCCTTACTATTGGGCTGCATCACAATCCAGGCTACTGACCACTGCAGGAAAGAATGAATGAGATCTTTACACTACTGCCTTATGAAAGTATCTCCCAAAGCAAATTGATTCTGGGAAATAAAGTTGAAATGATTTTTTTTCCTTCCTTCCTGTAATACAAATAGGAGAATCAAGATATTTGGAGATTTCAGTTATATTGTACATTTCTTGTTTACCCTTGAAGAGTATAACAAAAATTTAAGGCAAAGCCCTTTTTAGTTGTGGAAAGTATTTTAAGAGACTGAGGGATTTTTCTGAGTTAGTTACAGAGTACCAGAAAGTCCCCATAGAAGTGCAGAACATTATTCAGCCCACCTAACTTAAGATGCTAATTTAAGTCGTGCATCAGAAGCCTGCTCACACAAAGTTCCCTTAATGGTTGATGGAAGGTAACAGATGCCTCCAGACAGTGATTCAGATGGTGGGCTGAGTTGCCTTTTTTATCTACCCTCCCTGATTGACGATGAAACCTTTTCTTGTTCTCAGCCATCAGTTTTTGCACTTATTATCATGGTTCCTCTAATACAGATGTGAACTGAGTTTCATTTTATTTAAACCATCAGAAAACAGCCTTATTTTTCTTAGTTGCCAGACCTTTCAAGGGCAGACCATGGATACAGGGGTTCCTTGGGTCATAAGCTGAAAATCATTTCCATATAGGCGGTAGTTGCCAGAGCAACAAGGCTTCAACAATGCTTAAGCAATTAGCTGCATGTGGGATGAATCCTGGCTTTTATAAGCTTCTGTACCCTGGTTGAATGAAAGTCGATTTCAAGACATTGAAAGTTTCTATTGAAGGAGAAGATGTAAAATGAAAATTTGTTCTCTTCCATAGAATGAGGGAAGAATAACTCGCATTACTTAAAATAAATGTATTTGTCTTAAAGTAGGAGCCATTAAAATGAATCAAGGCTGTCTAATATTTCAGGAATTACGATCTAATTGCCAGGTCTGAAGAACCAGCAGTGTGCCAAAAATAGGCTCTATATTGAGACAACAAGGCAAAGAAAACATCACAATTAAGTGGTAAATGTTTGAGCCTTAGGGTCTAAATACTCATTACAGCAAACAGGCTTATTAGCTTGCAAATGTGGGAGATGTACACATTTTTGTTCCAAGGAAGAGTCAGCAGCCCTGTGACAGAAGCAGTCACTGGAATACAGCTGCCTGACAGAAGCAGAAATTGTTAGGGGTGGCCAAGTGGGGAAGCCCATGGGGCAAGGCTGCTGCAGGAACGCGATGCCCGCAGGTCCCACTGGCAGTGACACTGACCATGTGCCACCAGCACTGGGGTGCTGGGGTGGGCTCTCTTGTCTCTCACTGGGACACTGGGGTGCCCTCGTGTCACTGGGGCTGTGGAGATGAGATTTTGACAGCGTGGTGGCTCCTGTGAAGCTCCAGGAGAACAGGGGGATATTGGGGTTTCCCCACCTGCACTGCTGCTCTGCACACCCTTGGCAGTGGGGGAGGATGGCATGGGAGGAAGGTTTTGTCACATAAGCTAACAGAAAATTCAGGGACTTTGATAAAAATTAACATCAAACAAAAATGTTTTAGCCATTGGACTATTAAGTGTTCAAGGTCATTCTCTGAAGTGTCTTATCCTGTATCCAAAATTTCTTGAATAAACATTTCATGGAATTTTGTATACTCTAGGGGGAAAACCTCCAAAATTTAATGAATCAACTCTTTCTGAAGGAAAACGCTTTACATGAGAATTTTTAACCAGCTATCACTGCACAGCTCTAGTCCTGCACCTCCCAGCTGCTACAATCAGAAGTTGATGGTTACACTTCTGTTGCACAGATGAGAAGAGAGCATGTGTGGGTATTGATTTCAGCCAGCACAGGAGCATAACAGAGTCTTCTACTAATACTTAGAAGTGATGCTTTAATTTTATTACCCTTACCCACATAACTTCCAGCCAAAAGAAAGACTCTTAATAGCTAAGTCTTTTTCTTTAGTTCCTCAGTTAAAAGCATATTGACTTCATGGGGACTTATTCTTTGTGTGGAGCTGTAGAATGCTACGTACTTGTGAATGGTTTGCTACATTTCATGTAACAAATGTAGCTGAGCACAATGACTTTGCATTGCTGCACAGATTGCTTTTGTGTCCATCTTTTGACCAGAAAACATTGGCCATTTTTAAGAGAAGATTCATACACTGCAGATGCACTTTATCATACAGACTGCTATTTTCAATGTCATTCTAACTTATGCAGTGTCCTCTGTGATATGCATTTTGATGGATAGATCAACAAAAACTCAACAGTCGAACTAATATCTGTTTCTTCTGTCTGTATTTTGCCTATATCTCTTAGTCTTCTTCACACGGCACATTTTTTCAATAAAATTGAATAAGCATCTCTCAGAGCTGCTTGCACAATGGAACTTAACTTTGTAGGCCTCAGGATGGCTGAGACTTTAGTGGTCATTGTTGTTTCTAGAACAAGCATATGGGTTTAAGTATAGGTTTAATTGCCTATTCTCTAGACATATTTTTTTCAGAATAGTTTACAAATTGTTTAGCTTTTTTGCTTTTAATAACTCATCCTCATTTCCTTTTTGGTAAAAAACCATGATTAGTTTAAAACAATAAGTATTGCTCATGGTCCATGTGACATAACTGGGACGAAGGAACATACTTTCATTAATCTGAATCTGCATTTAGTCAGTAACCTACAAAATATCACAATCTCCTCTCCTGAAGACTTTTGGCTGTAACCTACTATACTAGTACTAGTTTTGACTGGGAGTCCAACCCATAGCAGAGAAAAAAAAGAACTCCACTTGGGCTTTTATGTACCTTTACAGGAACACAGCCAAATGAAAATATCTGTTTTTCAGGCCTCTGGTCTTTAAGGAAAATGAAATAAAACAAAAGCAATTTTTAATGGAATGTACATAGCTTTTGCTAAGAAAAAATTGATTTGGTCAAAATCCCAATTTTACATTGAAAGACTTCTAATATGAAATGTTTAAGCAGCCATAAAATATAGTTATAAATATGAATTACCAGACTTTAATTTTTCAGGTTATCTCCTTACATTTACACACACACATACAAGCACACATATACTATGGAGGGACAGCTAGCAGGACAGAAGCATTCATTTTACTTGTTATTTAAAGAAGCAGGAATGAAACATGAAGCAATGTTTTATAAATTATAATCCTCAAACAAATTTTAAAAAAATCTTCTCTTGCAAGGTGTACTGAGAACAACATCATTAACATGATAATCCACCGAGAAACTACTTCCTAGATTTTAGAGCAGACACCTGTAAAAGATAACTGAGCTTAGATAAATTTTTAGAGTATTAATTCACCGAATAAGTGTGGGTTTTCCAATTGTATAATTTTAAAAGGAAAGACAAGTGTGAGATGGTTATAATATTCCCTACACTGCTTAATGAGACAGAGAATTAGCTCGACTTCAGATGTGTCATATCTGGTAGGTGAGAGGATTATTAACTTTAATGCAGTAAATGCAATGTTAGTCTCACATTTAATCATGTAAAATCCAAGATAATGATTGGGAAACTCATGAAATAAAAAATCTGTTCTTTGCAAGTCCATAATAGAAATATATACTGGGTGTATGTGTAAGTGGATAAGGTGAATGGTGAATAACAGAAAAAAGCAACAGAAGAGAGGAGAATGAAGAAATAAAGATGCATTTAAGCAACCATTTATAATTATATAATCCAGAAAGCAGCTTAAGCACAGACATTGGCCGTGTGGTTTCTTCCCTTGTCACTGGCTAAGGCTCAAAAAGTAAGTGATTATACTATGCTAAGGGCAGGGACCATGGCAGGAGCTACTGGGTAGGGTACATGTGTGCATGTATGCTCTACCTGATCCATCAGGCTTGCACAGAAGAGAGATCAATTAGGCCTTCCATTAAAGTAATAGATATAGTAAGAGTTTTGTTTTCTAGGCTGAAATAATGTTTCAGGTGCAGCATAAATATAGTCAGATAAACTCCACTCCCATCATGCCATCCAGTGCTCCTAAAACTGCAGAGGAGATTCATTAGCTGACACAGGCATTGGTCTGGACTGGTCAGCTGTGGGGCTTTTTGGGGGAGAGGTCCCTGAGTTTCATCTCTGCACCTCAGGATCAGATCTCCTGCATTTGTCTGTGGAGTCCTTCCAGAATACATGCAGTTTCTGGGGGTGGAAAAAGATGATACTATAACAGCTTTGCAGGAAAACAATCAGAATGTGGATCAGTATAGTAAAAATAAGACTGGATTATAATTCTACTTTGTAGTGATCGTCAACAAGGAGAAAAAAAGCCCTGCTCTTATGGCAAGACAATGAAAGAGATTATAAACAAGTATGCAAATCATGTGTTTTATTTTAAAATATTCTAGAACAACGGTAGCCCTGAAAGTCTTCAGGAACCAAAGGTATTGACTTTTGCTCATTTTCACATGGAGACATCTTGAACACGCTACCCTCATAAAAAACAGCAGTAGCTGTATGCTGCAGTGAGGGATGGGACTCCTTTCCTGGCAGCTGTTTGCTGCTCTCTGCTTTTATATTAATAAACAAAATATTTCAGGAATTAGTGAAGTAATGGAAAGTCTCAAGATAATGAAATAACAGCCTACAGATGCATGTTTTTGTGACAGACCAAGTAGTCAGCAAACAGGGAGTGAAATAAAGCCAGGTTAACTCATTACATTTTATGTACTTGGAATCAAGAGAGATGATTCAGTGATTCCTTAGATTGCTTTTGTGCTAAGTTTAGGATTGTTTTGTAAATACTTGCTTAATATTAGATATTTTGTTCTTTGGAAAGGATTTCAAAGCAATAATTTTTCTTTGTAGAAGGATGTTTGAAAATTGTATAAAAACATAGGTTTTGAGTAGAGTGGTTTGATTAAAAATTACTTTTTATCAGTCTGAAAATATCAATGCAAATGGTGAACTTCCATTAAGTTTTACACATTTAAGTGTCTAGGCACTATAGGAACGCATGCAGTTAGGTGCTGAAGTGAGGGGTTTAATCCAGTTCATTTTCATCTAGGTATTTCAAATGTCACTCTATTCTTTTGATGACTTTTTTCTTCTAGGCATAATTACAGCTCCATACTGTACATTTCCAAATATACGAGAGAAGGTTGAATCGACCAAAATGTTGAATAAATTTTAAGGAGAAGAGTCTATGGTGAGGTTTTAGCTGAAAAGGGAGAGACTGATTTGGGAAGAAAGACTAACCCTGAATATTTATTGGAAGGTCATATTAATGTTAAAGAAAAATATTTTCAACTCTTTCTCTTTTGTGTTTTTTTTTTTTTTCCTGATTAAATAAGAGGGTGGGGGCTTTGGTTTGGGTTGTTCTTTTGCTATTCTGAATATACAAAACATTCTCAAGAATTTCCCAGGTGGAAAAAATTCATGGGCATATTGCAAGCTACCATAGTAGCTCCCTCTCTGCAAGGGAACATACCAATTGACAACAAAAATGGAAAATTTGGAGGATCAAATAAATGACAGCAGAAAAACCTTAAGAATCTCATAAAAAAGATTTTGAAGTATTTTTTCAAATAAGAATTGGAGTATCATGACTGTAAGGATCACTCCGAAACAAGGTCATCTATAACTGACTTATATACGTCTTTTCTGTACAGGCAGCCGATGAGAAAGTCATAACATTTTATTACCTCTCTCCAAGGTTACAAAGTTCTTATTTGTAGCAATTTTTCTTGTTGACATCTGCCCCTGTTCTACCATGTCAGAAGAAAACCTATTGTGGTTACAGAATATTAGTACAAAAGACCATAAAGCGTAGCTCTGCTTTGAACTCTTCCTCCTTCCAAATAACTCTGTTTTATTCAGCAAATCTCCTTTCCCCATGCATTCTGTAATAGTTGCCTGTGCCAGTAATATAAATAAGCTTTCTCCCCTGCAGAGCCAGCACAGCTAGGAAATAGTAAGCTGCAAATTTTGTTCCATCTTGTATGTCATCAGCAGACCTGTTTAATAGCTTTCATCTGCACACACCTCTGCAATTCTGCTGAGGGAAATAGGCTGGTGGTTCCATTCACAGACAGCTTGATTTGGAAGTTAGTGTTGCACAGGTGTCGCTGGGACCTCATTTGCTTTGCGCAACGTTGATAACGACCACTGATAAGCGACAAGAAAGCCACCCTAAAAATCTCTGCTGGATTCTAGGGAATGCAGGGAAAGCAGTCAGAAAAATCAGCACACCATTTTATTTCCATACTAAGCACATCTGATACAGAAATTCTTGAGAGGCAGTGATGTGCTATCCACAATGCCATTAGCACAGGTGTTTTTCAGGACAGGACCACTCATATTAAAAAATAAAAACCTACAGGCTAAAATATTGATTAGTCTGTAATAGGCCTTTTTTTTTACCCTTTGGGAAACACTTTTATACAAAATTGGCAAATCAAACCTCATATTTATGGAATGCCTGTGACAAATATATCCAGTATATCCAACAGGAAAAAAAAACAGAATTACCTTAATTTTAAAATGATAACATTTTCCCAAAGGCCTAAAAGCATTTCTTAAGACATTGAAGTGAGAGCCTTGTTTTAGAGTGAATTTTGCTTGAACATGAGTTGTATCATTATTTGTGTCGTCCTGTGGGTAACCACTCCAGAGCATACAATAAAGGAAACCAGTTCTTCTAAACTCCCTATTAAAATGTATTCATTAATTGTCTTAGACAGTGTGATCATGTGCTGTCCTACATCTGTGCATGTTATAAAATGTGTCCAAAAGATTTGATTTGTCTGAACCTGCCTGTGTCAATAGCCTGATCACAAGTTTTGTAGAGTCTGCCTTGCTTCTAATCAAAAAGTCAAATCTGCAAAGACAAATATTTGTGTTGGAATTCTTCATTTATATAAAATTAAATATTAGTCACTTTACTGTTAATTTATTCAGGAAGAAAGGCAATTTTTTTTTGACAGTGAGCACACATGGGTCTGCTAGTAGATTTTAAAGTTTAATAATGAAAATATTTTTGTGCATATATAGTGAAAGAAAATCTTGACTTTTATAATTTTAGATTTTTCATACAATTCATTATATCAATATGTTCTCATTATAACTCAATATTTCAATCTATAGGACAGTTCTTCTATGAGTTTTTCCATGTATGATACCAGTTCTGCAAGTCTAAATTCATCATGTTATATATAAACTGTAATCAGATTTGCAGATGTCAGAATTCTCAAAGTGTTTCACATAGTATGTAATGTTCTGCTGCTTTGGTGGAAGGAGTATTAAGGTCTTCAACAGACAAAAAATATCTCACTTCCAAATAATTCTTATTTTCATTAATTATGTACATCCATCTATATTCTGGCTGTTGATCGAAAAGAATAATGTAAATACCCAGAAGTTAAAAATTTACTTGAAATATGGCACTTTTCAATGTACTTTTACTTATCTCTTTTCCCCTGCCTTCCCTGAAAAAAGATCTTGTGTGGTCTTTCCTTGCCTGCTTTGATTTGTATTACTATGATCTTTTTATATACTCTGACCTTTTTATTAAGACTTCCTTCACACTGGATAGCCAGCATGATATATTGTCACTTGTTTTATGTGATATAAACATTTGTCTTATGCCCAGCAACAGCTGACTTGATGTGTGCACAGGCAGAATTTCCAATACTTGCTTTTAAATTCAAAAGTGTTAATTTGCTCTCTCGCCAGGTGAAGTAGAGCATGCAATTTAAGTAACTGCACTGGAACTGCAGAGGTATCAGTGTCTCTGTCTCTCACTGGGATATGCAAGCCTGGGGAAAGTTTCCCTAAACTCCCAGCTTCTTACGCCATGTGACTTTACAGAATTTGCAAAAATTATAGAGACTTCCTATGACCCTAGAATCAAGCAAAATATATGAAAACTATAGGTTTTATTTCCACACTTTTAAAGATTTGGTGATCTGACTCATGACTTTGGGACACTGGTTGCCAATTTTAATAGAATCCTTCTAGGCAAATCTTACAATAGAGTTAAAAGTGCAACAGTACACTCAGTTTTAAAATGAGTCTATATTGAGATAGACATAAACATGAAGAAGGACCAGGGCATGAGCAGACAGAAACAATAACTCTTCAAGACAAAACCAAATGAATATAAATGAGGAATCTTGCTTTATGTTAGGTATGCCTTCAGCTTGTGGATATTTGGTGTTGAAAGCTGTAATTACCATTGGTGAGCTGCTATCCAAATTCTAGCAGTTCTTAGACACAAATATGTCCCACCTTACTGAGAAGTCTAATCCATACTGCTCAGTTAAGAAACTCAGTTCATTATCTTCCTATGTTTGCTAAAGGTAAGAGTCATCTGCAGAAAGAACACGTTAAGAAAGGTTGCTGAAGTCAGAGCAGGTCAGACAGCCTGCAGAGGCATCCCTTCTGCAGACCCCTGCATAGCACAGCCCCGAGCCTGTTGGCTGCCCCAGGTGAAGTCAAAACTGAAGGTCAAAATCCCCCATTTGCTATAGGAAGGGAATGAGAGAGAATATCCTAAGATTTAAAACAGTAATGATGCTCAGAGATGATCCCATGAAGCAGAATGTTTTCCAGATGGTGAGGAAGAGACCTAAACAGCTGAATCGTCATCTCTCATTGATTACAGAAATCATTAACTTTCAAAATTATGTCTGAGTACAAGCAACATGGAATAAACCTAGAATCTCACAGTTGGGTATAGATCATACTCTCACAATGTTACTTTTATGTAAACAATCTACATTTGTAAATCACACAGAGAATCACACAGAATCACTGGGTTGGAAAAGACCTTCAAGATCATCAAGTCCAACCCAGCCCTAACACCTCAACTAAACCATGGCACTGAGTGCCACATCCAGTCTTTTTTTAAACACATCCAGAGATGTTGACTCTTCAGTCTGAATCTAGCAAAAGACATTTTTCTCCATTCAAAGACACATTATGAATTAGGTTTCCTAGATAAATTATTATCATAATGTAGTAAAAAATGTGATTTTTAATTGTTAAATCAATGTCTCCTCAAGAAACTTGAATGTGGAATAGCATATCACAGGCAACCAAAAAGAACATCACAGTCAAAATCACTTCTCAAGCCACAAAGTGGAAACAAATGGGGACTTGCTTTTGTTGTCTCTGAATAAAATTGAAGGTAAAGAAAAAGGGTTTGGCAGAGATATTTTATATGATAATGCAGACATGTGTGAGAAACTCCAAGTTCTGCATTATTAATAATTAGTTTTTATTAAATTGCTTAAACTTCCCTACAATGAAGTTGATTAAAATTTTCTGCATGAAGCCTGTTTCTGAGTACAGTGACAATAAAATAGTCATTGAATATTCTTCAGTTAGCTTTTACCTACTCCTCCTCCTCTGCTAGCAGGAAGCCTGTCTGGAAAAAACTGTCACTGAAATTGTAGGCTATAAAGAGTAACATTAGTAAATTCCATGTAAAGAAAATATTTTAACAGTGAATGGCTGCCAAGAAATTCAGAAAGTGATTCTCAGCAGATGTATTTTTAATTCCTGATTTTGCAAATATATCCAGATGTGATTAAAATAAATCTATTTATATGAAAAATCAATCATCTAAATTTTTTTTGTGAGATAAAGACATTTTTCTGTAAATATTTATGTATGCTTGGAAGAACCCAATCCTGCACACAATCACTAGCATGCTTATGGAAAGCAGAACCTTTTAAATCCACAGTCTAAAATTTATGCTATGGTAGTGGTGAGTCTGTGTGAAGTAAAATTTTCCTTACCCAGGAATGCATTGAAGCAGAATCCAAACCTTATTATTATTAATTATTATTAAACCTTACCTTTATTATATTCTATATTAAATACACTCAACAGAATGCTCCCTAGGAGACCATAGCACCTACATCCCACTGGCCCAGCTGGTTCCTGAGAGAGTTTCTGTTTCTTTCTCCTTCTCCATCTACAGACATTATATGCGCAGTCCGAAACCACACTCGTCTTTACTGCATATGTAGCTTCTGCTTTTATAAAATCCAGCTTGGGAGCAATCAGCTCAGAGAAGATAATCTCTCAAACCTGTCTAAGGTGTATCTTTTCTGTTCCTACTGAACTGCTGTTAAAGTACAGTAATTTTCAGTAGTTTGATATATATCTCAAAACCCTAACTTGCGGCCAACCTTGTCTCACAATTTAAGATATCAATAGACTATCAAGAATTTAGTAGAATGGATTTTTATTACAAATCTTTCTCCTGTGATTTTTTTGGGGGGGTTTTACCATTTTTGTACTAAATCTATTTTATTCTGTTCGATATTTTCACAGCATGATGCACTGAAGTAGTTAGTGAAAATAAAACAATATTGCATGTTCATACAGTCAGGGAAGTTTTGGTTCATGCAGACCTGCTACTCTGAAGGCCACCTCAATCTAAGTGTAGGCATTTTTCTAAATACTTTAAGAAATAGTACTACAAAGAACTAAAGTGAGAAAATGTTGCAGCTAAGGTTTTGCGTTGTTCTTTCCACGTTGTGTTTTTATGCTAAGAAATTTCTCAAACTTTTAGCTGCTTTGGATATTTCATGCTGTCCCTGACAGAAGATACAATGCACCTAAGATTCCAGAGGCTTTTTGCACCTCTATTTTAAAGGCTATAAAGTTGTTGAGGTTTTGTAGCAGTCTGATTTCAGTGTGAAACAGAAATGGATGAAGTTTTGAGGGGAGTTTGTGTAGAGAGGGACTGAAACAATTCTGCTAAATGGGAATATCTATATTACATGCCATGTCCAGGTTAATCTTCTGTGGCTCAAACAAAGACGTTTGTTTTCCAGCTGTTGCACTTGCTGTCCCACACTGACACCTAGCTGAGTCTGATGCCTGGCTGGGGAGTTTTCCTCCTTTTTGGAAAGTTGCACCTACCCAGAAAAGAAATAATAGAAATAAGTGAATCCTATTTATAACTAGTTTCATAAAGAAGAAAATGAGATAGGATTAATGGTTTTTTCCCATTTGCCTCTCAATCTGCCTTAAAAAATAGCAAATGCTAGAATCTCTGAGAAGTAGCCTCCATCAGAGCAGCCATTTCTGTACAGTCTAATAAAAGACAGAAGAGGGAAGGTGGCAACTACTCTTACCCATCACTGCAGAGAGATGGCTTCTGATTCTCACTGCTCTGATAGTCAGAAATATTTTCCTAATTTTTAACCTAATTTTACTCCTGACTATTTTGCATATTCATTCTTAATCCAGGAATGGCTTTTACATTGTAAAGACAATGATACTGCTTATTCATAGAGAGAGTAGTCTGTCGTTGTTTATAATCAGCACTTCCCAACAGTCAAGCCTCCCAGACATGCCAAGTTTTCCATTTGCTGGTATCTTTCAGGAAATGAAGCCTGTGTTGACACCACAGATGCACACAGAGTAGGCTGCTCCATGACTGCTGGCCCAGATGGCTGAGCTCAGTAGCCATGCACTGGCTGAGTTCTGTACACCTTGCACTGATGTGCAAAGCAAGCAGCTGAGAGCAGCAGTGAGAGCTGAGAGCTTTGCTCAGAAATTACAATAGGCTGCATGGACTTGGCTGTGCTTCTTCTGGATGCAAGATAGCTTGTGTGAAACTTGCTTGGATATCTATTTACCAAATTTCCTTGCACTTCAAGCTTCAGAGCTACATTCTGTGAACAGATGCAGATACATCTTCAGTATCCTCCAACTGTTTTTCGTTTCTGGAGTACTGTGAAGGTGTAACTTTCCTTGCCCTTATCTATTAAGCCAAGTGAGACTAAATGCAACTGTCCAGTTACAGGATAATTAAATTTATCATTTCTCTCAGGAAAAAAGTGTCCCACAGTGTGAAAGCACACTGCATTCTTCTGCATTGTGAATACATTAGCCCTCCTTGATGTCAATATCTAAAACAGGATAAACAGTATTCCCATTGCCTTTTATTTTTTTTAGACATATTGATTAAAAAAGAGATTACTAAATGTCTCTAGATCCTGTAATATGATATATACAGTATTGTGGATATTGCAGTCTTCCAAGAAATAGCCATCATAGAGAGCTCTGGCATCATTCCAAAAACAAAGCAATTTCTGTTTGGTTTTGTTTGTTTTCTGTTCTGTTTTGGTCTTAATGGCACATTTATCTTTAAGGGCTTTCTTTACCATTTCACTCTCTGATATTCAAAAGGCAGTATAAACTTTATCTTAACAAGAAAATACATGGATTTATACAATAAAAAAGTCTGAAATAACGAATTTTATAGATTTCCTATATTCCTGAGATGTATGAGGAGAATTATTCTATACACACAATTCAAAATGCTCCATCTATTTTCAGAATGAAGTTAAACATAATGATTCGCAATTCTGTAATGGCTTTCAGTTAACTGCAATTCTGCCAGCAGAATAAGGGATACTCTGCTCTTGTTTCATATAAAGAAAGCAAAGATGTAATCAAAGCATCCTCGTAAGGACAAACACTGCTCCTCATTGATGGCCATTGCTAGGCTGGAAATTATTATTAGATACACTAATATCTTCAGAGGTTAAATAATTGGGGGAGTATTAAACCTGGGTCATAGCTAAATTAATTTTTGGTTAGTGGTTTTCTTTGTGTTGAGTTGTTCTCAATGTAAGCCTAGACATTGATTAATTGGGACCACAGGTCCTTGACCAAAGAAGAGAAGCTTCTCCTTCCTCCTCCTTCCCTATAAGGCAAAAGAGCGATTAGTTGGCTGCCTTAAGTATCTTCACAACTGCTTATGGGCAGCTGAGGACTTCCACCCTCTTTGCTGCACAGCAAGAACAGATTAAAATCCCTATCTTTTTTGTCAATCCATGGTCACACATCTGCTGCTTCAGCTGTCTCTGTCTCAGTTTTATCACTCACCTCCATGTTTTGCCTCTGCTATCCAAAAAGAAGCATAGGTCAGAGCTGCAATGTTTTTTAGTCAGTTTTTTCAAATATCTCAACTAGGGTCATGATTTTAAAATCAACAAAACATTTTTAGACAGGTGAAAAAAGTAATGTTTAAATGTATTTTTATTAATTTAGGGCTAATGTACATTTCATCAGTCTGAGTAGCATCTGTGTCTCCATCAATGAATGTGTAATGTCTTCAGTTGAATAAATATTTCCATCTGCTACTAGTTCTTAACCAAGGATTATTTTTTCAACATATATTAATGTGCTTTATTTTTAACATTTTCTTGATAAGGTATTACATTCCCCCCAAGTAAAATCTATAAAACTTAATTTTTAAACATTTCATCCTATTCCAAAACGCTGTTTGAGTTATCAAGATTATTTAAATTATTATCTGCTCCACTCAATTTACTTCACAGATACAAAGAAAATGAACTCACACTAAAATGTCGAAGTAACATTTTGATTTTTACATTATCATTCTGGATTGGCAGCTAGCCATTATGTGGTAGAAATTAATTTTATGTTCTCTTTTGTTATGCAAAACTATTGTTATTAGTCCAACCAAACTGAAAAGAGCTCTGCAAGAAACCAGAAAACTGTAACTCAATGTGAAACAATACAAAAAACAATTTTCACTTTTTTATCTATGCTGAGAGCACTCAGGTGGGAGAGACCTGTCATGCACAGGTCTCTCAGGAAACATTGCTGTTGTGGTCTAACCCCAAGCAGCAACTAAGCACCACACAACCACTTGGTCACTCTCTTCCCCAACCCCTCCCTGAGGAGGAGAATCTGAAAAAATACAGTAAATCATGTGGGTTAAGAATGGTTTAATAATTGAAACAAAAAAAAAAAATACAACAACAATAATACTAATGATAATAATGAAAATAGTTGTAATGAAAAGGAGGAAGAGAAGAATAAAACACAAAAGAAACAACAGATGGATGCACAATCCAACTGCTCACCACACACTGGTTGTACCCAGCCTGTCTTTGAGCAGTGATCACCCCTTCCTGCCTATTCCTTCCATTTTGTATTCTGAGATTGATGTTCTGTGGTGTGGAATATCCCTTCTGCCAATTCTGTCTTGTTCATGTGCCCTCATGCCTTCTTGTGCACATGGGAAATGAAAAAATCCTTACTTAGGGTAAGCACTACTTAGAAACAATTAAAACATCAATGTGTTATCAACATTATTCTTTTACTAAATCCAAAACACAGAACTGTACCAGTTACTAAAAGGAAAATTAACTCTATCCCAAGCCAGACCAGAACAATTGACCTGAAGATTTTTGCCAAGTCTTTCCCATGCTCAGCTTTGCAAGACACCACTGAATTTTGTGAATTCCTGGGCAAGTTAATATGCAGAATATGCCCTGCCCATGCAGGTGTGCAGCTCCAAGAGGTGAGATTCATCCCACTGATTGTTAGGTCATGGTGTCAGAGGAAAGAGGTTGTTTGGCTGGGATTACACCCAGGAAGACAAGCGTTTCAAATCCATCTCTAGTCTAAACTCAGGATTATTGGATAAAAGTGAGGAAGGAGATGAAAAAATTAACTTTTGTTCTGTAACCTCCTCCCTGACACCTTCACAGCATGTCTATGGAAATGACCTCCAGGGCTGCCTCCTGTAAGAGCCTGAGGACAAAATTCTGTAGAGCATTTCTGTGGTCTGAGTTTTCCCTCATTCAGGATTCAGGACTATATAAGAAAAAAACATGATATCTTGATATATAAAATTAGGTCCGGGCTCCTTAGCAGCGCCCGTGATATTCTGTCTTTCCTGAGAACAGATCCAAAGGCAAGAGCAGCAGCTCTGATTTGTCCAATTTGACTAAACTTTGTCAATTACCTAGGAGATGTAAAATGCTTAATGTGATCGTCTGGAAGGGACCTTACTGCAGGCATGGACATTGGAGCCTGCAATTAATGAGACCATTGGTGAACAGTCACTTTTGCCCATTCAGCTCTGGGTCTCAGATAAAATTAAAAACAAGGCTAGGTTATGGTACTAAAAAACACAGAGGCCAAATGATAGTATATGGCTAACTTCCCACCAAGACAATTTTTTATGGAAAGGGTGTGGCTGCAGTCATAATGCCCTTTTGGGAACAGTACTCGTCACAAAATCCTGTTGAACTGTGCCTGGTGCTGTTTTAAGTACACTGCAACAATACTAAACAGCTAAACCATGACAGCAGGTGTGCTGGAAATTAAGCAATATATCATGTCATTTCTTAGGCTGTGCCTTGTGTTTTTTATTAGTTTAGTCTGTGAGAACATTGACTCCATTTTCAGTGTGGTTATGTTATAGTTAGCTGTATGCAGCTTTTGAGATTTTATATATACACATAGATATATAGTGGGTTTTATCAAAATCACCTCTGTGTCATATGGGTTTTATTTTTTCCATTTGATCATTAGATCATCTAGTCTGACCTCACATGCATCAGAAAGTTGCATTTTGCCTGTATCAAACTCTGTTAACTACCACTTAACTAAAGAAAGTCTTTTAAAAAGGCATTTGGTCTTGATCTGAAGATGTGTGAAAATTGTACTTGTTTTGGTATTTTGATTCTGTAGAAAAATTGTTCTCTCTGTTAAAGAATGCTTTGCTTCTCATTTAAACATGTCTTGATTCAATTTCAACACAGCACTTGTTCTTATATATCAGTCTACCATATTAGAAATTCCTTTAGCATGATGTAGTTTCTTTTAATTTATAAATTATGCATGACAGCTAAAAGAGTAATTTACTTAATAAACATACATATATACTTATATGTATATACATGAATAGGTGCCTATGTTTCTAAATATTACTTTAATAAATATAAATACAGTATCTATTATAGAATGCATAGAGTATTTTAATGTTGGTCTAAGCACTATTGTGTTGCAGAGATATTGTGCTTCCCTATATAGACATATATGCTACAGAATGATTTTAGCACATTTTGCTGACTAAAAGAGACTCCTAACCTAGAGCCCAAAGATTCATAGAACTGTAGAATGGGTTGAAAGGGAACTTGAAGATCATCTAGTTCTAACCCTCTGCCATGGGCGGGGATGCCATTCATTACACTAGGTTGTTCAGAGCCCATCCAGCCCAGCCTTGAACATTCCCAGCATGGCACATCACAAACTTCAGGCAACCTGCTCCAGTGCCTCACCAACCTTACCAGAAAGACTTTCTTCCTAATATCCAATCTAAATCTACTCTTTTTCAGTTTAAAGCCATTCCTATATCACTACATGCCCTTGGAAACCATTTCTCTCTGGCTCATGTTGGTTCTCTTTATCTATTGGAAGATGTTCTAAGGTGTCCCTGGAGCCTTCTCTTTTCCAGGCTGAACAACCCCAACTCTCTGACCCGGTCTTCATAGTGCTCCCACCCTCTGATCATCTTTGTGGACCTTCACTCCAATAGGTTTAAAAGCCAGGAAGGCTTATGTTATTTTTTTCATATTAATTGATATTTTTAAAGTGTATTTTGCAGGAATGACTTGTCAACCATAAAGAAAGTAACTGGATCATATAATATGGTTGTCATTTTCTCTTTCTCATTTATCCCCTATGCCTTCCTTCTTACCTGTGTACTTTATTGTCTGTGATTCCATGTTTGACTCAAATTGATTAATAAAAATGTTGAATTCAATTCATAGGACAAAGTCAGTCCCAGAAGTACCTACAAGGAAGCTTTCATGAAAAGCCAATGTACCACTGACAATTTCTCTCTACTAGTTGTTTATTCATTTATGCCTTACTGTGATTGTATGGTGTACTCTTTTAAACAGAATGTCACGCTAGTGGCATACAAAATCTTCTGCCACTTCTCAACTATGTTTATTAGACACTGTTATTGAAAAAAACTGTATCCCATCAAAGAATGAAAGCAGTTTTCTTTAATAATATCTCTGCTCTTTAAAAATCTGTTTATGAGCATTATTAAAAAGTTTGTTGAGCAGTTTTACATTAAAAAAAAGTTCTGTCTATTTTCCTATCATCCCTCTGTGGATGGATGAAAAAGCAGACATAGCCTGTGGTAACTCTGAAATCACCCCACTGGCATTTATCAACTCTGCTGTAACTTTAGTTACAAAGTAACAAAGATTTGCAATCTTTGGAACTGCCAAGTACTTCAAAGTAATTAAAAATTGCCAGTGAGTTAAATATTTCTTCGGACAACTCTTTGGGCTTCAAGTACAAGTTACCTGAACTTGAGACATTCAGAGTAGTCACCACCTTATTTTCCTGATGATGACTTAAAGTTAAGAAATTCCATCATTATATGGTAGGAATATATCATCTTTCTTTTCCAGGTTTAGAAATACATGTGCATACATACAATGGATTAAAAAAACTCTATCTTAATGGCTAGCCTTGCATTTTTTTCGCCAGAGTCTTTATTTCCCTTAATAGACTCTTTCCATTGAATTCCTCAAAGTATAGTACTAGACTTTGTTTGTATTTTGTACTTTTGGTGATCAGAAGAATGTCTATTGAAAATCATCCTCTATAATTATCAAAGACAGTGAAAGAAACAAATTATTTAATAGATGCCTCTCAAAGGACTCCAGCTTCATTTCTTTTCACACAGAGATTTTCTGACTGAAAAACACATTCTCACACATTGAAACTTTTCTAGAAACTTACTCCACTTAAATACATTCTCTTGACAGTAAAAATCTTGGCTCTTCCTTGCATATGCAAACCAAATGTGAAGGTGTAAATCACTCTGTGTTCCTTAGTGGTTAGATTAGGTCCTACAGCAAGACTGAAATAATTTCACCTTTTGTATCTCTTCTGCAAGTCCACTTTATTTCTGTCTATTATGAACTGTAATTTTAGCTTTAGTTTATACAGTTCCTCAACCAAATAATTGAATTTTACAGTACCTCAGGAATCTGACAATCGGAATGCAAGCTGAAATTTCAACAAAATTCGGTGATTTAAAAAAGGAATATTATTTTTATTCTAATTTTTCACCTGAAATGATTCCTTACTCAAAAAATATTTTCAAACACAGAAGAAAAAAGAAAACTTTAAAATGAAATAACTTTCCTGAGACAAAATAGAATACTGCATGCCTTTTTTCTGAGTAGTATGATAGGAAAATGGAAAGGAGGGATTTATTTTCTTCACCTTTAATGAGACGAGTAATAGTAGGACAAATGGTGAAATATGAATAGTATTTTCCCAGAGGCCACTTCCTTCTGATGAATTATGCTCTATTTTCCTTTAGCAGTCACTGAGTTACTTTTATGTGGAAAATTCAAAGAACTGACAGTAAGGCTTAAGTTACAGCTCAACAAATCATGGTGGTTTAAGAAAACTAACCTTTAAGCACCATTTATTCTGGTGCTAAAGGAGTGATTTAATAATTTAAAAATCAAAATATAACATTTAAAAAACATAAATGAAAACATTGAAAATATTTTTTCTTGTACATCCACTCTCACCAACATGATTATTATCAACTCCTGGGGAAAAATAGAACTAAAAGTATGGAAATAATGGGTCAGTGAATTTAAAATGACCTCTTGGTTTATAGCCTAACTGGTAAAGAATATGTTAATGAAACTACCACAACTATATTATGCAATAGCCAAAAATTTAATTTTTGAGTATTTTTACAGAAATAGTTACATTCCTCAAAGGGTCTCAATTGCCTTTCCATATTAAATTTGCTACTTATATCTTCTTAACCCAACCTCAGTATAATTTCTATATGGTATCTGTTTTTTCTTCCTTCCACAGATAATGCAGATTCCAAAACTGATTTGTCCCTGATCCTGTGAATAATTAGCAATGCAATAAGAAATTACATCAGTAGAGGAAAATAAATGATGGTATTTCCATCTGCACACAAACCTAGCCTTCTGTATTTCAGCACTTTCCTGCATTAAGACATGGAATGTACTAAACTTGGGTGTTCTTTACCATGTGTGAGACAAGAGCCTCAGACTTTGCTGGTGGGCCTGGGACCTGCTTTTGTGTAAGACTTGCAGAAATTACCATCAGTGTTTTCAGACAGAAAGTTGCTCTCTGGAAAATTTCAAACCAGTTCCACAGCTGAATGGGTTTCAGCTGCTTCTCACACAATCCAGTGGTTCCATCTTTCATTTGAAGTGTCCAAGATATAAGCTTAACAAAATAAAATGTTCCTTTCCTTGACAAATGCTGTGCTTTGACAGTCAGGCACAGAGAATAGGAATAAAGAAGTTTACATGAGATGAACACTGACAGTCTGTTTTATTCCCTTTTTTTTTTCCTTTTTTACCTCCCAGCTCTCAAGAGAAGAAGTTCACAAATGGTAAAAAAAACCCCACAATTCCCATTAGACCAATGGTTCAGTGAGTTTCATGGTGTTCATGTCACTGCTACTGTACAGACCACAGACAGCAAGGCCAGAAATTCAGCTTTCCCTGTAATCTACCTAAATCTGCTTGAATACTTGAACTGTGTGAATAAAATATTAATTTTTATTAAATAGAAGTAGATATCCTCTTGCTATTTTCCACCCATAATAAGCATTAGAAAATTTAAGGAACAAAAAGGACAATTCTTCAAACAAGCTGCAATGAACACATTGGGAATGGGAAGCCAGAAATATCTCAGTGATGTTGATACACCTTGTACTACCTACAGCCACCACCAGCATGTAAAGATGCCTATTTACGCTTTGACCATGGAAAATAAGCAGACAGCTCTCAGAGAATAGACAGTCACTTAGACTGAGATCATCTTTTAGGTAAACCCTCCCTTCTGCATGCTGACACCTCATAAGGCATGTAGGTAATGCTTTCCTGAATACACCTGATTTTTTTCATGTGTGTAGTAAATGACAGATTTTGTTACTTTTCAAGTTACTTCTAAACAAATGTGTAGCTATAATCTCTATCCTTACCTACCCTAAGTGAATTCCTCACACAGTATCTTCAATGACCATCAGAAGAGGATATTTTTTTCAGCTACAGGTCATCTCACCCTTCCTCCCTTCCTCCTTCCCACCCCATTTGATGGACCCACAGTAAAATTTCAAAGACTGCACTCCTACTTTTCCTTTCCTACAAACTGTAAACTTTTACTAATTTTATAGCAATAATATTGATAAATATGAAAAGTTCACATGTAAAATAAGTATATTTTTAATACTCCATTCTTGGCTCTTTAGATTTTGCAGGTCAGCTATCAGTTTCAGGTACATTAGTGCTGTCCACTAGCAGACACCTGAAATCCCAGTCAGAACTGAATTCCTGAACAGATGATGTTGATTATTAAGCATATATATTTGGCCAGATGATTTTAAGAAAGTATAATCTCGATGCTTTGGGGGGTTTTTTTCCATTTTAAATCAATCACTGGATTAAATTATTTTCACTTTAAATCTTTTTCAAAGTGAAAGAGCTCTAAAAGAATCAAGTCATGGTCTTTAAGGATCACTGCTCAATTTTCATTCAGGACAGAGACCCTAAAAATAAGTAGTTCTTTTTTTAGGCCAAGAGAAAAAAATTTTCCATTGCTTTTTGGTAACCTTCAGTAACTAGAAAAGGAAAGTTCACAGAGTAGCCTTAAAATCCTATCACCAAATAAGAATCACCAAGCAAAATACACTGAGGAAAAGATCTGCTCTCTTTTCCTTCCTCTCCTGTGTGACTGATTACATTTTAATATCGCTGCCTGACTGCCACATAGGTTTCAAATAGCTCTCACAAGGCTGTTGCTGCAATCCAGATCCCTATTTGTGCTGTTGCTATGCTTGTCTAATATAAGGACCAACTTTTTTACACTCCTCCTGCTGTTTCTATTTACCCTTTGATAGGTTAAATGCATCTGAACTCACCTTGGACCAGACCTACACTGACTTGAAAATTGTGTAAAGCTGCAGGAGATATCTATTTGTTGCAATTTGTAGTATTTCACTTGCTTGCAAGGACTTCTTTGTTTAATAGCATGGGATGCGCCCTGCAAAATCTGACCAAGAAAACCAATTTTATGGTATGCTATGAATGATGCCCAATTCAGAGTATGAGCAGTGATTTTCTAAATTGGACTATGTTCCCAAGGATAATCTAAATTTCATTTTCTATTTTTTTTTCTGTTTTGTTGTTTGTTTGCTTTGCTGTTTTGGCTCCAAAGTTAAATGCTGCATCTACATACTCATTTGTAGAAGATGCTGGGGAAGGCTTTGGTATAACTTCCCTTCAGGGGTCCATTCACCTGGGGAATATACTCTCTGGAAAATGTGAAACTCACCCATTTCAGGTGTGTATTATATTACCCACTGGAGTGCAGGGAAGTTACACACAAGAAATAAATTAGAAGAGCATGGATCAATAGCAACACAGGACTTTTGCCTACCTAATCATAGACATGTGCTAAAGTAATTGAGCTTAACTTCACAGTTCTTATGTTTATTTGGATCAATTTTATTTCATAGCTCTCATTCCTTTTCTTTTTGGTACAGAATATAACATTTTTGTGTTTTCCTCTTGTAATTGGATAGAATTTGTGCCATTTCTTCAGCAGCATCACTGGAATGGTAAGTAATGTATAAATGTACACTGAAGATGCTCAGTCAGCCAGTGTATACAGCTGTGTGACTACAATCCAAAGGTTTTTTTGTACTGAAATCCATTTTTTCAAATTGTTTCATTAGGAGAAGGGAGTCTTTGGCATCAAAGTGCTGTCATAACATGCCATAAACACTTCTGAGTTTTAGCTAAGTCTATACAGAACTTGGTTGATTGATGAAGTAACATGCATCTGAAACTTTCTAGCTGCTAGCAGCGATTTATCAGTCAGATCCCCATGTCCTGTTGTTTTCCATTATGTGCTCTCACGACTGCTGTTGATTTTGTTGAGAGAAGTTTAAGTTTCTCTAGGCCTTGAAATATATTCTATTACCTATTTCTAACTTTCATTACCTATTAAGAACCACTGTGGTAAAAAGGCAAGCATGTAGAAATTATTAGCAAATAGGAATCTCAAGGCATATGATGCCAATTTTATAATGGCTGTGCAATATATTAGAGCTCATTTGGGAGCTGTCAGAAACAGCTTCACCAGCCCCAAAATAATCCTTAGCAATTTCTACATTTTTCTTACAGAGACATTATTTTGTGACTCAACAAGGATTCAATGTATCAATTATTTCGTAACTCAACAAGGATTCAATATATTAAGATGTATTGCCTTAATTAGGCAGCCTATTAAGAAGTAATGGCAGGATAATTTCATACAATGATAATTTTACCTGGGGGACTGATTATTACTTGATTACATGATGCTGTTGTCTATTGGCTGTGTAATTTATTTACAGCTGATAGTGAAAACAAACATCCAATGAATAATTAGCTCCCACGAATAGGTGGCAGCATAGGGACAATGTGGCCCAGCATTATTAACAGCTGTGATGGACTGACAGACACATACTTGACTTTCTCAGCATTCACAACCCTTCTCCTTCTCCTCCACTGACTACCTCCACTCCATCCTTTCATCTGACATACTGGATGAGTGATTAACAAACATCCAGCCGTTCAAAACTTCACCTATTATGAAATTAAACATTGACAGGACAGTCACAACTCCAGTGGCAGCCAGCATACTTTTGTTGCAGCATTGGAAAGAAGTGTGGAAACTAGGAAGGTGGGACAGAACAGTAGCCACCTCCAGATGCAGAGAGTTAGTCTGCAGCAGCCACTGGGAGCTGTAAGGAAGAGGAGGATCATCTCTTTTTGGAATGGTCATGCTAATGAAAATGGCATTGTCCAGCTTTGCTATTTGAACACATTGTCTCCATTTTCTTGGGATCCGATCTTCAAATTAAGATTTTTTGCAATAGTTCTAGAGATGGTAAATCATACTGAGCCATTTCAGAAGTAATCAGAGGGCTACTTCACAGCAACCCTTCAAAAACTGATTTTAATACATAACCTAAGGAGAGGTAAAAGGTAAAGTGGAATTTTACATGGTGGATGGTCATCTTTCCTAACTTCTTCAATGAGGTTTTTTCATTCAGATGTTTGAGAAAATGAAACTGTATGAAAGGTTTAAAACCATGCTAATTAAACTATTAAACCGATACAAGCATATATTTACATATATTTAATAGCTCATACATAATACATATATTTAATAGCTCAAAAGTGTTTATTTTTTATAACCTTTGCAATGAAGATTGTTCTAAGCTGCATAGGGTAGGTTGTGCCTGATTAATTTTATGGATTGCACTGGGTAAGGCTTGATTTACTTCCCAAACTCAGTATTGTAAAAAACTTTCACTGCATGTTTGATGACATGGAATGTCATTTTACTGGTTGATTGCTGTCTAGATTTCAGAAAAACCTTTCAGCATAGATATGGTTTCCTCATGGGAGTTGCATAAGAAAGCAGAAGACCTTATTGAATGTATTTAAATGGAAACTCTAATAATTGGCTTTAGAACTGCTGCCTGTTAATAACAATGGTCTCTGCTGGTTTGGTTTTCTTTTTTACTTTTGAAATTAACTGTGAAACTGCAGTATCAAACTCCTCCATATCCCAGCAGCTGCAATGGAAGAGGCATCTACTGTCTAAATTTGCCTTTTGTTTTCTATTTCCCTCCTGCTGCCCTTGAATGTGCAGAGATGGTTTAGCTATTCCTTGTGAAAATAAACTTGGAATCAGTGAATGAGAATGGGACTGTTACATGGCATGGAGAGAAATAGGTACTTCCAGAGCATAAATTCTCTGCCTCTTTAGGCAAACATCATGGATTAATTGCCTTCTCTAGAGTCTTACTTCTCTTCATGGGATAGGATGGGAAAGCACAATGACTAAATTAAACTTAAATATATAATTTTGGCTCCTTATGTTTGGGTACATATACTGCACTCTTTGATCCAACATATTTTTATAATACATTTTAACTTCTAAACACCCACAGCAGGCTCTTTATTCTTACATATGCCCCCTGTATCTTTTTTTCATCCTCACTAGAATGCTCACATCTCTTGTGATAATCTTTTATTTGTGTTTCTGCTTGCACAAATTCAGATAGGATTTTACCTTCAGTGAAAACCCCACACTGTTGCATGCTCTGATTAGGACTTTGACTTGATGGCTCTGGAAACAAGATAAGTTGAAATGTATGTATTTTAATATTATGGTCCCATTTCATTTATGTGCCTTGAAGTAAATCCAAGGCATAGGACATTCTGTCTTAGAGAAACTATAAGCTATTTTAAATCACCCTTTAGTGAAAAACTTATCACTGAAAAACTATCTGACTAAGAAGCTCTGCAAGAATTCTGTGGAAAAGACAATTTCATGATATTATAATTTGAGTGAAGGAATAATACCCTTTTTGGAGATGATGTGCAAAATTTTTCTCTGACAGATGGTATGCACATTCAGTCTATAATTACATGGTCACTTAGATGCAACACAAGTTTCTGATCCCACCTGTTCCCTCTTTATTCCTTTTGCCTGTCAGTGTAATTTCCCTTGTATAGGATTTGTGCTGGCTAAGGAAGAAGCTGTATTTAGATTAAAATTAACACTAAAAACCACATTTTCTTTTCAGATGGATCAAACATCAGCTTCTTGTTCAGAGGTCTAAGCTGGCTGAAAGAGGACAGAACAATGAGTGCCGGGAGCAAGGCCAGAGTGACATTTCCAAGCTGTTTTCCAGCTGTTTGTCCCTGGGCTTGTACTACGCCTGGAGTTACTCCACCCAGGTTCAGGACCTGATTTTTTCTCTTGCTGAACTTTATAAAATTCCCGACTACCCAATTCTCCAACTTGTCCAGGTCCCTCTGGATGACAGCACAGCCATCTGGTGCAGTAATCTCTCTTTCCAATTTTGTATCATCTGCAAACTGCCTGAGGGTGCACACTGTCCCACCATCCACATGGTGAGTGAACAGTGATAGTTTTGGTCTCTGTAGCACCTCTGGGGTACCCCCCTGGTGCCCTGGCTGCAGCTGCACTGAGTGTTACTGATCAGTTCTGTGTGGGACCAGCTGCTCAGGCATGTCCAACCCGCCTCACTGTGCATTTATCTAACCCATATCAGCATCTATAAGAGAAGTTAAAGCCTTCCATCTACATGGGGTATAACTGGACACCCTGCAATTCCCTTCAGCCTACTTAGAGGTTATTAATGTTATTAATACTTTTATCTTTCTTCTAAATTAAAAAAAAATATATTTTAAATTTTTAAAAATTTACCTCCAAGTGAGACCATGCCTAGCTGGTAGTATAGATTCACGAAGCAACAGTTTTTTTTTAATGGTCCCTGTTACTTGTCTTTCACTGCAGTGCACATGGCATCTCATTCATTTCCTGTTGGTGACATTGAAGAGATCTCTACTGACTGAGAGGGAGCAAGGTTGCTCCTTGGTGCTGCACTGTCTGCAAATATTCAGCTACGTCCACTGTTTCTGGAGGCCAAGTACAATATTAAAGCAAATAAATACAAACAATCCTTGTCTTGTGTTATCCCTTGCCAATCTATCTTAGGGCAGAAAAAATATTTTTAGAAGAACACATCAAACAAAATAATTTGTGAATTCTTTTTTCTTTCCTTTTTCCCCTTTAGAGAATGCAGACTGCATTACAAACAGCAAGAGATTTCATAAGCTTCAGCTTTGTTCATGGTAGAAGAATACAAAATGTTGACAGTAGGAACGTGGCTCTTTTTTATCAAAGCTGTTCCTGCTTACTGGATTTATAAATGACTGAATCCAGATGGATTTTTATCTTAGCTTTCACCCTGATGCTATTTCACTTGGATATCACAAAAGTAATAGTAAGCTAAAGAGACTTACGTGGTTACCAGAGGAGAAAGTTTTGTTTTACTGTATTGACTAAAACATATATATTATTGTCTGAACTGTATACATCAGTGAGTCCTATCCCTACATTTCAGAAATAACATAGCTGCCAGCAGTCGTAGCAAGACTTGTCCTTGGCTGCAGTATGATTTTTTTTCCTTTCTCCAAATAGCTCTCCTCAAAGTAGTATAGACACCTTATTTCCAATTTTCATGAAATAAAATTTTGTATTTAATATTATAGAATAGCACCAGTCTGTATTTAATATTAGAGAAAATGTAAGTATGGCTTTCCTGAAATGAATTTTCTTAATTTTCAGTCTAAAGTTCCAGGAAAAATGTTGACCTGGAGAATCTTCTCTAGCAGAACTCTCCTTAGCAAGAGATCTCACCAACTAACCAACAACAATCACTTTTTTGTAGTGCAAAAATTTGGACAGTTCATCAGGGCAGACTAATCAAAAAAAGCATGCTAAGAGAAAACCTTCTAACCTGGATATGACACAGACAAATGAGCCCTTTGTTTCACAGGAATCCCTGAATCAGTATTTGCAGAAGAATAACGAGCCATTATTTTCCTGTAGTTGTTGGTGTTAATAAAGTTTTCTCTAGAAGGAGGAGATAGACAAGTGACAGTAAATGTTGTTCACAGATATTTTTTATGTGTTAATTGAGCTATGTGTGGACTAAGTTAGTCATGCTTGCATAGCGATTAAGTGATCATTTTGCATGAAATCCCATTATCCCCACTACAAATTATATTTTGTTTCATTTGAATCTGGTTGCATGTTTACAACTTAAATGTAAGCACTTTAATTTCAATTCCATTATCCTTATTTTAAGATGAAAGATGTGTGGTGACTTTCACTTGAAATATTATGGTCTCAGCTTTGTCTTTTATCAGTCACAGATCTTAGGAAAAATCACAGAATCACAAGACCCTTTAGGTTGGAAAAGGCCTCTTTTGTCATCGAGTTCTGCCTTTGGTCATCACCTTGTCAATTAACAATAGCACTAAGTGTCACATCCAGCTGTTTCTTGAACACCTTGAGGAATCGTGGCTCCATCACCTCTCTAGGCAAACCATTCCAATGGTTTTCTTGCAGGAGCACAGACATACTTTGGCATTTAATAGAGAATATTTGGATTAAACTGTACAATTTTAGGTTTGGCACCATCAGAATTAGGCATGCCAAAAACTGTACTCCCAAGACAGATGACCAGAGGCACTTGACATTCCAACTTCCTAGTAAGTGTCCACAGGCTCAAAAAACAGTTTAAAGCAGGAAAGAGAAATTCTCTAGAAACAAAAGAAAGTAAACAATTTTCTAAGTGAAACTCTGAGTTTTCATTTGTAAAAATAATTTATTCTTGTATGCTTTTAGATTTCATTGTTCTTGTGCAGATTATACTGATGTTCACAAATGCCATTCAGATGAATAACTATTAGTACAAAAAGAATAGTCATGGGATGTTGATGTTATTTATTATGAGTTAAAGTAGAAATTAAATTGATTATTTGTTATTTCGCATTTTCTTCCCTGGTGCACATCATACCAAACAGCACCTGTTTCTCACACAGTTTTTCTATTTACTTGTGAAAAATCTATGGAGAAAGAAACCTATAGTTTTTTTTAAAAAAAAGCCTGTCACAAGCTGTCTAGCACTTCTACCAAGTACAGCTGATACTTCTATAGTTTGATAAACCTTTAATCATATTTATGCAGCATCTTCGTGTCATCAGTGATACCCTCATTATGTCATCTCAGCAATGAATTATTTACGCATTTTAAAATTACGCAAAAATAACTTGGCATGTGAAAATTAAAATACTCCATAATCTTTAGATCTGAGGCAATGAAATATATAGTACTAACTGTTCTGGCATTAAAAAGTTGCATAAGGACATGAGACATCCAAGACCAGCATGCAGAGATCATTTATAAAGTGCCTGGTCATTTATTAAGTACCTTTCTTTTGTGTGCAATCATGGGCCTTTCACTCATCACTCCCTCCTCCTTCCCAAAATAACTTGAAATGTAAAAGCACATTCACCCCCCTAAACCTATCAGAGATATTTACAATGCTGAAGATGCTTTTCACTCCAAGAAATTTCCCTGTACAGGAATGCCTGGTAACATAGCCAGGCTTTCTAGCTTCTCTGTTTCCTAGTGAGGATGGATTTTTCGATGCCTGGGTGTGGACATTGATTTATATGGATACTAATTAATACAGTATTTATTTTTATGGACATCTTTTTTGGACATCATTTTTATGGACATTCAAGACAGCCTATAGTCATCACAGTATGCCCTCCCAGGAACAAATCTAAAAATTGGCAAAAGCCAATTTTCTTCCCATCATGTCAAATTAATAAGTATTTGTACTAAAATTTGAAATTAAACAGTTATTTAAAAATAATCACAAATAATAGCATAGAAAATGGCTTGACATATTGCTCAGAGCTCTGAGAGTTTGCAAATTATGTAAGGCACTTCATCCAAATTTTAAATGAGAGGACTCAGAACACAAAATTTTCTAACATATCATTATGTGATTATAAGAGCAATGTTTTTGTGCAGTTTACTCTTGCTTGCAATTAATATTCATTATGAATTATTACTTTTGTATCTTCAGAAACTCAGTAACTTATATCAAAGATGGATATCCCATCATAAAGTAAAAAAGCTGGATATCCCACCATAAGCTAAAAAATGAACTGAAAGGACTTTAAAAACCGTTGATGTTCTGATGTTGGGCTTGGGGGAGAAAGGTGAAGTTGTCAGCACAGTGGCTACTGAACTAAAGCATGTCTGTGGAGTCTACTGGGCTCTGGTCTCACCTAGAGCTTAGATAATATAAAATACTTTTCTGTGGAGAGATACATCATATAAAAAATTTCTTAGGAAGATTTACATCTAACAGACTTTCAACCTTTTTCCCAACAGCAAGTTCACTGGACTGTACTGGAAATAGACATGACAAATATTTATGTCTGTGTACACAAATTTCCCCACCCCCATCTTGTGAACCAAAATAAACTCTCCAGCAAAAAAAAAAAAAAAATCATCTTTTTCTGGGTGCCAAGTTTCATCACTTGCTTCTCTGGATATAAGGAATTATTTAAACAACCACACAGGTCTTCCAGATTTTTTTCCTCTTCTCCATTGGCTAATATACCTTGGGGACTGATTTCTTCCCAGGATAGAATCTGTTGAAGCTACGTGATGAATTTTTGGCAATGAAGTGTTGTTCCTGTGATGTTCTTCATACAAGCACTTTCCAGCCACAAGGATTGTTGTGTAAAGATTGCTGTTGGCACTGTTGCTCAAAGCAGGGGAGATGGGAGGCTGCCACTCTCCATAAATTACACCATGAGAAAAAGACTTTCAGCCCAGCTACAAACAGATAATTATGAGAGGTTATGCATTGCCATCCTCAGGCAACCAGTGGTACTAGGAGAATGAGTCTGTAATGAGCAACACAAACCAATGAGTGTTTGGGGTTTTATAAAATATGTTAACCATAAATTGCCTTCAGATTAAAAAAAAAATACAGTGTACAGAATTTAATGTTGAGAAAGTATGTGCATGGCACTTGTTATTATCAAGTGTTCTTATTGGGAGAAAAGTTCCTTTGCTGACTAGCAAGATATCATTGCTCCTATTTAGCAATATTTTCAGCAGAATAAAATATATGGGATCTTGCCTTTCCAAGGAGCAAGGTGTAAACTCTTAGTTTAGAGAGGACAACTGTTCACAACACATTGAGAGTCTTCTACTTTGTACTGTTTCTCCTCACACAGGCACTCTGCCCCAAATATGTAAATCATAAACACTCCCTCACACACAGTCTTGCATTCATTGTTCTTGGTAAAATGTATGCAATAATTCTTCTCTCTTTTCCCCTCCAAATTTTTCATTAAAAGGACATTTCTGAGGGATGCTAACTGGAACAACTTTCACGGTTTTGTTTTGAGATATATGGTGCAGCAGAGACAATCTTACTTCTTAAACCCTCTTGAAGAGGGTACTTGCATGTCCCACCATCAAGGACAAGTAGGACACTGACTATCCAGAGACCTCAGAGATCAAAATGAATCTAAAAATGTATGGCTTGTAACTAGACTGTTAAATGAATACAGAACCTACTAGCCCTGAGTATACTGCACAGAAAGATTGTTGAAACCTCATCTTTCCTTACTTCTGTTATTAACACAAGAAGTTACTTCTGAAGTCAAAGACAGGAACGGATGGCTGATCCTTTCCTTGTTATAATCATAGACTCATAGAGTCATGGAATAGCTTGGGCTGGAGGAAACCTTAAAGATCACCGAGTTACAATCCCGCTGTGGACAGGGGCAACATTCCCTAGGTCAGGTTACTCAGGGCCCCATCTAACATGGGGCCTCCAGAGGCATCCACAGCTTCCCTAGGCAGCCTGTTCTTCATCACCCTCTGAGTAAAAATTTCCTTCCTAAGCATCTGATCTAAACCTACCTTCTTTCAGTTTAAAACCATTTGCCCTTTGTTCTGTCACTATCTGCCCGTATAAAAAGTACCTTTTGCTTCTTAAAAAGAGAGGGAGAGAGAGATGAAGTGATTTGCATAGTTCTGTGCTTTAATTACAGAGCAACCTTTGCCTGATGACACTACTATCCTAATTAAGTACCATTATGCTTCCCTTGGGACCTTTCTGATTAAGCCCCAATTATGTGGAGTATTCATGATGATGGCATAAACTGTCCCATTTTCTAATTGTTGCAGCACATGGTAATGATGTAAACATCTCTCCTGGGACCAAAGGATGCAAAGAGTTAGATGTTGCTTTTAGAGACACAGCAATTTCCAAAGCTGGAGATTTTTAAAACATCGAGAAATGTTTTAAGTTGCATTTAAGTTAATATAGGGCTTTTTTAAAAATACTGGAAGAGTGGATATGCAGTCAACAATGGATTTTTGAAGACCTAAACTCCAGTTTTTCTTTCACCTTTATTAGACTTCAGTGGTAGATGTCAGTGTTCTTCAAACACCTGTCTTCAGTGCTGGAGTTTATTCATGTGCAAGATATTTCTCTTATCAGAAAATTTGTCAGATTTTTGCCTAGTCTTTTGACTCTGTTTTATATCCCTAATCTGTTGCCTCAGAGATCTTACTCTGAAAAATATATATAACAATTCTTAGAGAAAGGCACATGAAGGCCTAAATGTTGCATAATGTCTTCTATGCTGACTGGAAATGCTGAAATTTTCCCACTGATCTGAAACAGGGAATGTCTCTATTCAGGAATGTCTCTATTCTGATTAAAGAAGATCCATTTAGCCAACAGACACATACTGATGCTGCAAAAATTTCATTTGAGTACAAGCAGACACTAGCTTGAAACAAAACAATAAAAAGACCTTTGAAAGTTTCCTCCTTCAAAAGTAGAACAATGTGACACTAACAGAAATTTTGGACAGATGTGAGTTCTTCTTTTTTGTGTCTTTGTCTATTTAAAAGGTCCAAGGTAGAACACCTGCCATGGTGATCTTCTCTATTCCCTTGGAGTTTGACAAATGTAAAAATAAGCTTGTCAAGATAATATTAAGATTCATTGCTTATGGATATAACCATGCAATAAATTTTAAAGCTGAAGAAAAATTAGAGTGTACTATTGCCAAAGGAGCACCTAGATAATTTCCCCTTTGTTCAGTTCTAAAATGTAAAATTGAGTTGTTTTCTAAAGCAAAAGAGTAATATAAATTAAAATATGCTGAAGGCCAGAAAGGCTAAAATACTATAATTACAAAAGGATCATTTGCATGGAAAAAAAAAGGGAGATCAATCCTTAATCCTTAAAACAGTGAAGCCAGGCATTAGCATATCCTGAAAAACAAATCAAACCATAAAAATAAGTTCTTTAAACTGTCATGACAGAGCTTGCTTTATACTTTATTAACTAGTTTGTTCAGTAGCCCAACATTTATAAACAAACTAAAAGGCAATTCACAAACTTGCCACAATTATTTCTTTGATCATGAGGGTTTTTTTCCCTCCAAATCACATCTGTTCTTAATAAATAAATGTGTTTCATTGCCAGGGTATGAGCTGTTTAGCAAGCTGTGTGGACAGTCACCTGTGAGATGAATGCCTTACTCTACTGTTTCTTGTGTCCTTCTTTGATATGTGCGTCTTAAGTGATATATGTGTGTATGTTAAAATGATGTTGAAAATGTCATCTCCTGACTTCCTCTATCTGCTGGAAGACCAGTGTAGCATTATGATAATGCAAAAGAGGACAAAGTGAAGATTTTGTTAAAATATAAGCCAATGCCTTAGGAGGTAATGTAATGGGTTTATTTCTGGCTTGTATCAGCATTCTCTCTGTTTCAGTCACACGTAGCAATTTCATTATGCAGGCCTTCAGAATAGTATTAACACCTCCAAGCATGGGGGTAAAAATGTCAAATAATGTATACAGCTGGAAAGAATTTATTTAGTCATTGAAAAAATCATCTTCAAGGCAAATGTGGAATTAATTGCTATTTTTTGGCTGAAACAAAAATCTCAAACTGTAAAAACTTTTTCATTAAATGTAAAGACATTTCAAACTGGTCACTGTCAGGAAAGTCTTTAGCAGGGTGAAAACCTAGATCAGTCTTCCAAGGACTTGGCAGAGGAAGCAGAAAACTGTGGACTGAGACTCAGCTCCAAAGTAGGGTGGGTGAGCCGTGGGACTGCATCATGGGAGAGGCACAGGCATGGTCCCCACTGCCCACAGGGACACTGAAGTGCATGGTCAGACACACAACTCGCTTTGAAACTGTTACATGGGCTTACTAATCACTGAAATGTACCTTATGTATCTTATGTGTATGTCAAGACTAAAACATTCCTTTTTCCCACTGTCTTTTCAGTCCTTTTTCAGCCCTGCACAAAGAGATCTGGGGGTGCTGGCTGTTATTGAGCTGAATGCGAGTCAGCACTGGCAGCCCCCTCCCTTCCCTTCCCCTCTTATTCTAGGAATAGGTTGCAAATAAGATTGAGAACTATACTGGCAGGTATGTCCATTTTTTTCTGTGTCTACCTTTTCTGGGTCCCTAGATGCAATCAGCAAAACTAAAGCAAGTCTTTGAAAAGGCTAAGAAATGACAGTCTGCCTCTACAAGTTGATTTGTTGCATCTTTTCCACCACACTATGTGAAAAGGTGTCTTTTTTTAGAAAGAAAAGCCATTATTTTTATCATCAGTTTGGTACTGGCATCTGCCACCCCAACAGCTGTCACTCTTTATCTAATTGGCTGTTTTGGAGCAGGAGAGGAAGTTCTATTAAAGAAAACTTGCAGAGTGATATTATGAAGTGAGTCCAATATTCCATTTAATTAGTCCAAAGTGATAGTTTTAAGAACATTTTGCATCTGCCTATTAATGGCCAAAAAACAGTTTCTTAAGCAGTCAGTCTCAGGCTGAGTAATTCTGGCATAAAAACTAAAGTTCTGATGACTCAAGGAAATCATTCCCTTTGAAAACAATTCTGTTCATAATGAAAATAAGTTTGTTTGGATTTTTCCTCCTTCATATCTATGGGTATAATCAAGAAAACCAGATATTCATTGGATGAGTAATTAAATATTGTATTAATAAATATTGTGTAAATAAATATTGTTGCTTAGTCCAATTAGGTCTAAAAGTTGAAGTTGCTTACCATGTTGGCTAAGAGAAACGCAGATCTTACCAGCAAATGTGCTACTGTTTTTTTTAAAAGCTGGAGTTAGTGATGTTAGTGTCTTGCCTCTTTGCTGTTTGTGCCTGTGAACTCCTTTCCTGATATATGTTATTTAGGACAATGGCAGAGAGTTAAACCCTGTTTGGCTGTGGATTCAGGCAGTTAGGACAGAAGCAGTGAAACAAAATCAAGCTGTTTGAACGGATGCAGGATGAATATGAGTTTAGGGGAAAAGGGACAGGTTTGAATGTGTCTTATTAAGTATCTCAGGTTAGCACAAGCTTGTGCTGTGACTAAGAGATAATTAATCATGTAATTTAGGGCCTTTACTTTCGCATACACAAACCTATACCTGCTAATAACTGCATACAAGTACCTTTACACCTGCACATATGTACCTTTATTTGATGATAGCATGATAGCTCAGGGAAAATATTTATTCAGATAACTTCACCCCAAAATCAAACAACTGGAAGCATTGCCACTTGAAATTTTTATTGAACTGGGTAATATTGCAATGCAGACACAAAAATGGTGCCTCATACTCAGGATCAGATTGAAGCCTCTTACAGAAAAAATGTTGGCATGTGGGAACTCCAATATTTTAACCCAGCATGGCAAGCTTCAAGTGGCTGTATAAGTAGGTAAAAATTGGTTTTTTCCAACACTAGTTTAGGGAGGAAAATTGCCCTCAGTATGAAGCCCTGCATGTGACAGCCAAACAAACTGAAGAGCATCCAGGGACTTTCCCAGCCACCAGAACCTGAAAGTCAATGCAACTGACTGTGGGATTGGTCTCTGACTTGCCTTGGGCTCAGGCCAGCTAACACTCTCCCAGTCAGAGCTGGGCATGATTCAGGTAACATTCTCAAAAGACAATTTTGCTACCCTCACTTTGGAAATCCTGGTTTGTATAAACATAGCTTATATTATGCCAGCTGCTCTTTGTGCTCAGAATATTCCTGGACATGTTTCATATACTAAGATAAAAGTAGGGAGTGAAGATTTAGTACATTTGAAAACTGATTTGCCAAAATAAGGGAATCAAAAAGAAGAAATAGCAGAAGCTATTACAGCTTCTGGAGTGATCTGTAGGTTTTTTCCAGACTAGCTTATGCTGTATAGTCTGGTTGTTTGTTGTCCAGAACTCAGGTTGAAACTATTAAAACATTTACCACCCAGCTTGCCAAGATTTCAACCTCTTATTCTTGTCTCCGTCATTTGCACTTCTGGCCCTTCATCAGGTTCTGCACCTCAAAACTATTCAAAAATTACCTCTACCTGAGTGATGCTTTCTTATAAAATATGTACTTAGTAACCCTGTTATTTCATCCACAACATTTAGCAGTCAGTTTCAAGGGCAGATTTATAGATTTCACTTTGATCTTTTTTACTGCTTTTTTAGAACTAATTTCTCTGCCAAAGACAGGTCACAGAAGAGACCTAACTGCCACAAAAGGTCTGGATTTAATGAAGACCAAAAGGTAAAATTTTCAGTCTGAACTCACCTTCCCTCTTTGTCAACATTTGATGTTGGTTACATGCAAAAAATCTTTTGTTCTTCCAGGATTTTGGTTTTAGGTGTAGATGTTGATTGATTGATTGATTGATGTCTATTTTAGGAAAAAGAAATTACTGCAGACTAATGAGACAGGAACAGATTTTTATATATGCATAATGAATGTACACTGTTCTGTATTCCTTTAAGGACAATATTTCCAGCTTTCCTTCAGCACAAACTGTCTTCTACTCTAGAGATGAAAATACACCAATCTATTTCTGTACAGAGGCATTTTCTTTCATAAACATAATCATATGAGGAATAACTCATAATCATATGGGGGAAAAAAGGGGAAATGAAAAAAATGTAATTCCACATAGAGTACAAAACTTACGTAAGTTATCTGGACAACTTAAACACAAAATAAATAATTCATATCTGGAGAGAAAAAAGAGAAGTAGCATTGTAGCCCTATGTTTACTGCCTACCTGTGCTGACTGAAAGTTCACATTACAGAGTCCGTTCTGCAGATCTTCAGTCTGCTTTAGTCAGAACAGCCTTTCACACCCAAGGTGCTGTAGCCTTCTGCATAAAAATATTACCTTTTTCGAAACTGCAGAAGAGAAAGTGAGTACAAATTATACTATTTTTCTTTTTATGCTTTTAGATAAGATGCTTTTAAAAGATGATGAGTAAATCAAATATTTATCAAGGGAAATATCAATGCACTTTTCCACTAAACCAGAATAAACAGGTTTATAAACTTCCATTATTTACCAGTGTGGAATTCATTTCTGTCTCAAGGCTGCTGTAACTTGCACACTCAGACTTCATTTCACTGGAAAATTCCTCTTTTAATATCAGGTAAGTTTGGAGTCATCACCCAAAATTCTGCCTGGGGGAAATTAATTAAAATTATCTGAATCGGTTTCAATTATTCAATAATTTCAAAAGTATTAAATATAACAAAGGGGGAATTAAATGTTTTCTTGGGGACTAAAATTTTACTCTGTTTCTCTGTGCTTATACTTTCCTTGACAGTAAAGAGAAGAACTTCAAATAACTTTCTGAGGTACCATCCACATTCTGGAATGATTTTTCATTTCACACAGCTCATGAAAACAAAAGCTTTTAAGTGACATTACTTTGAGGTTCAAGTCACAGAGTTTCTCCTTTATTCCATTCTCTGTCTTGCTGTCTTTCTAAAAGTTAAGGCAACAAAATGTTGAAAACTATTTCAATTGATTCAGCCATATTAACTTCTTCTTTAAAGGAGCCTTGGACTGGGTGGAGGTCCTGCTTGTATGATTTCAATTTTTTATCCTTGAATAAATTGAAAGATAAATTACACAATAACATGATCTAAGCAAATCATGTAGTTAGATATTAATTCTACCTAAATGACCACAGACACAAACCAATGGGAAACTGTATGAGAAAAACAAACCCTGTGTCCATCCACTGTTTGGGTTATCTGTACCACATAGGACTCACACCAGAATCAGATCACAGCATGATAGTTTCATGTTAAAGTTTTGTGAAAGATACTTAATCTGTGTGAAGGCAGAAGCTGTAAAGCAGGAAGAAAGAGGCTAAGTCTATTGAATTCACCACAGTGAGAAAACATTCCTGCACTCCAACCCACGATATTAAATTCTTACCAAAGTTCAAAACACCTTACAAAAATTAATAACATAGCTAATAATTATATTCAGTTACTTCTCCCAAAATCCAATTATTCTTCTCTTTCAACGTCTCAGTCTGACCAGGGCTGTGTCACTGACCCAATGAAAATGTTCTCATTTGAAGGCTTTAAAACTTTCTCAGACAAAAAAAAAGAAAAAAGGCTCAAGCAAGAAAGTTTTGGAACAAAAAGAGTTTTGTAACAAGCCCTAATTGTCTACAAGGTCAAGTTCTGGCACACTGTGAATGAAAACATTCTTGCAGAGTATATGTGTTCCCAGAAAGCAACTAAAAACCAGTCTAGTCTCTGGAGTATGGGTTTAGTGCATACTGTAACTGAGGCAACCATCTGCAATTTTGATCAGCTGTGTTTTCCTCTTGATTTTCAGGTATTGGTTAATAAAAATTATATATCAATAGACTAAAGCTGATATTCAAAAGATTCAGCATTACAGTTTACAATGTAAAGGAGGAATGCTTACCCTCTATGTCCTGGTTAATTCAGATTAGCCCAAGCAACAGAAATACCTGAATGACTTGTACCTCATCCAAATACCCATTAATACAGTCCTCAACAATGTACACAAGTTTTTCAGGAGAAATAGGAAAAATAATTCCTCCTCAGTGATCAGAAAAAAGGTGTTACTTCTGTCTTGCCGAAAGTGACTTTCACAGAACTCATTCAAATGCTGTGTAAGTCCTCCAGCACTTTTGCTTTCTGTTGATGCACCGTCTCAGTTTCATTTAAGTTAGAGGTGGTAGTGAATCAAATTGGAACAAATCAGGACTGACAAACAAGTAATTTTTTTTCAACAGTAACTGAAATAAAACTCAGTAAAAGTAACGAAGTCTCCCTGCACCAAATTAAAAATTTGGCTATATCTCTGGAACAAAGAGTATCTCCCAGACCCACACTCAGGCATTGTTTGTGTTCTGACATCAGTATTAACTATCCAGTGTGTTTCTGAATCACACTAAAAAAAATAGAAAAATTCAGAATCAAAACTTAATTATTTTATTCTGATGATGGTTAAAAGTGGACTTAAACGTCTCTAGCAGTTTCCCAACCAGTAAAAATATTAAGAAATAATTTGATTAGATTTGAATAAATTCTGAGAAATCTAGAAGAATTGCCTTGATGCACTTATTTACTGTCCTTCTAAAAATAAGAGAGAGATAAAAAATGAAATGAGATCCATATATCATCAACATGAAAAGTCAGGTTTTTTTGCTCTATCTGAGAAGTTTCCCTGTTTATGACACCATTATCCAGACTGTCTGAATAAATTCAGCAAAGCTATTATTTCTGCTGTTATTCAGCAAGCAAGTGCAGAGCTACCTTTTATTCATCATCTAATTCTTTTACAAAAACACTTTTAAAATTCTGTTGATGGTTACTACCTGAAGGTCAAGCACAACAGAAGTTTGGTACCATGAAGGACAGTAGGGCTCTCTGTGGTGGAGTTTTTTGGTAAAATAGCTGTCTATATTGTTTAACTGTGAGTACAGAACACAGATAAATCAGTCTAGTGATTTTTATTGTTTGAAAATCAGCTAGAGAAGAAATATAAATAAAGACAGAGCAACCAGCTTTTCCCTAATTACATGATTTGAGAAATCTTCAAGTCCATTAGCTCATTGTCTTTTCTGCCATATAGCACCTGTGGAAGATAATTACAGACAGGACCACAAAGGCAGACTTCCAAACAAAGGAAGACTTTATTTTCATTGGCTTGCTGAAGGCAGAAGGTGCCAGAACAAGCATTTATCTGATGGATCTACAATGCTATACTGAACATGAGAAATGTATGCTTTTAATCCACATATATTAGCTGTCTACTTTGGGGTGAAAGAAACCATGTTGATGCAATCCCAGTTTGCTTTATTTTCTATGCAGGGAACCCAGGGTGCCTAGGTCAGTCTTGCAGCTAAACTACAAACAGTACACCAAGACCAAAGATTCATTGTTTAAACAAGCAATATACGAAATATGATTTTAAGAAGCACACATGAAGATTCCACACTTAGTGTTCCTTTTCAGTCTCTTACCATGGTACTCAAAGGTACTGTTCTGCTAATTGAAGGTGCAAACCACCTAAAGATGATGGAGATTTATTCTGCTTTTTCACCTGAAAACTGATATTTTTAACTTTAAATTTAGCAATTTTTCACACTTCCATTTTTTTCTGTATTGAATATCCATTGATATTTTATTGCAAAACTGAGAAGATTTGTGGGTTATGGTTCAGCACTGAAAAATCTATGCTTTTCTGCCATATTTCATCATCTACTTCATTAACATTCCATTGTTGTAGTCCACCTTACTGTCAAAATTAAGCATCATAAGGTTACTCCCTATCTGAAATTTAGTGACTGAAAAATTGAAAACTGGAACATATATAATAACAGGCTCATATAAAGTTGTTTGATAAATCATGGTGAAATGTACATGCTACATGCATTTGTACATCAACAAAATAAAAATATGACTATTTTGTATTTTATTCAAAGGATTTTGTGTTTAATATTCACAATGGCTTTTTTCCAAAATAAAATATTTCACTTTGCATGCTAATAAGGTTTCTCTTTTTAAAATTTTAACATTTTAAATCTTTGTTTGAAATTATGCACATATGTCTCATATCTCAGAATTAAATTCTGTATCACAAACTTTACTTCTGTATGCTGCTGAAATGCCAAAAAACTGGTTAGGATGGAAATATTGAATATTTTCTTTGCTGTTTGTTGACAATAAAATATTAATTAATTTTAATGCCATTATAATTATGATTGTCTGGCAAATGTAGGTTTCTCAGTGACAACAGAAATTAGTCAAATGATTAGTACTTTGTGCTGCTGCCCCTATTGTTCTTTTTTTTAAATGTAGTTCTCATTCCCAGGTGGTTATTACTCATTAGGTACAGATATGTGCATAAAATACTCTTTTATTCCATAAACGTTCAACACACAGTTTGAGACCTGAAGGAACCTGTGATTAATCACTCACTAATTGGATCATTCCTTCACTGACAATAAGTTGTAAACTACATAAAAGGCACTGCATTGTTTGTGAAATCCTGGTTCCTCTAGGGAAACAGCACATTTTACAGTAAGACAACCATCACATACAGCAAAAATGCTGTTCCCTATTCAAATGCAAAATGCACTTAGTTGCACCTTACTACCTCACATAACAGTTCTGCTTGCTAGCAAGAAGAAAGAAAAAAAAGGAAATAAAAGATATAGAAATCTTTCTGATCAAGTTTATTCATTAAAACTCTAATTCTTCTTTTAGACTAATTTACACAGCTCCTGCTGGCTCTATTGAAAGTGAAATATCCTAGATAGGTTGGTTAGAATTTAGCCCAAACATACAAATGACTCAATTCTCAGCATAATGAGAATGATATCCATAAAAATACCTTGACAATATACAAAGATGAGATGAGATCTTGCATCTTTGATCTTTGAATTTGAGGATGAATATTTCCACCAAATTCAGTTTTACTAGCTAGGTAGAGAGAAACATTTGGTGATGATACTTCATGTAACTCTAAATGTGTGTGTGGATTGAAGGTGAGCCAATTCTGTGATAGCACCAAAGACTGTAACAGAACAGTTTAGATAAGAATGCCCTTTTTTCTGAAAAAAAGTATATATCTATATTCACTTCAATGTCTTAATATCTTTCTCTGCTGTAGAAGCAGGTTTGGGCACTGGGCATTTAGCCTCCCAACAACTGAGTTCAGTGTTCAATTACTTTAAGGTTTAATTTTTTTTCTAATTAGAGGAAACTGCCTTGAATTAAACCTTGGTGACATCTCACTGAGCAGCTGCAGAAGAAGAGTGGATTTAATTTGTATTTGCATTGGGCCACAGTGCAAATTATTTGATATGGTTAGAAGTGTAAAAATACTAAATTAATGTGGAAGTATACAAGTAAAAACTTTAAAGCACTTACCAGCAAATACATACTCCAGTGGAGAAGCTTACAGGAAAGAGTGTTTCTTCCTTTTTATTTCACTTGGAGTTTCATGAAAACATGCAAAAATTACTTTCGATTGTTACATAGGTAATAATTCACAGTTAAATAATTGGCTGGAACGATTCTCTTTGTGTGCTTAAATGTTTCAGGTCACACCAGAGATGGATGCATGCACACACAAAAACACACACACACGTTGATACATGAGTATCAATGCATGAGTAGAAGACAACTAGAAAGGTCTGTACATTGTTTTTAGGGCCTCTGAATTCACTACCTTGTGAGCTCATCAGTCCAGGAAACAACATAGCCCTCCTAAAAGTAAGGGGAAAAAAAATTACTAATTCACCAATCTTTTGGGATTTCCATGTTATTACACATCCCCAGAAGCAGAGCTGAAAATTGAATTTGGAGCAGGGGGACATGGTAGGATATTTCTGACTAAAATTTCTAGTTAAGCTGCCAGCCTAGTCTCGCTGTGTTGAGGTCACTGAGCTATTGCCATCCTAGAGTATTGCTTTGCTGGAGGTTTTGAAGTATTGGCAGAAGGAGCTAACAGAGGCAGCCAGGAGATTGGTGCTGGCTCAATTAATTGAAACATCCAGAATTGATGAGTGCTGTCAAGAGCTCACTGTGAGGATGACCACTACCAGAGGAGCCTAACAAAGTGACTGGAAGAGCTCAAGGTTATTACAGGAGCTGGGGGAAATGGCTGAAAGCAACAAAGAGCAAAGGGAGAGCACAGTGTAAGAACAAAGAACAATACTTGTAAATCAAATCATGCATTCAGGAGTGGGTAAGATGCTGGTGGAATTGAAACACTGCACAGTAAACATCAGTTTCTACTTATCAATGAACAAGGTATCACTAGCATGAGAAGATAACATTAACTTACTTAGTTCTACGATAGCATGATCCCTGTCTTTCCCATATACCTAATGACAGATATAACAGCTGTGTTGTTGGTATTTTCTTTCTGGCTGAATTTCCAAAACAGCAAAAAAAACCCCTATTAGTACATTTTGGTTTTCTTTTTTCCCAAAGATACCATGCTGATTGTATCTTTCAAGTGGTATAAGTAGCTGTGATCTCACTGCAGAATGTGCTTGGCTGAGTGCAAAAGCAGTAATGGATATTTTACAAAAATAATTAAAAATAAAAAATAGGCAACGTAGCAATATACCAGAGAGAGGGAAAAGAGCTAAAGCACACAGAATGAAAAGCAGAGAGAGAGACTGTGAAGATGTTTTACCAAGCAGTCCAATCCTTTGGATGACTACAGAAATAACAACCTGTTAGCAGGTTCCATGGGAGTCTGAAGATTGATTATGTGTCCTGCTTCCTCTGTGCTTCCTGTGCTGAGAATGTCTTTTTAAACTGCTGATTTCACAATCTATGAAAGGGCTGATGAGAGAGGTATTGGCTGTAATCTAGATATAAGATTGAAAGGTTCAAAAACCACCTTGAGAATGTGATAAATATTTCTGTTTCTCCCAGCACTTGAAAGAAGCGCAGTCACTGAAGATGTGAGCTCCTTGATTGATAACAGGTAGCTCACATTGCATAAGCCTTTGCTTTACAGCTGAAACAAACAGACATAAAACTAGAAGTCCTGGAATAAGATTGATCAAGTCAATCAAGTCAATGAATTTTCTCAAAATGTATGTGTTTGTCCTATTCAGTGGACAGATCCTCACTCAGTGAAACTTACTGTGATACCCATATGAACAATCAACCCAAATTTTCATGAAGGAAACACAACCATAGCATCCACTAAACGAGGACCTGGCATTGAGTTATTTGACTCAAGTTTTTAGTGAAATAGCTTCCTTCCATTATTCTTCCCAGGTACTGGTTAAACTCATAGTAACATTTAGACTTGTATGCTGCTTCTGTTTGTTGGCTTGGTTGGTTTTGGGTATTTTATTATTTTGTTTTGTTTTTCATGGATTGAGATTACTTGTCATTTTGCCAAAATATTTGCTGGATCAATCTCTTTTTTTATTAGACCCTGTGGTCTTTGTTTAAATAATGATGTATTTAACCTTTAGAATCAACTCTTTGATCTCTCTGACTAGACTTTGCCATCATAAATGCATGAAGGCAGAGGAAGAAAAAACTAAATGTACAGTATTGGCCAAAGAATTGTAAAGAAACTAGAGTCTTTCAGAAGTACAATAATACAATATTACAATCTGCAACACAGCACCAAAACACAATTCTGTGCTATACAATATACTACTGTTATGTTGCTAAATTCTTATCTAACTTAGAAAAAAATTGTCAAGTATCCTGAAATTCATTGTGATTGGACATCTAAATTTTACATGTTTTAAAATCTTCTTCAAAAAACCCTTAATTTCATGAATTAAGTATTTTCTTCCTCAAAAATGTGGTCATATTAAACTTTCAAATTAAAAAATTTAACAGGACTGCTGGTTTTTTTAACCTTAGGGAAAAGTGATACAAGATATTCATTGTAAGCATCATGTCCTCAAAAATGACATATCTGATTGCTTTATTGGAAATGCATAGCTGGAAAGAATATTATGAATTGAAACTGTATTCAGAAAAGGGCTAGTTTTGATCAACTGGATTTTTTCATATTGTATAACACTTGAGTTAGTTAATTTGATATTTATATTACTAAAATGGAATGAGACAGAATGAAAGAGAAAAATAATAAAATAAAAATTCAAATCTGAATTTTTAATTTAAAATGGATGCTTTCCAAGATTCTATTTTACATGAAGGATTTAACATTTTGATTTTTCACCCAAACCTGGGAGAAGTAAAATGTCATTGACTAGAGTTTGAAACAATTCTCTTGATGGTCTTTACCTGTCTTTAATAAATAAATTAATTAATATTTTAAATTGGAATTTTTCCAGTCACATTTACTATTGTAATGTTTGTGAGTTCATTTTTCAGACTGATAAGATATCTTTGTAATGGTTGTATCACTGCAATAGGAAGAATTCTTTCATCAGATTCCTTTAGCAAAAATTTAACTCTGCTAGAAACTGGTATGCAGCCATTCCTGAAAAAATAAGCAAGATTTCTTACAAGAAACATGCATAGTATTTTCATTGCTTGATTCTGTTTTCATTAGAATTGAGGCCAACCTCATTCTGTCATGGCCACTGTTAAGCCATTTTAATGATAATACCATAACTTTTTAAGTTTGGTCTAAAGATTCACTGGGACTTGTTATAAGTTTTCTACTGACTTCCTTGTGATAACAGCAGGGGAAAATATTGCATATTTAGTAGATATCAATAACATATAATATTCATAAGCATTGTTCAAATAGTTTTGACAAATATTATATGGACTTGTAATCACATGAAAATATTGATCCTATGGGACTGTGATTTTTAATCTGAGAATTCTGAAGTACTTGATGCAAAAGGAATTTAAAATGCCATGAATACCATTTAGAATATACTGTTGTATGTGATAGACACTGAGCATCTATAGATGTTGTAAGGATATATGAAGGTATGGAGGAAAAGAGCAAACTCATAAACATTGCATTACAACAGACCTTCTGTGACTTTATAATGACAGATTACTAGTAAAATACCAGTTGTGCAAATTGAGCATTTCAAGAGAGCTGAAACTGAAAAACAGATGAAGGTGTCGGTAGCTTACACAAGAAATTACCAGTTCCTATGCAGAGTGCTGGGCAGTGTGTGAAATCACTTCCCTCTGAGTTATGAGGGAGGTGAATTAGGAATGCAAAATATGTAGGAGAATAATATTTTCAAAATAAAAAAATTCCAAGAGTTTTAATAATGGTGTAGTGTTGGCCAGTAAATAATTCATTAGCTGCATAGAAAAATGTTCTGAATTTATTTCTATATGCTGTTTATAAGCATATTTCTATATGCCCTATATAAGGAGCAGTGCAGAAACACTCAAGAGAGATTATAACTTGGCTTTTGTCCTCCTGGGCAATTTCCTTGCTGTAGGACCATGGGAGCAGGAACTGTACCAGTATAATGGAAGGATTCAGGATTTTGTCATTGACTGAACCAGCTAAGACGAGCTACTTGGTCAAGGTCTAGTTGCTGTTCACTGCTTCTCTGGGGGGAAAAACAAAGCAGAAGAGGGTATGAAATGGAAGAAAGAGATGGTATTTGGACAAATTCAGTCCAAGGAGTATATGAAAGGTGGAAGTAGGGGCATGCTGTAGGCAGGAGGGAGGAGCAGGGAGCTGTTGCCTCAAGCTGAGACAGTGCAAGATCTCTGAAATGTTGGAAATGTTCTCTGCTGGAAAGCAGCAGAAGTCACAGAGGCAGAACATTTTGCAAGCCTTATCAGACCAGAGATTTCACTAGAAACATTCAGCTTTGTTCAGTGTTGGCAACTCTTCTCTCCCCAAAATGCAAACCATGTTTCATGAAGCCAGAATGAGAATGGCAGTACTGAGTACTGCAAGCAACTTAGGGTATCAGTCTAGTGACACAAAAGCACAGTATTCCTAGAAATGTCCCAAGTAATGACTTTATGATCATAATTAGTTCTTAATGGTGAGAACATTGAAAAGATAGAAAATATGGGTTTCTTGAGAAGGTTGCAACTTGCAGGGAAGTGACTGTAAGTTGATGCCAAGTGCACATAAACAACATCTATCAACATTACATTTAAAACGGTTGTGTGATATGCAGGTTTGTTATTTGGACAGACAACCTGACAGCAGAGATTGATACACCTATCAGAGAAGAATAAGAATATAAATCTCTGTCTTATCAAAAGGAGAATGCAGGGAGCAGATAGGGCTGATGTGGTAGACGTAATCTATTTAGGTTTCCAAGAGACATTTGACATTGCATGGGAGAATAGAATAATATATCTTCAGGTTAGCATGTAAGGCACAGAAGACTCTTTTCCTTCCACACTTCTCAAGCTGTAAAGTAGTACACTGATTTCCAAGTGCAGAACATAATTTCTTCCCTCATTTTTTTTCTCAGTCTTTTTGTTTTTCTACTTATATTATCTAGAAAGCTCTTCTAGAAAACCCGTTCTATACATATTCCACTTTTTTTCCCCTTTGTACTATGTTTATCTTTTCTATTTCCTTTTATTTATCCTTACTCTTTTTTACATAGAACAAAAGTGCATCCTGACTCAGTCAGACTGATTGATGTTGCCTTAGCATCCTGAGTCTATCAAATAAATAATGGGGATGAGCCACCATCCCTTGAGACCTGGGAACAACAAAAGCCCTACAGAATATTCCCAAATGAAAGATGACTTCTCTAGGGACTTTCTTGAGATTTATCAGTGATCAGCAATAGGGATTTTATACAAGTACTGAATAAGGTACTTAAGAGAAAATTGGATTCCAGAACTCTCACAAATAACAGTTCATAAGATATGCAGACACAATGAGTGCACAAAAACATTAGTATCACTAACAAAGGTTCAGGTACCTGCAGCACTATTCAGGCTTCTGAATACCTCTATGTAATCCCTTGTTTATTACATTTTTCTCCCCAGGGATTCCATTCCAGGATGCTTAAAGGCAACATTTGGTCAAAACACAGGAAAGAGGAAGTGTACCATCCTGAAATATATATTAATCCTCATACACTTCCACTTGCTCTCTTCTGCAGGTAAAGGAAACGCCTTTGACGTGTCACAGGAAATCCCTTGTGTCATGGCCCTTTCTTTGCAGTTGCATGGTAAAGCAAATCTGTCACTGGGACTGCATCAGCTCTAATAGCAGCCTCCATTGGAAATTTAGGGTGCAAAGTACAGACACATCTGTTTTACCTCAGGAGAATATGAAGTTGTCTTTGGCAGCAAGTAAGGCACTGCAATTGGGAAAGCAAGAGGCTGTAGCAATACTGAGCAGTTTGGGGTTTGCCTCAAATGGTCAGAACCAGTTTGCATATAATCTGAGGCAGATCACACCTCAGAACCCTTACACTTGTCAGAGAATATGACTTCTGAGTCAATCAAACTTTCCAGGTCAATCAAATTTGCAAAATCAAGTTTTCAATATCTCTGTGGATGGGGACCCCCTTTGGGCCCCTGTTCCATGTTCTTACCACCATCACTGTGATTTTTTCCTTACAGCCAGTTTGAATTTCCCTTTCTGCAACTTGCATCTTGCTTTTGTGCATTTGCTCTGAGTCTAACTCTGAGTCTAACTCCTCCTTCTCCACAATCCTGCATTAGACAGGTGAAAACAGTCCTATAAACCAGTCCTATAAACCTTCTTGTCTTCAGAATGAATAAACTTGTTTTTCTCATTGTCTCTTTTGTTTTCCAGTTCTTCAGTGCTCTAAACTGTCCCTAAGAAGGGTCCTTTTCTGGGGTTAGTCCAGCTTTCACAGTCTTCTTTGCCCAAGTGGTTCCAAAATGGGATGCAGAATAGATGTGATATCACAAGTGCTGAACAGAGGGGAATAATCATTTTGATTGACATGCTGGCAGGCTGTGACTAGTGCAGTTCAATGAAATAGAAAGTTAGCTTTCTTCTGCATAACAGACTGCATTAGTATATATATAAAAGTTGTGACATTTACTGCCTGTAATACCCAGAGTTACTACTTAGAAAAATTTTCACTAGAAAATGCACATACCGGAATAGTTTTGGAAAAAATGTAATTTTAATTTTTGGTTTTACCTAAATGTAATTGTATATGAGGACTAGCACTTGTCAGGGGAAATGTTTACTTGTTGAAATAGTGCAAATGGATTTTTCTATCAGATAACACTTTTAAGTAATGAACATAAATGTAAAATATATCTCAGTGCATCAAACCTACCTTTTAAAAAATGGTAATTGTTGTGTGAGATAAAATTCATATAACTTTGGTCTATCAACTAATCTCAGCCAAATTTAGTCAGGAATTCTAGAAAACAAAGTGATCTTTGGGGTCTTCTGACACAATATAACAATGGCACAAAAAATAACCATCAACATCAAGAGGTGTATTGTTAATTATGGCCACAGTGACCCATTCACACCTACACAGTAGGGCTGTTCAGCCTGCACTTGCATCCTGATTTACTGTAAACTAAATTTACACAGATGTGGATGGCGTGAGAAATCAGTTATAGAACCAAAGGATATGTTGACGCAGGTGAGAAGAAAGGAAGAAATTTCATTCGAGGCAGAAGAATAAGATCAAATTGCGCTGTCTTTCAGAATTAATGCAATCTTATAATCTACAGACAAGGATCAACTTTTGTCAGTACTGTTGAATGGAATTTTTTTTGCCATGGGTATTACATGGAAATGAAAAATAGAAAGATTGCTATAAGTAAATAATCTAAACAAAAGAAGCAGACAAATCACATTGAGCTAAAACCATGGGTTTAGAATTTAGAATTTTAGGCTAAGTCTGCCCTATTAAACAGAACAAGACCAAGGCACAGTTGGGTTTAGTGACAAGAAACAATCTGTGGTATTAATTGTAAGGAAACTCACAGGCATTGTTTTACCCTCACTTTCTCATATTTTTCCAGACAATAGTCAATACATTTGGGGAAAATGTGCCGGTGGCTGTTTTTAAGACTGTTTCTAATATTTTTGCTTCCCAGTAGAACAGGTAAATGAAAGTTAAGTGAACTGATCACAGATGCACCTCCGTGTTCTGACTTAATAATAATAATAATAATAATAATAATAATAATAATAATAATAACAACAACAATAATAATAAAAGTAAACTCTGCAAATAGAGTTTACTGCCCATCAGCCTTAGAACACCTCATGGATGTAGCACAACTCTCCTGGTTTTAGTCTGGCTTCTGGCCTCAGTTAGAGTAGCAGAACTGAAGAAAAGTACTCCTTTTTCCATTTTTTCCCCCATAATCTGTCTGCCACTGAAATTTGGTATATTTTATTTGATGCCCATGAGAAAGACAGGAAAAATCTTCTTTCTCGTCTGCATGGTTCAACTATGCTGAGAAGAATAAATGGTCCTAAATTTCTGGATGGAACAGAATGCAACACTGGCAACACTCACCTCAGTAAACTTAAGAGGTCTCAGTCTGGACTGCTACACCTGAACTGGTCAGTTCTAATGTATGAGCACTGTAAGCTATCACCCAGATGACTATTTTTGACCAGATGAATCACTATTCATGCATCTTTGTTGAAAATATAGTCCTTAGTTGCATTTTACAGAGGGGAGTATAAAATGAATATAACAAAATCCCACTCTATTTTATGGATTGTATAAAAAAATAAGATGATATTTCCAGATTGAAGCAAGACACTGTGTTTTGGCAAGGAGAGTTTTTATCTTTAGAACATCTGATCTCCTATCCTAAACCTCAGGAACACCTTCTTTGGACAAAGTACTGGAGTTTGTCACCTAGTCTTCAGTAGGTGAAAAAGCATCCCTAAAGCAATAGTAAAACAGCTTTGACTGCTGTCCAACTGGACAATAATTTAAAAAAAAATTGAGACAATGTCTGTACATAAAAACAAA
>VWZP01004829.1:111860-204231 GCA_013396995.1 Dicaeum eximium | reverse complement strand
AAAAAAAAAAAAAAAAGAAAAACCCCGGATTATTTCTTTTCACTGATGAATTATTTCCTCAGTCCTGGGAAAAAAGAGAGCAAATGGTCTTTTATTCACAAAGTGGAAAAGCATTCAACAGAGCAGTGAAAAGAAAAGATTTGAGCCATATACCTATTGCTATCATGAACTTCATGTGCAGCCTTGACTAAGTTGGTTATCCTCCTTACATCTTCAGTTACCCAGCTGACAAATGAGCAAATCCTAATGCACTGAGTGCTGAGAAAAATAGTTATTACCTTTTGAAAAGCACTCTCTAAGGGTCTGGTGTAGTATAAATGACAGATACTTATTTTAGACAAGAAAGCAACAGATATGACCATTTTGTTTCAAGGATTTTCCAAAGGAAAACAGAATTGTTGTCAGTGTAAGCTATTTTCTAAAATAGCAGCAATACAGAGCAGGATGCCTCTCCATTGTAGGTGAACACAGTAGATGTAAGGCAGCTACTTTTAAGTTGACACATAGGAAGCTGAAGTGGTTCTATGAGATAGCTGAGGGAGTGTGATGACATTTATGCTGTACCTCAGGTTTATGCTATCATTATTCTACAGGCCATGGAACATACACACAGACACCCTAGTATGTGACAGTGCATATAAATTCTTACCAAAAGCTTTATGGAAAAAATTACAAAAATGTATTCTTAATGTCAATATACTATCATGAAATTCCCTGTGGTGTGATGAAAGGTGTTTCCCAGTGAATCTCAGCACAGATCACATGGACTTGAAAAAGGATTTTGGAATTCTCTGTAATGCTCTCACTGTGAAAGGATCAATTTCTTCCAAGTCTGACATAATAGACCTTAGATGTATTAGAAGCTGCTAATTAAAATGGTCTGCGCTTCTGAATGCCACTCTTAGAAAAAAAAGGAATGAAAAATGAGATCCATTTCTGGTGTATATGTTTTCAATAAAAAGGTATGAGTGGAATGAACAATAGAGTTATATGAATGAGGATAGCAATATATCGCTTTTCATTATTTTTTACAAAACTTCAAGCTGTTCAGCATTCCCCTTCTCTCTCCGAAACTGTGGCACAGAATTTGGTTTGGATCCAGAGCTGGATGAGGGGACTGACAATTAGTGGAGGACATAACAGGGACATGGTTTCCCTCTCTTGCTCATTGCTTTACTTGCAGTAGTAAGGACACAGCACTCATGGCCTTATGGCAGGCTGGAGACCATAGTTTCACATTCCAACCAAATCTCATATTCTAAAGGGGAAGTCTAACATTTCAGATCGTTTTTTCCTTACAAATTACCACAAAAGCATGATTTTTATAATTATCAGTGAAAAGAGCACTTCCCTCAGTCCCCCAGAAGAATGAACTTGGACTTCTGAAAACCCTGCATGTCGACGAAAACAATTTTCTAATGTTAAATGTTATGTAAATGAAATATTATTTCATTTATATATTATGAAACAAAATAATTTAAATCTAAAAAAAAATTTAGAACTGCCTGAATGTAAACAAGAACTAGATAGCAAAATATGTTTAAAACATTACCACTATAGGAAAATTGAGGTAATCAAGTAATTTCTTTTCCCCCAGTGAAATATTATCCTATTACATTTATACAGGTTATTCCAAGTGTTATGAAACTGTAATTTCCAATAGGATATAATTATGTAATTTCTTATTACAATCGGGACCTTTCCCACAAGAATTCATCCATGAAGTATCAGCTGCTGTTGGTTTTAATGCCTGAGATTACTAAATGCTAGTGATTTATGAAGTGCATAAGTCTTTCCTTGTTTTCTGGTTTTGGATAAACTGAGAAGAGTCCTGAGTTTTTAACAACAATTTCAAAGTCTTAGACCCTTATTAATACATAGAACAGCAACTTAACAGCAAAGCAAACATTTTTTTCCTCAAAATGTATCCAGTGTTAAAGGCAAGTAGAAATTTCTATCTCTAGTTACTAACTGGTCAATTCTGAATGAATCTGGAATCACTGGAAAGGTAATTGTGTTTGATTCAGATACAGTGATTTGTGAAATATGAGCATCTAGTGTCATCAAGATGTAAACATCAGACATGTTGATGTACAGATGACTGTTATGACACAGGAGGCCCAAGCCCCTATAAAATAGGAGCAAATGCTGGGCAGGAGAGCCCAGGACATATGATGCTAAGTGTCTGTATTGGCAGTTTAACCAGGCCCAGAGGCTGGGATTTATCTCCCTATTAAACGTGTGTGGTGTCTGCATTTACATGTGGCTAAGCTTCATATGGCTCTTCCTAGACAACAGAGGCATTTTCAATATGTGGCTACAGGTGTCCTGTGGCTCCTGCCCTGGGCTGTGTCACCCATAAAGCAATGCCAAGGTTCAGTTTCCTGCTGCCCAGCATAATATTTCTGAGTATTTAGCCTGGCCTTTAGCTAGCTCTAGAGAAGAGATGGTGTGCCTTTAAAATCATATCGTAAGACTACTCCTATTAGATGTTTTGGACAGCTGACACAATTAGGATTGAACTCTAAGGCTTTATAAAATTAAGCATCCATTTTAGAATTTCTTCATGAGCAATGACCAGGAGAAAACATATTATTGTCACTGGTGTCTCATTGGGGGTGAATCAAAACTTTTTGACTCTAATATCAGAAGGCTTATATGATTCATTAAAATGACTCCATTGTTCTGAAGGATTTGGGCTATTTCTGCCCAGGTACAGAGTTAGCTACTTGCTTCTTCAAACTCCATACTGAAAGTGCTTAAATACTTACAAATTTTTTTGATAACAATTTTTCACATCATTAACTGACAGAAAGAAGAGAGAGAAAAGCTTACATCTCCCATGTGGGAGACAGGGCAGCCAGACACCCATATCTTTGAAACCACACATACAAAGATTTGTTTTTACAGAAATCTGTTCATAGAAGTGAACTTTCTCATAGAAAGAAAAACTCAGCAAGTTTAAATCCAAGAAACTTATAAAATGTCCATGTGGCAACATATAAACATAGTCCAGGCAATAAATGTTAAAACAGCTTTGGTTCTTAATCCCACACCCTTAATTAAATAAAATAAAATGAAGAAAATTCCATTAAGGCTGTAGTTCTATTGTTGTCACATATACTATAGAGGCCTCTTGGCCTTTCCTGTGCTTAGATATTTAAAACAGTCATAACAACAGCTGTTCCCAGCTCCACAATGTGCCTGAAGTGTTTAAAACCAAGCATATGTTTCTAATTGTATTGTCTCACCTGAGTCCAGTTCTCCTACAACTTATGACAGTTTGTGTTTATGTGCACACATATTGCTGAAACAGCCCCTGAATTCTCTGCTGAATATACTCCAGCACGGTCATAAAGTCTCTGGAGCTCAAGGATTCTGCCTCCCTCCTTAATATCTGAGAGATGCTCTCAGAAATGAGAAAGAAATTTACCTCCTTCCCTTCTGCCTAGTCTCATCCATGCCAAATCACTCAAATCCAGGCAAGAATCATTTTCCACCATCCAGCTCTTTCCTATTATAAAGCTCAGTGGTTGAAGATTCTCCCTGACAACAGATTCCCACACATTTTTGTATCTGACTATTCAATAGAGCCAATTTGCCCGATGCTATGAAGATACCAATTATTTCTAGTGTTGCCAGTATAAAAAGGCTGTTGTACGGTGAAGCTAGCATCTGGCTAGCTTATTTTTTGGTACATTCAGAAGAGATTTTTAGAAAAAGAATAGCTCTTTTCAGAACTTTAAACACTAAATTGTATTCAACAGTAAGCTCTTTATCTCTGCTTCATGCTCTTTTGTCTCTGTCTTTTCAGAGGTCTGCTGAAATGCTCCTCTGCCCCCACAGTTTTAATACTGGGATGAGTGGACAACTATTTATTGAGTTTCTGTATGTTTCTCCAGCTTATTATTTCTCTAATTTAAAAGTAATAATAGATCCTGTATATTTTCAGTAGATCAATGCCTCTTCTGTCTTCACATTTATATCCTTGTTATATTAACCACCACAGAGAAAACTTCATAGAAAACTTACATAGAAAACTTCCCAACCTCACTGGCCTTCTGCCCCTTTGTGCACTCAGGTAAGAATTAGGGACAAACTTCTTCCTCAAACATCATGGTTACTTACACACATGTGATAGAAGCAAAGCATTTCCAGAAATATTTCATTTCAAAAGGAAAGAGTATTTTAGCTCCAGAAACTTAATCCAAGCAGTCTTCTGAGTACAACCACCTTAACCTTCTAACCTGACAAAGGAATGATTTTGGCACCTTCATCTGCTGAATGAAGAAGAGGTCTAGAGGACTTGCTCTTCTAGGTTAGGCTCATGTTTCAGAATTGAGGTAGAGGTGGTTGCAGGGGCTCTGTGCAGCTCTTGCCCTCATCAGAGAATGATAACAACAGCAGAGGTATCAGATTACCTTCTGTAATGAGAGGCTAGGCTCCTCTTGGTCAGTAATTACTGAATTCTGTAGTAGGTCAGCAAAAGTGTTTCACATAATAGGTAGGAAAACTTATTTAATGAAATCCCCTTTTGCTTTACTGTGAGAAGCAACCTATTTATTATCCCCTTTAATCTCAAGAGTGCACAGAGAATTCAAAACAGAGAAAAAATATTTTACAGAAAATTAGGTTCCTTTCGTGATATTTCCAGACATTTTCTTTCCAGACTGCAATAGTCATCCCTTAAGGGCCATAGTCCTGTGGGCATCCCTCAGCTAAGCTAAAAAAATTATCCTGGCACAGGCTCAGACCTTTCTGAGCTAGAAGTGTGTGGCTGGGAATGTTCTCCATTCTGTATCATAGTGTATAAAGCCCTTGTGACAGGTCATTGCAGTCTTCTGAATAATTTCTTAAGTACAGCTATGCATAAACAAACACCTTACATAGAATTCATCTGTACTTCAAATAGAAAAATCCCTATTATTCCATCCAGCAAAAATACCTAGTTTTCTGTTTATTGAAGAAACTGTTACAGAAAACCTGTTCCCTCCCAATTGCCCTTTATTTTTCTCTTCCAGAGTCAAGGCCAGGTGAGATTGGCAACTTCTAGTAGGGGAAGAATATGGCAAAATAATTATTCCTTTTCTTTTTAAAGATCATTTAAGTAGCACTTGAGCTTTTTTTTTTTTTTTTTGGTAGTATTTTATCCATGTGAACTATATTTATACTCACATGTACTTGTCTTGTCTGGAAGTACCAGCAATAACAACTGTTGTAGAAGCTGCTCACAAAAAAAATGACTGATCTCTTGTCAAGATAACTCTGAGAATATTTTATACTTTCTCTGACTTCATAAAGTAGGACATTTAATAACCTTTTATTTCTCCTGTATTTATTTTTCTTTATTTATTTCTTTTCCCCTTTATTTTAGTTCTATTTCTTTATTGAAGACTAGTATTTTCAATAGTTTGTGACTCTGAAGAATTCACATTTTAAAATACCTTAGCCTGGGATTAATCTATCAGTATGCAATTGGAGTATCTAAATTACCAGCACAAGTCTTTGAGGTTCTGCATATTAGTCTCAGGTAGGGAGAGACAGGTATTTCTGAGATTTCTGAGCCAAGTCTTACATGGAGTGAATCTTCTTATGGGTACTTCTGCTGCATTGATTCCACAATGAACCAAAGGCAACAGTGTTCTTATTACAGACTTCTCAGGTAGGTCCCTGGAGTTAAATGAGATAAATCTAGATTCAAGTCACTGCAAGAAATAGCAGTGAAAGTATAATTCTATATTCTTAAGAGAAAGTATCATCTTTGCAAGTCAGAACTGGTGGCAGATACACTGAGGAGACCCATATCTTTCATCATATAGTACAGAAAAGCAGATGGCATTTATTAAAATGCTATAATAAGTTTGAGAAGCCCCAGGCAAATTGACAAAGCAGCAAACAAGATGCAAAGTTACAAGCAATAAACCAGTTCAGCTCAGAGGGAGAAAAGTGCTGCAGGGCATGTGCACCGATTAAAAAAAAAAAAGAGGGTTAAGTTTTGTCAGTGATGGGGAATAAACAAAAAAACCCAGTAGATTTAGGAATGAATGTAATGAGACAAGTAAATTTATCGCATCTTACGACAGAGTTGCAATCAAAGTCAGTGAATCTGCTGGTCAGCCATACAAGGGAAATAAATGTGGGAGATATACAGTGAATAAAGTAATTATATTAACAGAAGGCCTTACTACCCTACCATTTAATTTCTCTGATGGAAATGTGAAGAAATACCAAAGACTTATGTAGGAAAACCATCCTGCCAGCTCATACACCCTGATGGACACTAAACTTGTTCCTGTTGTTTAGGGAAGAGATTTTGGAATCACTGTGGATTGTTCATCTTCTCAATGTCCAGCAGAGTTCACAAACACGTATCTGGTGCTGAAATGGTGGTGAGAGATATAGAAAATTAGACAAAAATTACAAACCATATTACAAATTTGGACTTTTGAGAAAGTCCAAATCTTGAATGCTATGTGGATTATTTGAATCGCATTTGCGTCAAGGAAATGTAGCAGAACCAAGAACAACACAGGGAAGGAAGAGAAGGATGACTGGAGGTATGAAACTGCTTCTGTACAATAACTGAATAGATCAGAACTCATGCACTGGAGAACTGATAAAACAGGAGTGTTGTGGAAAAGATATAAAAGATCATTAATGTCTTTCCAAGAGAGGAAGAACTGAGAAATTCTCATTATTAAATTCAGCATTATTAAATTCACAGGGTACGGTAATGCCCAATTGTAAAAGGCTCTTTAAAAGTGAAATACATTAAAAAATTATTAGACTGCAAGTACTCACAATACTCCTGAAGATGACTGTAGCCCTTATCACCACCTACATTCAAATTATCACTGAATGTGCAGGAAGAAGTGCACTTTTCCTACTCTTGTTCTGTTCCCAAGCACCTACTGCTGGATGCTCTCATGTGATATCCAAGAGAGGTGAGAGCGCAGTCTGACTAAAGAGGAGTGTGGAGAGAGAGTAAGAAGCTTTACAGTCAGAAAGACACATGTAGTATGTGATGTCATAATTCAAAGCCAGTAAGAAAACAAGAGTTACAGGAACCCAACTTTTTAATTTCTGTGAGCTATATCAAAGCAAAGAAACAAAATTTAATATTGTCCTTATTCCTGAGAAAGGCTTTCTAAAAATCACTCAACAAATCTCTGTGATGTGAAAACTGCTGGCCCCTCCAAAGCATCCTCAAATCCACTTGTTTGAGCAAAGTAATGCAAGGCAGTATCTAAAAAAATTAAGGCCAATATAAACTTGAAGATATATGCCAGTGAGCATGTAGGAGCAACCAACAGTAACCAAGAGAAAAGCTAGAAAACCTAATGGGATTTTTATCTAATAGTAACAATGTGTATCTAGTAGGGAGCAAGGTAGTTGGCCATAAACAACTGGTCATGGTCCTATCATTGTTTCCCCCAAGAAATTTTATGTGCATTAGAAAGACAAAAAGAGGAGGTTGTAGTAAGGTAGAGGTCAGTCTCTTCTGTGGTGTGAAGTGAAAGCACGAGAGGAAATGGCCTTAAGTTGCACCAGGGGAGGTCCAGACTAGATAGGAGAATTATTTTTTCACTGAGAGTTTAGGCATTGGAATAAATTACCCACAGAGGTGGTGGAGTCACCTTCTCTGGCAGTGTTCAGGAGGCATCTGGAGGTGGATATGGTTTAGGGGTGATTATAGTGGTGCTGGGTTGGTGATTGGTCTAAGTGACTGAAGATCTCTTCCAATCTTGATCATTCTGTGATATTGTGATTCTGTGAGTACAGAAACAAGAAAGGCAGGCAAATGCTATGAAGAGAAGATATATGAAATCTCATCATCAGACATAAAAAGTAAGATCCAGTCTTACAGCAAGTCACACACAGACTGACCATCCCTGTGCAGCCAAATTACCTTCACTTATTTACAAAGTCTAGGCTTAATGTATTATCATCTCCATCACACACCACAACTAGTTGCAGAAAGTCTTGTTTGTCCTAAAGACAACAATGAAATATGATATTGCATTCTCAATCTGCTCTCTTTAATGATAAAACCACTAAATATGGTAGCTTGTTTTTACTACAGTAACAATAGAAATCTATTTAAAGACTATGATAAACACTGATTTATTTCAGACCTATGGTCTGGGGTTTCTTTCCAACAAAACAATACCAAGCAAGCCAGGACACAATTTCTTGAAATTGTTTAAAGAATATATTTCCTGCTTCTCTGTGTATGCAGTACATTCTTATCTAGTGAACTATCTAGATGAAGAACAAAACAAAATGAGGGCAGCTTTCATTTAAAAATGTTAACAACAAAATCATTTAATTACAGAATATATTTCTTCCTTTAGTCAGTGTCCTTTGGGCAAAGCCTCAGACAAAGCTTTCAAAGGCATTGTTCTGTGAAGCTAATTGAGTTAGTTGTGAAATATGATCCAATTGAATTTTACTTTTGCCCAAAGAAATACAACTAATAGTTTATTTTTTTTAAACTCTACATTTGATGTAGAACATTATTTGAAATAGGGAGATAGGGTCAAATCACTTCAATAAAGGATGCAGAGAATTATGAGGCATTTTAGCATCCTCCTGCCTCTGAGCAGTTTTTATTACCTTTCTCTTAAAACCTATGTTAAAATATATTAATTATCTGCTAGATACAATTCACACAGGAAAACTAAATACAAATTAAAAAATGCAAGTAATAAATACAAATTCTGACAGTTCTGAATTATTAGGATTGCTCTGTCAAATCTAGAATTCTAATAATCTTTTCAGTAAAAGAATCAAAACAACTCAACAATTCCAACTATTTCAGAGAGAAATCATAATAATAAAGAGTAATTCTATAAAATGCTGCTATTCCACTTTAAAAAATCAGCTTTCTGGATTTAGTCAAAGACCTCTTTTTGTACTTTTAAAGTACCCACTTTTGCAATTCATGTCACTGCAGAGTTAACATCACTGCTGAAGAGCAAATTTTTTCAGTTCCTATGTGATCAGTAAATTGTTTCTTAAGATACCAATATTTCCATAAAATAAGAGCAGATACTGATGTTTAGTTATCCATACAGCACCATAAAGGGTTCTGAATTCATTTCCACTCACAGAGTTGAAGTTGCAGAGTGAACCAGAGCTAGGACATTTTAATTTATTTCAGCTTGTATAAGCCGGGGAGGGGGGGAGTTGGGGGGAGCTTTGCTTGCAAATAAGTAAAGCTGTTAAGTCAAAAGGTCTCCACATTTTGGACCTTTGTGGATTCCCATTCCCCTGTTTTAGGATTCCTAGAGAAACTGATGTTAAGCAGAATACTAATTTTGTGTGGTTCCCTCAGAAGACAAATTGTGGCAGGACTGTGATGCCCGCAGCTCACATGTTTGAAGGAAGGAGATAAGGGACACCTGGGTACAAGTGCTTTGTTTCTGTCCTGCCTTCTGGATTCAAATCACCCATGGAGGAATAATCCTCGCTCCTCTAACAATGACTTCCCTGCAATCATACCAGTTTCAAAGCCCCAGAAACTGTCTGCCCCGTGGGCAATTTGAAAGACAGCTCTAAATTCTGCCTGTATGTTCTTCTCTATGCAATCTGTACAATCAGAAGAAAACTTTATTTTTGAATCCCAAATTAACTATGACGACAGGGAGTTCCAAAGAAACCTGCACTATATTTACCATGTCTCCTGCATTCCCTGAAGAACAATAAAAAAATCTTATTGATGATTCATTTATAGGTGCTTTTTAATATTAAAAATATGTTTTTAAATTGATTTTTTTGGTATTTATACATTGTGAGTTTTTTATTATTTTGAAAACACTCTTTCTCTACTGTTGGTTGGTCAAACTCACATGAGGGTATGGTTGCAAATAAGTTGATGTTACTCGAAATAATTTGTAAATATGAAATAAGGTTACCAAAGTATTAATCAGGCATGATTCTACTTCATGTAGAGACCTTGAAATAATCCATTTGATAGAAAAAATTCCAAAAGTAGTGACATAAATTATTCACCCTAAGTAATTCAGCCAGACCTAACAAATACAGTAAAAAGGAGTTTGCATATTGCACAAAGGGATCATTTAAAATCCTTTATCGCTTTGTTCACCTCTCCTGCCCTTCTTCATCTTCTTTGCAATTCCAATAAGGCTGCAACATCACTGCCACACAAAAAGCATTAGTGATTCTATTTAAAAGGTGCCAACCCTGTTGATTGTCTCCCTACACCCCTGTCAGTATAGAAACATGCTTTGTTTGTATTCTGAAAGGGATATGGGAATTATTTTGGCAATTTAATGCTTTTTCCCAAGTCTGTACTTCTAAAAAAGACCAAATTATTACTGAGGTCATATGGTATCATAAAAAATTTTCATTTTTTGAATAAGCAGATTATTAATTTGGACTTTGATGAAGGTTTCCAATTTTGAGTCGTCATCACAACTTACTATGGAGCAGTAAAAAAAGCAACCAATCAACCAAATTACCAAAGCAAAGCAACCCCTAAACTTGCTTGACTTGAAGCATAATGTTTCATTCCTCACTCTTAGGATGACACTGAGATGCACACATCTTTCAGGCTACCTCCATTGCATTCCTTTGCTTTCATTTATACACAGAAAACACCTTTGTGCCATGGCCATGCCCTACATCTGGTACCAGTGCTTTAGTCCTATGCTTCCCTGCTCACATCCATTCTGCCAAGACAGGACTGGGTGTCTGCAAGATTCCTGGGTAAAATTTGACTTCTGAGAAGAGGAAGTACTTGGAATTCCAACTGACTACCTATTGCTAATCATGTCCCAGACTGTTCTGTTCACTTACAGAATGATTTCCATCACCAAATACCTTAATATTTTATGTATTATCTTAAGGGAAAGTGCCTTAATTTTTCAGAAAGTATACTCAAATCCTTTCAGATGATTATCATGTGTGAAAATAAGAATGGGAAAGCAGATGATAGATTAGTTGTATACTCTTGTCTCTGTTTTACCGCCCTGAAAAAAGCAGTTAAGTTTCCATTTTGTCAACAGAAACACAATTTGTCAAGGGTTGTATAACCCAGATCTCATAATTTCCAGTGCTGGGTTAAAATCTGTTTCTTACCTTTCCAGATGATTAATGTCTTCAGTTTGTTGTACTTGGTCTCTCTAGTACATGAGAAGAAGAAACATTGCACAAGAGTAGTTATTTCTGTGCTTTTCCACAGTCCAATAAATCCTGGAAAGTATTAAAAATCAGGTAGAATTACACAGAATGATATCTGAAAAGTTTCTGAGATGTTCAAGTGGTTGAACCGTATCATGGGGTTACAAAATGCCCTCACAAAGCATATAGTAGGTCACCATCTCATGAAGAACTTGGTATAAGCTTTATTTATAAGAAAGTAAAAGGAGAGAACACAAAAAGGTTTCTAGCATGGACTGAAGCTGTGAAAATTTCTTGGGATATCAGTGCTCATAATTCAACAAGATCTTCTTGGGTCTATCTTCCACCTATAGTGCATACTAAATGAGGATTTCAAAAATGAAATGAAAATTCCCCTGAGTGACACATTCTTGCTCTTTTTGGAAACTTGGTTGTTATTTGAAAATGTAAAGACTGCTCTGTTACAGAGCAGGGCTGCCCGTGCCTGATGAGTCACCTCTTCACTTCTCTGCTGCAGAACACAGAAATCCAGTCAGTCTTTGGGCTTCATTGAACCTCTAACATTAACAGTTGCACATTTGCACATTTGCTAATAGTATGTTGTTGTTGTTGTTGCCAGCATCCCCTTTCTGACACTATATTTTCTTTTCTTGACACTTGCTGTTGGCTCTTGTGAGAGGAGAAGAACTGGAAACCTTGGCATTTCCATGTGTGTGACAAGGCAATAGCTGATGAAGTGCAGTTACTCATACTGTGAGAAATTATCAGTTATACTGGTGTGAGGAGCACTTTCAGGACTCTCACAGTACTGTCTTAATTCTTTCTGAACTGCAGCTGGATCCTGAGAAGCTATCCATGTATAACCATGCCGTGAGTGCACACGGGGCCTTACTGAAGAACAAGCCTAATAAAGTTACAGACTCACTGGCAAGAGATAGAGACAACTCTAGTAATTAAAATAAATGACATTGTGTCTCAGATTAGAAAGCATATATACTAGCTTTTGCTTTCAGTGCTACATGGAATTCTTGACTGACATAAGGAAAAAAAAATTGTTATAGACTGCCATAATAAAAAAAATTTCAGAAACGTTAATAAATAAATTTAATTTTCATTAAATTATAATGAATTCTGTTATAAATGTTATTTTGGAAAAAAAAATTGTTCATAATTATTTCCAAGTCAACTTCATATAAAGTCCACTTGAACACAAGAACATCTAATTGATCTTTGTCTTCACACCTACTGTGAAAACACATAGATTAAATGTCCAGACTCTGCAATGCCATAGCTTATAATGAACCTGCAACATCACAGTAGCCGAGTGAGGCTTCCCTCAAACTCAAGGTCCACATGGCATCTTTTTTCCTGGGTGTCAGTCAGCTCTACAACCATGTAATTCTGAGTTTGCTTCTTAGCCAACAATTCTCTCTGGCTTTCTGTGGTGCACAAATGAGGATATTCATTCAGGTAGGTAAAAAATAAATAGCCTATGATAAAATCGGCTGCACCAAATGTATCTTTTAAAGTGAGAATGTACAGAGCATTTTGATGTTTTTCTGATAAATAATATTTATTGTAATATTTTCTTGCAAATAGTAGGAGTTTCTATTATCTCTGTAGTCAAGCATACATTTACATCTCTGTGCTCACATTAAATGATGTAATTTATTCAACCTCAACATGGAAATAACTATGTGTGTGTTAACTGCCACCTTGTTTAACAGCATTTTTTGGTTCTGTGCTAACAAGTAATCTGTATTTCCTATAACTGCAGAGTATAGAACTCTCAACAAGACCTTGAGGTCAATCTTGTTCAGCTGCTTGTCAAGAGAAGGAGCAACTCTGTTCGAACCACTCTTGAAAGAACCTCGCATAACCTATTTTTAGAAAACAGGATGAGAAAACCCTCCACAGATATGTGCTCCCCATGGATATTTACTATGCTCCTCCCTGAGCCCCCTATTCCAGTTTTTTATTATTGTCATTAGCATAGGCTCTTTCCTAATATCCAACACAAATCTAACCCATAATGACTTCTGATTATTAATTTTCTTTTTGAAGCAACCTTTTGCATTTTGAAGACTTACTTCACCTCCTGGTGTTTTATGGCTTGAACAAACATTATGTATTTTATTATTGCCTCGGGTTTGCAAGAGACATGAAGTCACACATGCAACATGCAGAAGGCTGGATCTTGCAGAACTTCCAGCATATCCATTTTTTTGTTTTCTTTTTCTTGCAAGCATTTTGGAAATAAACTTATGTCTATTACTCAGTAGTGAAGGCATCGTAAAAAAAAATCTGTCACACTGCACTGTTGTTCAATGATTAAATGTTAGTTTCACTTATTTCTGTCTTTCAGATACTTCACTGAAAGAAACAATATTACTGTGTCTCAATATTCACCATTCCATCTGGAAATTCAGACACTAAAAAGAATCTAAATTAGGTTAGACAACTGATGCAGCATTTTTTTTATATTCTAAACTAGATTTTGATATTCTTTTTCATCGATTTTTCCTACTTCATGTACATTAATGCAAAATATATCAGTCACTACAAAGTCCTACTTCTTTGCACTTTTAAGTGAGCACCTGCTGACAGGTGAATCTTTACAATCAAAGAATAAATGGAAATAAATTAATAAGGAAACACTAGGTATTATGTTATAAGTCTCTCATGTGAAAAATATATTATGCTTTAAAAGTAACTCAGGAATATTTTAAAATTAATTTCTATATTTTTAAAATAATTTCCTTTTTCTCTATGTGCAGTCTTTCATCCCAATTCTTTCATCTTACTTTCCTGCTGCTAGTAGATATTCTCCAGCCGTGCATGAGGCGTCTGGCTGCATTTAACCTACCAAGCAATGCATGATCTTATCCTAATAAAAAACTATAACTACCCATCCTCAAAAAAAGCAACTGACTACATATGCAGAGGGCATGGGTTTTTTTACTATTTGACATTTTGCCATTTAAAAATAACATAATTTTTCATCTCCTTCATCTAGGGTCTCTGGTCCGCACTGATGAGCAGATGCAACAGTGACTAAACCCCTCATGCAAGCACTTAAGATGAGTGGATTGAATCACACTTTAAAAGAGTATCTCTGTCTTCAGCAGATATAAAGATACCACCATATCTCTGCTCTTCAATGTCTTAGTTCCTCTATTGCTTTTTTTTTTCCCAGCTCTTAGATTTACTGTACCATACTCAAGAGAGGCACCTTCACCAATGTACGAAGCAGACTGGTATACTCCTTAAATGTATTTCAGTGGATATTTTTATTGTAATATAACTTCTATTATAACTTCTAGAACTTCTAGAACTTCATGGATCTTTCACTTCTGTTCTCAAAACTTAGTATGTAACTTGAGAATCACAGAAATTTCCACATCACTTCCTACTGACTCTCACCTTTGCATTTTTCAAGGAGGTCTTGATTCTTACAATCAGATTTCTGAGGCAATATTCCCCCACTCTTCCCTGCTATTTTCTGTGATTTGGGTCTGAAACTTTTGGTGCAACAGAGACATCTCACACCATGATATTCCCTGCCTTATTTTGATGATACACAAATGTAAACTCCAGTTTCAAATTAATTACTTGTGCAATGAAAATAGATGATTCTACTTCATGACTAAACACCATAGATCCCCTTTATATTCTTGAAACTCCTTAAATTAAGCTCTGTCACATTAAATGCTCAAGAAGGTAAATGAAAGTTTTTTGATGTTGGTTGATAATTACTATGTCACTCATAATTCAATAATTTTCCTGTTCAGATTATAACACAAAATGAAAAGGTGTGTGGCAGAATATTCAACTGCAAAGAAGGTAGAGGACATAAATAAGAAAGGAAACTAAGTAAACAAAAGACTTCTTTCTAGTGCACAAAAACTTAGGTAATTGTGCTGCTGCTGTGAGATAAACTTTTGATCTGAATGTGAAGGTTGGTGTCTAAGGAAGCTTTAAGACTTACCACAGCCCAAACCCTCAGTACTTTCATTGTGCACTTCTGAAGAAAAATGGTTGTTTCTTCCGCAGGGACACAGCCTATGGGTTTCCTTTGAGCAGCTCCAGGATTTTTTTTTAATTTGCTGTTTAATGTCTATTTTGTTTCCATCCCTTTTCCATCCTCTATAAAGGTGCAACTCCACCAAGAAATTTGAAGCAGAGTATATTCCTTGACTGCATCTCAGATTCTTTACTACAATTTAAAGAATATGTCAATGATACAAACAAATTATATCAAACTGAGCATGTTTTCTGAGTGTGCAGAAAATATAGTGGGTATAGACACTCAGCAGCTGAATTTGAGTATCTGGGGCTGATTAACTGAAGGATGTCAAGTATGGTGACTGCTTTGTTTCAAGAGAAAGATCCAGACTTTCTAAGCTAGGACCTGCAAAGCTAAACTTGCTGCTTGACTTATCTTCCTCAGTCTTATCTAGCACTTGAAAAAGAGTAGACAGAAGTTCTTGCAGGCTAAGTGAGAAAATTAACTTAGCTCTTGCACACACAAATGAATTTAATTGCAGACCACTAAAAGTAATATGTTCATGTCAAAACATATGGCAGATGACCAGCACTTATGGCAGAGGGACAGTGAAGCCACAAGCAGGACACAGGAAGGCTGCAAGCATCTGCTCCTTCCAGGGGCTGAAAGCTTCTCCTCTGCCCTTCACTGCAGCCCCTTATATATTTAATCTCACATGTATTTCACCTGTGTGCCTTCTTGTGCTTGGTCAGTGCTTGGCTCATTGCCTTCAATACCAGGCCCCTGTCCCACACAGCTGAAGCCCAGTGGGGAGGAGGCTCCACCACAGCCCCACTCCCAATTACCACAAGCTGTGTGCCTACAACAAAAATGCAGTTATGAGGCTTTTCAGGAGAAGCATCTCTTCTGAATTCTAACTAAGCATAGGTAGGACTAGAAAGGGAGCCACCAAGCAGTAAGAACTCCGGGACATGGCACAATCATTGCTCAGAGAACAAGAAACTTTCACAGTCACAGAGTGAGACATTTGGTGGGATCTTTGACTTTAGCACAGGTTGTTCTTGTCATTTTCTCCCCTATAAAGCACTTCAGCTGTCTGCCAGCTGCTGTTCCAGAAGTCTTAAGGTGGATTGTCCTTATTACAGCTTTTTCCTTTGTGCACACATCTTGGATCTCATGAGTTATAAAAGATGACATAATAAATATCTTCTGACTCATGCCTAATAAATATAGCTCATCTTGCACTAAGGACAGCAGTTGATTTGGATGATAGTTTTGGTCATGGATGTCCACTGACAGACATGATGTTCCATTAAGACTTTACAAGGTGTAACCTTGTTTCAAGATGACTTGTTTCTATCGTGGTATCAGCCTCAGTGATTCTACTACTGAAATGAACACACAAATTCTATAAAAATGAAACATTCCCATACAACACAACTCCCAGGATTAATCACTTCCACCCTTTTCTAGGAGTTAGTTCTCCTCACAAACACACCACCTGTGGAAGTGACTTTCCATGATTTTTCTGAAAATCACAGAAAACCAGCTTCATGCTTTCTCAGCATTTAGCTAACATTTTTGTTGGCTGCAACTGAACATTTTCCAGTTCTTTCCATAACTAAATAAAATTTCCATTGCACTTGCAGCAGTTTTTGCCTCAGGAAGAGCCCTGAAGTACCACAGTGATGGCAGCTGCCTCGTATAACTACCTGGTAAGGTTTAAAGCAAGGGAATGATTATTCTGTTTTCAGAAGTTATTCCTGTTACTATGACTCTTGCTGACACTATTCTTTACTTTAAGTAAGGTACTTAATGGCTGCTGACAATCTGTATGGACCAGACTAAAAGCTATTAATATTTTTAATAAACTTACAGAGACCATCTAAACAATATCTGTTGGCTGGCAGAGAGACTCAGTCCTAAATCCACTTTTGTTTGCCAGCAATCACTTTGGCTTCTTTGGCAGTTTTCTCTGTAGCCTCAAGTGCCAACTGAACTTTGAAAAGAGCAAAATGCTAGATAAAGTTAGGAAGGTTGTCTAGGGCTCCTTGAGTGCTGTGAAACTATTTTCATGCAGGAGTCTGAAACTTGGTTTCTGTCTGATAACAGTTTTGAGCCATATCAGGAGGGACAACACAAATTGCCCCCTCCTTACCCCAGCAAGCTCAGGGTGACTTTGTGACTGTTATTACAATTTTAATCCCGAGATCAGATGCTCAAAACCTATAGAATAACTGTAACACATATATATGTAACCTAGAATAACAGATTAGGAAATTAAAATGTAGTCAGGTGGAGTTGAAGGAATTGAAAGAGAGTCTTTGCTGTTGTACTCTTTCTTGGCAAATAATTGTATAAAATAATGATGAAAAATGCATGAGATGCGTCAAGGAGTTTCTCACCACCCACTGCACTAGTTCATTTCAAATGCTTCCCCTCTCTTGGGAAGAGCTGAAATTGCAGCCATGGTTATTAATAGCTCCAAAGGGGATCTGAAGTAATTTGTCACTGGCAGGTGTTTGAAGTCCATAGCAAATTTTTTTCCTCCTTCTATGCTTTGAGTAAATGAGATTAAATGCACGTGTCATCCTCCATTTCAAGAACTGAAGAACTGCCACTCATCTACCTCAAAGGGCAGAAGACATGGAAGATAATTAAGCACAATAAAGCAGTATGGAATGCAAAGATCACAGTGAAATTCTTCTAAAGCACAGCAGAAAAATGCATAGTGCCGCATTTGAAAGCATCTGCTCAGTGAATCTCGCAGCACCTGGGCTCTCAGTGGTGTAATATATTTTTGGTTTTATTTATTTTTAATACAACCCCTCATATTATAACATTGCCATAATATCCATATTAAGTAGCTTTGTGTCAAAAAAAGGCTAACTGGTAATTCAAGAGTACAGTAGAGACCATATTTAGCAGTTGGGTGTAAATCAGAACATAGGAGGAGAGATGGATAAGAATTATAATGGTAATTGATAATGAAGAGACAAACTGAGCAGCAGAACTAGGAAGTCTGTCATCTTCTGCTAGCTTTTATAACCAGATTCTATGTATTTTCCCGCTGTGCTATCCATAAGCAGTAACATTCATAACTATTATGTGCTCTCAAAGCCACTCTTAGTATTAGAGTGAATAATTTCCTATTAAAAATGAGCTACAAACTACTACAAAACAAATGCAACATATTTCCTGCAAAACATGTACCACCTTCCAAGTCATGCAAAGATTTAGCCATGTAAGGTTGGTTGCTATGGACTGAATAGAGTTGTTCCCCAGGACTTAGTTCATGAATATGTGAGAGATGACCCTCTATTTATTACTTTAATACATTCTTTGCCTTGTAATGAGAGGCTTTTCACTATTCAGAATAATTTTGTAAAATAGTGATGCTTTGTTTCATTTAAGCATTTTTATTGCTCATTCAGAGCTATCAAATATCTATCAACATACTACATTTTAATTGGCATCCATGAATCAACGTGTGTTGTATTTTATGTCTGCAATTTTATAAGGTAACATTCCAGATTCACTGCAATAAAATTAAGTATAATTCTGGCTCAAGAATTCAGAGTTTATGAAAGCTCTGCTTCAGTCTACAGACATTTCATCTGCCTTTAAAGTTTCTTGGGTCACGATATTGTTATTTATTTCTATTAATAAGCGTCTTGCCCAACAGACACTATTTCAGAGGCATAACAAAACTCTGGCAGTGGGTTTGAGACATTATAACAATTTTATACCGTAAAAGGTTTTGATTGCATGAATGTTATCTCTACTTTTTCTTGCCATTTGTGCTGTTGTATTGCTTTATTTTGTATTGCTCTTGCAGACTAATCTTGTTTAAAGTTTGCATTTATTACTTTAAAGTACCAATTTACTTAATGAGAGGAAGAGACGGCAAAAACTACTAAGGAAGAAATTAAGAAACATACATTAATTACTAGCATATATTAGCAGAGACCCTGTGACCATACAATGCACGATTGGCACTGCTGGAAATTTAGAAATTTAGAAAGAGGAAATCAGTTGAAGGCACTGGGTCTGTATATAAGCATGGATCCCTACCACAGAGATGCATCTATAGACTTTAAAGATGAGAAGTCTAAGTTAATTAATATATTTAAGTACCGCAGTTGCATTTCTCTGTTTTTCATTTGCTATTGGCAGACAAACCAAACCAAATAAATCTTCATAACACATCTTGTTAAACATCTAGATAGTAAATTGTGATGTCAATGTTTTGACTTCCTTGATACATACTTTCCTAAAAAGAAACAAGAAGGGGAAAAGTTCTGATACTTGCAAAATCTTCTATTTTCACATTTTCACTATAAAAATTTTGATTTTCTTTGTTTCACTTTTCAGTGGGTCCAAAAGGTTTTCAAAATATTTTTTACAAAAATATTTTTCTATTTTAGATTTCCTACAGATACCACACACACACACACACACACATACATACATACACACACACACCAATAGATCTCACACAAAATGAGAATGACTTGAAACCCCAAAGTCTTTCTGAAATGAAACCTTTTGTTCCTGTTTTTTTTCTATGTGACAGATGCACATAATGTTTAATATATACCAGAATGATTCTGTCACAAGATGTAATATTAGAGCCCCAAGCCTTCTCTGCTTGTAGCTAATAGCATCAAACTGTTCTAGTATAGTCATGACAAGGTTACAGTAAAAAAAGGGATACACTAATTAAAATATTTTTTCCTAAAGTTGTGTGATTGTGACATGAGACTACTGTACTTTCAGTTAGGTTTTATTTGTAAGGGATCTCAAACAGGCTTCTCTGTTGAGAGCCTCTGCTGGTGCATACTTGAGTGTTACCAAGCAGGTGTTCATAATTCAGAATATATGTGCTGCTAGACAGGCCAGAGTGTCCCTTGCAATGAAAAGAAAGCCAAAGCCCAAGCCCAGGCATAGGCTTTCCCACTTGCTGACAGGAGAGGCAACTCAACACTTCATGAATTTAATTCCTATTAAATTTAAGTGAATTGTCACATTTTCCTTTGTGACTATACTCAGTTCCCATTAGCCAAGTCATTGGAAATTGGCATTACTCATTTTTAAAGAGCAATTCATCTTCTGCAGCCAGGATTATTTGGTTTGTTTCAAACTTCACAGTGTGTCTCTCCTTTCAGATTACCCTTTGCTTTAGATCACTATTTTATGCCCACTTCTGCTGTGTTGTTTCTAATGACTACCCAGTAACAAGGAAAGTTAAACCTTCTGGTGAAACTGAAGTGCTTTTAAGAACTTTGCATTTTTTGGATTAAACAGTCCTAATTCTGCTATCAGAAGCTTTAATCTGCTCTCTTCCCAGGTTCTTGCTGAATTGTGAGGTGATTTATATTTTTATTTCTCATGTTCATACCTGTAAATGCATGAATATCACTTTGTTCAGTCCAATGCTCTTTGCTTTACCATCACATCCGTAATGACTGTGTCACGTGGGAAAGGGAGGCTTCCTCAACACTTAGTGTGGGGAGTTTTACTCAACTCCTAGTGTTTAATTTGTCTGTAAGTGCCCCAGAAAAGTCAAGACCCTTGTGCCCAGCTAGACTGTCAGCATCCTGTTAGGGGGATCCTTCACTAAGCAGTCCTGCTGGATAGGAGAGGGGTTCCACTGACTTAGGGAAACACACGACCACTATAAGGGTGAGGAACGCCCTCAGCAGGTCTTCCTCTTTATTAGAGTGTGTTACCTGCTGCTAGAGACTGCCAGTGTCTGTAAAGGACTCACACTAACAAGTTAAGGATTAAAACTCTTATTAATATAAAATTGTGACAAGTTAAGGTTCAAAGGTTGTCAGTGATAGTGTCTGACTGCAAAAATATACTTGAAGGAATATACAAACAAGCTGTAATCCTCAGGAAAATATTCAGAGTGCATAGAGTATGATTGTTATCCAGTAGTCAGCCCTATGGGGGAGAAGACAGGCTCAGCCTATCGACTGATCCCAGCAGTTACAATGGAGTCTTCCTTGACTTTTCACCATTCTCAGTTTATTTTGTACTATTTCTTTGTGTCTAGGTGGAGCTTGAGTGACTCTAGTCCTCTAGTACCTTTATTACTGAGGTGTGTAAAATTCTCTCACTTCCCTTTTAAAGTCAAAACAGATGTAGAGCACATGTCCAGTGAGAGCTGGTCGTACCTGGGAAGTGGGTAACTTTGGGATGGAGGTATGTGTCAATATTATTATTATGTTTAATGAAGCAAGTTAATCTAAGAGGGATTTTGCCACAGTTGCTGGCTCAGCAGTAGGACGTATTCCTTTATCTTCCTGGTATGTGGTTTATCAGCTGCAAAGTACTGAGTTCCCTTCCCTGCAAGGATTTCTGCAGACCCCGGCTGCAGTGTCTCCCCTCTGCTCCACCCTCCATTCCATCCCCCTTGGCAGGTGTGTGTGTGTGTGGAGCATCATCATGGACTAGGTTTCAAGTCATGCCTACAGCATTCCATCCAGGGCGTAGCAACTGTGGTTTACCCCGTAATTTTGGTACTGTTATAAGTCCTGTTAAAATGCTTATATAACTCTTCAGTCTTCTCTAATGGTATCCCCAATTACCTGTCCACAGGGTCCCCAGTCATTTTCCCACAGACTGGGATAAGGACTCTGACTCTCATCTAGCTCCAAGGGCAGGTACACCTTCCACTAGTCCAGGTTGCTCAAAATGCCACCCAACCTGGCCTTCAGCCCTTCCAGGGATGGGGCATCCACAACTTTTCTGGGCAAACTGTACCACCTGTCAGCCCCCTATAGGTATTGGAAGGTGTTGTAAGGTCTCCCTGAAGCCTCCTCTTCTCCAAAATGAACAAACCCTACTCTCTCAGCCTGCCTTCATAGGTGCTCCAGCCCCCTGATCATCTTTGTGGCTCTACTCTGGACTCATTCCCAAAAGTCCATGTTCTTCCTATGATGGGGAACGTGTCTTCTCTCTCTTTTAAATCAGGTAATCTGGATTTGCTGCAGCATGGCCATGACTGTCTTATCTTCTGAAATTAAGGAGATGAAAAAAAAAAAGGATGCTTTACAGACTTTACCTCAGATCAGTCTGCCAAGTATACACAGATAAATAAAAAATAGAAAAGAAATTTCATTTCTGAAACTGTTCTTTTATGACAATCTAATGCATATAAGGAGGAGGGGGCTCAAAGGAATACAAATAAAATATCCAGGAGACAAAGCCTCAAAAACTACGCTGTTTGCCCACTGTTCTTTGCCCACTGACCTATCCTTTATAGTGCCCTTGAGTAGGCAGTTAAGTGCCTTCAGAATCAGGCTGAATGTGAGAGGTTAGTCTATAAGAGTTTATAGGCTCCCAATTCAAAGCAATTTAAGTATATTTTGTGGTCTGAAAATATTTCTTTTGTATCTGTAAACACCTTAAGAAAACATGAAGCTTTACATATGGTTTCTTAAATTTAAATTTACCACTTAAGCAGTACTCTATTGTGTTTATCAATAGAAAGTATTATTTGAAAAATTCTACAAATTAGTATAAAATTAATTCAATTTATTATTCTTATTTTAAACCCTTCCTTAATAAGGCGTTTAGGCTCCAAATCAAGCTAGAAATTCAGACATTAAAACAATAGTACAGCAATTATAGGAAGAGNAAGATTAGATCAAATGAAATTATTGAAAATGTCACCAGACTGTAAGGACTTAAATATTTTATTATTTGGACAGAGGATATACAGGTGTGCTTGAGCCTCTGAGATGTTTTAAAAGATTCAAAAGAGTATTAATGTGCCAGGATGAGATTTCAGAAGTTTGGGTTAGTTATTGATGCTTGCAACACCTTTGGACACCTTCCTTTGAACGAGGAAAAACTTGCAGCATATGGTGGGATTATTGAAGAATGTCTAAAGGAACTATTTCTGCTTCCCACATTGGTCGTGCTGTTTGTGATGGGACATCATTGCCCATTCAGACGTAACAAGGGAGAAAGAAAAAACCTGTGGAGGAGATTTTTCCATTTTTGTCCACAAATACATTTGCCTACCAAAATTTCAATAAAAANGGAAGAGCTAATCTAATCTAATCTAATCTAATCTAATCTAATCTAATCTAATCTAATCTAATTCAATCCAAATTCTAGGAAAATAATTAATATGGATTTTAAACAGGTGAAATTAAAAACTCAGAAAAACCTCTTAATTTGTTTCTACTTATCAAATTTTTCCAGCAGTGCAGTTACTGCATAACTTGCTGTTGCTCGNGAGATGTTTTAAAAGATTCAAAAGAGTATTAATGTGCCAGGATGAGATTTCAGAAGTTTGGGTTAGTTATTGATGCTTGCAACACCTTTGGACACCTTCCTTTGAACGAGGAAAAACTTGCAGCATATGGTGGGATTATTGAAGAATGTCTAAAGGAACTATTTCTGCTTCCCACATTGGTCGTGCTGTTTGTGATGGGACATCATTGCCCATTCAGACGTAACAAGGGAGAAAGAAAAAACCTGTGGAGGAGATTTTTCCATTTTTGTCCACAAATACATTTGCCTACCAAAATTTCAATAAAAATGAAATCTGATAAACAAATGCATGAAGATTAACCTTTTTAATCTGCTTTCCCTCTACCTCTTTTAACAACTGTGTTGTCACTATTATTCTGCTTAACACTGCCAATTTACAGTTCCCCCAACATAGGAAATTAGAAGATTTTATAAGGCTGTTCCTGGATTGAAACATTTGCTGCTTCATCTGCTTACTCATCCTCTTCCATTGCAAATTATCTCCCTCCACACACACACTCTCACAACCCCCTGCCTAAATTCGATAATGTTATCATTAGCAGGGAGGGGAGCAAGATGGGAAAAGCTGAGTAATTACCATCCTTTATTAAATTATGCTGCATTAATTAGTTGACTTGGTAGTTCAGGGAGTGTGTCTGCTCATATCAGATTGGTGATTTTCAGTTCAAAATAGCATCTGCTTCACAGTTTTAGAGCAGCAACAACAAAAATTAATAGTGTATGGATTATGTCACAAAAAGAGAGGTGCTGCATTCATCTGTCTCCCTGCCACTTGCATGTCAGAAATAAAGAGCAGACATCACCTGCCACAATTTCTGCAGGACCACAGAGGCTGAATAAATTTTTCAATTGGGTTTGATAACAAATGTAATATTTCTTATGTACTTTATGGGCAGGGGAGATTAATTTGATTTCTAAAGACTGTTTATTTCACTTCTTGTGATGTCCAAGCTTATTTTACTTGTTCTAATAGAGAAAAAGATGTCTGACTGATCCTAGTATCAATTTGCAATCCATCAAAACACAGACTACTTTTATTTCTGCTGGAAATAAATTGAAGTATATTCCCTCTTGTCCTAAGAATCACAGAATCCTTGTATATGAAAAATATGGGTTTCCTTTTGGTCTTGTAGTTTATAGGTTTGAATCTAAAATTGGACATAATTGGTTCAAATGTGGCAAAGACCTGGAAGTGAATCCTTTTTCTTTGGTTTCACAATTCCAATAATTATCCAATACAACACTAGGTGTTTAAAGTAGGTGAGAAAGCTTCTGATGCATTAAAAACAAAAGGATTTTTTTCTTTTAAAATACCAACACAGGAAAATGCCTTTAAGCCTCAAAGGGATTCTTAAAACCAGATTTTATTTAAATAAAAAAGGAACTAAAATACTTTCAGTGATACTATTGTATCACTATTTCAGGTAAAGAAACAGAATCTCATTGACGGTTACTACTTGACTTGCTGTTCACAAAAACTGTAATGTATACAGTATAACTATACATATATATGGCACATATATATATATATATATATTTAAAAGACAGGTTAAATAGTAGAACATACTAATATATGTTTATTGCAGAATAATATAATGGAAATTAATAAGAAAGAGAATCAAGAAACCAGAAGCAGAATGTACATCTTCTACACAGCTGACCTAAAGAACATGGTATCTCCCTCTCAGTCACCAAACTTTCCAGGAATGGCTCCTGTTCTCCAGGCACCAGAGGGAGCAAGACTATCCAATTTCCTAAAGAAAACATATGTAAGTTTTCCTCATTTGTTCTGACTCCTTTAAAAATATAGTCTATGACCTTGTAGCTCCTCAAAATCAGTTTCTAGGAGGATCTTGTAAAAAGAATTGCAAATGACTCTCACTTCAGATTTTGGCTTTCTAATGTCAGCAGCAGAATGCACAGTGGACAAAATATTGAATGCAGTTTCCCCTCTAAACAGATGGGCAAGGAAATGGCTCTAGCAACTGAGAAAATGAAACGTTTTGCTGTGCTCTGAAAAGTTTGTTCTTATAAACAATTGAAAATTATCTCATAACTTCCATTCTTTCTATAGATTTTGAATATTTTAGATCAACAAGCTGCTTTGATGTTTTCTCAGGCTCCTCCCTGCCCATTCTTGCCTCTAAAGAGAAATTTTAAATATATAATATAGCTTATGGGTCATGTTAGTCCAGCTTGAGCTCGTTTCTTTCAGACAGTTTCTTTCACAGAAACAAAACCTCTAAAGAAACCTCCCAGCACTGCAGCTTCAAGGCACATACAAGTCCTCGTTATTGTTGGAGGCCCCATCACCCCTCACACAACCCCTATTAAGGAATTTGAATGCTGCCTCTGGCTCTTCCTTTTACATGCTAGTCAGCTTTCCATTTAGCCAGGAAAAATAAAAAGAGTGAGAAATATGCAGAAATCCTGTAAGTTGTTTGCATTCCCCTGAAATATTTCTTTAGCTGAAGGGGATCAAATCAATGAAATATAATGAAACCATATGCTCATTATTTCAAAATAGAGCAGCTGCTTCAGGGAGTATTGAGAAGATTTATTAATTCTACTGGCACTGCTCATTAAATCTAGGTATCTACATACCTGTCTTCCTCAACAAAACTCCTCAATAGAAAAATCACCCCTGTGGAGTTCAAACTGATGTTCATCTTGGCATTCTTCCCTGTATCCTTCCAGGGCAAAGAAGACAATATGCTGAGCTGATGCTGCTGGAGAAGTGGAAAAAACCATCTATGTGGAAAAAGCTTTCTAGAGTGGGTACAGTTTGGAAGTCGTGTAAGAGGGATGTGTGTTGGCAAAGACTGATTTTACCTGCTATGGACCATATGTGCATTTAATTGAGTTCGCAAGTTTCCAGGCAGAATGCCAAATGGACAGTCTACCATCTGATAAGAGTGGTGAAGTTCTTCCCCTCTTGTTCTCTCACAAGCTTTGGGTTCATACAGACTTCAAAGAGTAAAAAGAAATCTGTCTTTCTCTGAGACTGCTACTGGGTAATGTATAAGTCATTAAAAAAATATTACAGAAGTCCAAAATATTGGATTTACTTAGAGGTCTTAACTTCAACTCTAATACTCAATCTTGAATAAAAAATATAAATTAATGTGTGCCACTCCAGAAGTATCATCTTACTCAAAATTGCCCCCATGGTTTTCTCTTCTAAGGACAGGGAAGAAATTGAAGTGACTTATTTCCAGTTATAAAATCCAGGAGCTGGAATAAGTTCAGGGAAAGAGAATTAAGAAGTAAGAGACACTGCAAAACCAAAGCAGTCTGAGGGGCTGTGTTTGAACAGATGCTGCCAGCTGATTTCCAAATCTTAATACAGCTTGGGAACACCTCTTTCCAGGCTCCACACTGTGCCTGCACTGTTGAACACAGAGGTCAGCAGGCATTGCAGAGCTGGATGCCTGGTTGTGTCTGTCTGCAGTTACCACCTCCATGCTTGGCTCCTTATGGAGGTCACCAGAGCCTGTCAATGTGAATTATCCTTGTGGCATTTCCCCTTCTGGTCAGTGCAGACCTGCTGGACCTCGGGATAAGATCTGGAGGAACTAATCAATCTCATGGAGGCTACTCAAAATTCTTCATAACTAAAACAATAAGCTCCCGACAAGGGAAGTGGCATAGTATCTTCCAGGAGACAAACCATACAATTCTGCAACAAACCTGACTTGAGGATTTAATTATTCATAATAAAGGTAATATAAGGGGTGATGTTTGTGCAGTGATAGTCACATTGTCAACGTTTAGGTGGTTGTTCAAAAAACTTTTCCAGGAGGTCCTTAGAGTAGGGTAACTCAAGAATTCTCAAATGAAGTAGGAAGTGATCAGAATGCTAGGCATTTTCAGTGTTGCATTCAGTCTCCAAGGAGTGCTCTCTTTTATTCATAAGGTGTAAATTTGGCTATTTGGATGGCTATAAACTATGAAGTTGGCTGAAAATAATCGTTCTTATTGACAGATAGAATTTCAACCAAAATCAAAATTTCCTGACAGTGCTAGAAATGAAACAGTAGTAAGGGATGTTAGGCTCAGACTGTAAAGTAGTCTGAGGAAACTAGCAAATAGCAAGCCAGGAACAATGACCAGAGCTTAGATTTTACAAAATATATATTTCACATCTCAGAGAACAGAGAAAATAAAGAGCCAATGTACCATACCAAATGTCAAAATAACCACAAAGCTGCATTATCCTGAAGTTAAGTCACTTGTCCCTGCAAACCTCTTCTAATATTCAAGTTTAATTCTGTCACCCAGCAAAATAATTGTACAAGACAATTATGAAGTTGAGAATCTGCTCCTTGACTGCTTTCCCCCAGTGCTATGTGAAACAGTTGCTCAAAGCATCTTTGCTGTCTCTTCTAGCAATAATAAGCACCATTGCAGTAAATAGCCTTGCTACTTGCAGCCACAAGGACATTTTCAAGAACACAAAAAAATCTCAAATAGTATAAAATATTTTAACTTCTTATATTTTACCTTTTTATTAAGTTATCATTAGGTATTTTCTTTTCTTGTATCCAAGGGAGCCATAATTTTTAAAAAAAGGGGCTGACCTGTGTTTGTAGTGAATGTGAGTAAATTTAATGTGGTCATGAAAAGAAAAATGCACTTCTGAGGAGAAACAGTAATGTGGCTACATTTCATTAAACTCTTCTCAACAGGCATTAATTAGCCTCTGGCAGCTATATAGGTGGGGGAGGCACAAATGCAGTCATGCTGTCTTGCTTCCTAAATAAATAAGTATATTCACAACAAATTTGTTATTTTTTTCACTGACATTTCTACTAGGTTTGGTTTCTATAGCACTGTCTGAGGTGGTTGAAACGCTTATGAACCTTTATACAGCTATGATTAAATGTAATTTTCACTATAAGTGACGCTCAAATGGATTTATGCTCTAAAAGAAGAAAAATATAACTTGTTCCCTTCTAATTTTTATGACAGAAATAAACTGCAGTCCAATTTCAATTGAGGTCGGTCTTTGACATAGACTTGTCATAGTTTTTCCTATTAATTAACACAGTAACTGGGAAATTGTAATGAATACCCCAACTGGTATTTAAACATAAAACATATATAACATATATGTTATAGATATAACATATAAATAACATATATAACATATGAAAACAACAAATTTTTTTGCATTATTCACTCAAAAAAAAAAAAAGGACAGGAAATGGGGTGCTTTATTATCTGGTCTGAATAAAGTTACTTATAATTTCAATGGAATACAGAAAAATAGTGCCTTTTTTCTCCAAAAAGAGGACACAAAATGCTTCATGTTACTTACAGATGAACCCAAAAGCTTAGACTGGCATGAACCCTCTTAGAAATTGTCATTGGGAAAGGGACAACAAGACAGCAAAAGGAATGTAAAGTTTGTCTTTGTTGTCTCTCCCGTGGACTACATGAGAATATATTCTAGCTTCATTTTCTCCAGAAAAAAATCTAGGTTTTTCTAACTAAAAACAGCTTGGAAATTAAAACAACACATGGGAAATAGATGAATACAGAATTTTGAAAGGTGCAGTGGTATTCTGAAACAAAATTTTACTGGAGATCCAAAAATTGACTCCTGCCACCACCTTTCCAAAAGCAAGTTCTACATAGTCTATGTTGTGCTAACAATTAAAGCTTAGTCATAAAAAAAAAAATAATTTTCAGGGTAAGACAACAAGTTGAGCTTTAAGCTGAGTAGAGACATTTAATTTCAAAATTCTGAAGACTAGAAAAGGCCTAGAAAAAGGAAACTAGGATTTTAAACAAATAACCATGACTAATAAATAGGATGGATCTTATTTGAAAGCCTCTTTGCAACCCTTCAAAAACTGCGGCAATATTTTTTAATAATTTCCTGTGCAATAAATTATGAACCCTGGTATTAGTTTTCCATATTAAGGAGAAATCATCAAAGAAGGTTTACACTGACTGGTAATATGTCTTACCCTAAAACTTCTAAAGGTTTTCTGTGAACTTTAGCCCTGAACCTGTGGAATAGATTCATTCACAAATCTATCTCTACAGACTGTATTTCATCTATTCTGCAACTGATAAGGAGGTGAAACACACTTGGTACTTTCTGGGCTGGCAACAGGAAGCTGGAATAGGACAGAGTCTGATCCTAATCAGCCAGTGTGCCAGCAAAGTATGAGCATTGCAGAAGTAGCATCTGCTTCTGTTTTATTATGCTGAACCTTATTGTCTCACCATTAGGCTTGATAAATTCTTGCTGGTTACCTTAGCTATGGGGTGGATTTATCCAGAAATCAGGAGAAAACAAATGGCCAATAGTTCAAATAAGGTATCCAGAAAAACAAATTGTAATTGCATCAAAGGAACATATTTCCATGTATCTGGAGTGGAGCCCAGTTGAAAGCAAACAGAAGCCGAGTAATTCTGCAGTGAATGACTCATTGGCACAGACTGGACCTACCAAACATTTGTCAAACTGATGCTGAGAAGAGGAAATTAAAAGAGAAAGGCAAGCAGAAGAGCTACACTGGTAGAGACGCTGAAATAATTTGTGGGAATATTCTGCCTTGATACAAAAGAAGAGACGGTGAAAGCTCTATCTGATGTATTAAATGATCTGTGCTTTTCTTTCTGGGCTGCTGCTTTTAGACACCAGCTTGTTAGGGCCATATGCATGGATAGACTTGTCTGGTGGATAGGGCCCTCAATAGCACTGAGCCTGACTTGTTTTCAAGGGCAAGAATTTGTGCCTCATTTCCAGGTGGGAGCCAAGAGCCAAGTCAAGTGATGAAAACCATGGCAGGTGTGCCTTTCTGTATTCACTGTTGCACAGCTGCTAAAGTTTGATGGAAAACATGTTCAATAGTATTTGCCATTTAAAACTCACCAGATGAAGACAGCAGGAAAGCCTGTAACTTCTGCTTCACCACCCATACAATACCTGCCACATCTACCACTTTCTTTCTCTATGAGAAATGCTCTTACAAACTTATTTGAAGGATGATGATGCCTTTGTGAGAATTGTTTATTTTTCTCAGAATCTATTAAATAGAATTAGTATTAATTTTGTAAGGAGAATTTAAAAACATGTGGATCACATTTTAACATGCATTAGCCCCTACATCAAAGATCATGCAAAGAGATTAAGAAAAGCTGCAGTGAAAGGAAGGGTCAGTATTGAGAATATTGCTGTCAAACCCTAGCCATCAAAAGTGAATAAAGGAACACAGGCTTTGATGGATCTAAAAATTCTGAGTGGATATAATTCTGTAACTATGCTGTGAAATAGCTCTCTGTAGACACAATGATACAATAAAAAAAATTCTGTTGCCTTTTTAGACTAAATAAGAGGATGGTTTTCTCTCTTTTTTTTTTCTCTTTTTTGACGACTGTTTACAACTGTCTTCACCATCATCCTCTCCTTGTGTGCCTGTTTGAAAGCTAATAAAGACTTTAATTCTGAAGTATTTACATTACCAATATCCTTGAATATGATTATACAATAATCTTGAATAGTTTATCTCTTTTTTAATGCAAGAAATACTTAGAATAAATTAACCATTGCTTAAGATGACTAGAATGGTGACAAATGAGCCAACGAAGTTATCCTTCCTACTATAGTTTGCAAATTAAATATAATAAGTAGAATTACACTATAATAGAAACAAGAGCTATATTCACATGCAAAAGGGAAAATGGCTTTATGCTCTATTCAATGTACTCACTGTAGACATTCTAATAATAAATAACTTCATTTTTGAACAGTTGGAATAATTGAGAGTATGAACACTGGGATGTGAAAAACATATTTGTAACAAACAAGTATTAATTTCCAGTGGGATAAACTATATTAAATATACCTGAATTAAGATCCAAGTCTGAGCAGTTTCAAATGTTTGAGCTTTTTTCCAGTTATAAAGTCTTACACAGAACACACTCAGCTAGCAAGTCAATACAGTTTTCGAGTGGAGCAATAAAAAGTAGAATGTGTCACTATTTGCTTCAGTCACCATTCTGTGACTTGACATATGTATATATATGTATATTACACAAAGAGAACCACATTTGAAGGCTAGTACTGTCATTATCCAAAATAAGGAAACAAGACCCATGTTCCAAATCTGAATTTTGAATGCTTTTTAAGGATTCAAAATTAAGTATGTGTATAATTTTTTATTTGGACACTAATCAATTTTATATATTTTAAACTGTCTTAAAAGTTCAGCATTAAGTATGATATATGTATAATTTTTTTCCTTTGGACACTAAGTTATTTTATATTATTCTTTAGCTGTCTGAAAGAAGTTATACACTGGAAAACAGCACCCAAAAATATTTCTGTGTTTTGTGTGTAGAGAAACAGACAGATAAAAGCTAGACCACCTTTATTATTTTACTTTCTTGTAATTTTAACAAGTCATATACATTGTTTCTATTCATTAAAAAAAAAAAAGATAAAAGGAAAGTCAGGGCATTGAGTCAGTTTGAAAGCATCCCTTATGAGAAAAATACTCAAAGGAAAAATGTCAGATTCAAGATGTGATTTGAAGTCCCAAATTAGGCATTTATTCTCCCCAGCAGATGCCAAAGGGACTCTGGTAACTTCGGAAAAAGTTTAAAACAGACATACAGTAAGAGGGGACCTGGCAGCATGCAATCAGCAGCAGCTGTCACTGAGCACTGCTCAACAAGAAAGTCAAAGACAAGTCATTGACCCTCATTCTCTCCCTTGAATACATGGAAAAAATTCTCGTTATCCTGGGGGTAAAAGCACAGCCTTTCATCAAGGGCAGTGGGGGTCTCACATGTGCAGCCCAGTTTTGAGTTGGTGAGAGTTTGACTTCTGCCTTCTGTGGCTTTTACACCAATGCTCGTTGTCTCACGGCTGCTTTGTGCTGGTGCTCATTCCCTCCTCCACCCACTGCCACGGTGCGCTGCCTTGGAAAGACAGGCACATAGGGAAAAGAGCAGAAGGAGGAAGACCATGATTTTTAGCCTCGTGTCTTTCCTCTTTTGGGATATGGTGATATTTTTCAGTATTTTTTTGATACATGTAGCTCTGACACCAGTCTGACCAGTGAAATTCAGCATTTTCTCTTTGCTTTCAACAAAAGCCCCTTTTTCACAGGTAGCTTCCAGCCTAACGGGGCAATTCACAATGAGGTCAAAAAAGGAATGTGAATTCAGGTAGTCTGGCCAAATGCATATCCCTCCATCTGTGCAGTGTCCTCTCATGCCATTTTATGAGGGCAGATTGCAATACGACAAGAGGAAATAGTTTTAAGCTAGAAGAGGAGAGATTTAGATTAAATATTAGGAAAAAGTCTTTACTGTAAGGGTGGTGAGGCAGTGGAAGAGGTTATACACAGAAGCTGAGGATGATATTTAAAGTCCTTTCCAACTCAGATGATTTTATGGTTCTATGTTGAAGTGCATAAGACATGCCCTGGGAAGAGCTACAGGATTAAAGTTCCCTAGGCAAAACTATGGAGAACACTAAATGGCTGGATAACTGGCTGATAATTTCCTGAATACTTCAAAGTCCTACATATGAAAAGAAAATCTTTCATGGACTTGTGGCACCTCCAAGGCTAAGCAGAAGTTGACCATTTTTCATTCTTGTGGTGTTTATTTTAGGGACCGGGTCTTAGTTAAGTCTACTTTAGCTACTAAATCCTATCCAAAAGTATAGAACTGTCAGAAAACAAGGACAAAATCAAGAGTACTGGTCCAATGACAGACATATTTACAGTTTGCACTGACCTCATATGTATGTAGGTTTAAAAATATTCAAGTTATTATAGCAGAGCATAAAGCTGTACTCAAGCAGGTTGACCTCACTCTAGTTCTCAAGGTGAAACAAAAAATGAAATTGCCAACAAACATATTAGAGTTAGTGATTAAGTGGCTCTTTATACACACTTGGGAACACTGGCAGAGACAGCTCTGATGGGAAAGACATGATTACTTCTGATTACTTTGCACTGTCCCATTTACAGAAGTCCAATACCAGATTTCAGTGGAAAAATAATCACCATAAATATCTGAAGTGTATATCATGCAACCATCATAACTATCCAAAGTTACAATGAAAGTGAATTACATATCAAAAAAATTACACATAGAATGTCCCTTTGAAACTTCCTTCATTTATGTTACAGATGTAAGAGTCTTCAGAGCTCAGGCATTTAAAAGGAAGATCTACTGAAAGAGGGAGGGGAATATCCTTGTGCGAGGCTTTTAAAAATTAAATTAATGGCTATTTATCATGTTTTAAAATACCAAAACATGCTGCACACTGTTTATCACAATGAATTAATAAATTTGACATCGGGACAGGTATGGAGAGGGTCTCTTTTCTTACTGTCTTTGCTGCTGGGATTGTGAAAAGATGGGCTTCTTCAAATTATATGTGAAACAGGGGAACCCTCCAGGATTATTCCTTTCTGCATTTAAAGTTTGTTATATTTCTGTACTCACTGCCTGCATAAGTTGAAAATGTATGAGTATGTACATACAGTCAGTTCATAGAGTCAGGGAGCAACATTTTGTAAAGCACTATGATATGTTGGGAGATTAGAAGGGATCATTAGGAGAAATAAATATTTGAGAATTGAAAAGTATGTCCAGAGTTCTGGCACTCATAAGACAAATAAGGAAAGGACAAGAATGTGTGACCATGAATTTTACAACTACAGTCTGTGCAACTATCATTTAGCAAACATTCATTACCATTATTAATAACGTGACATAAATGGGAAACAGCAGACTTAATCCATATACTTGGCAGATATCTGAAACAGCAGATGGCACTTTAAGTGGAGATGGGGGGAATACCCAGCAGACACCAACATTGCCTGGCCATAGATCTGGCATTTATATAAATAAGTGAGACAAAATCTGGACCTAGTAAAGGCCTCACATGTATACACTTGTGTACAATTATTTTTGTGTCTGCTAGGCAGATCATAATTCTGGCTATGACATCCTTTTCCTCTCATCTGGGAAATGTTCCAGCCATGTTCAAATTGGGGCTGTGGAAACATAGCCACATAAAATCCTGCTTGGGAACAGATTACTGTAGAAGATTGCTGAGTCCTGCCTAAATGTGTGCTCCCCGTGACACCAAGGAACAATGTAGCCCTTGCTTGTGTCTGAAGTAAACAATATATTCCTGCAATATTTCACATTAAACCAATATGACTTCCTATGTGGTATAAGTGTTATATTTTTTCTAAATAAGCGTTTTTCCAGAACACTTTGCTAATGGATACAGGTGTACACTGTAGTCATCTATAAGTTGTCATCCACACAAAGCCACCCATATAACTCTAAATTTATTTTACCTCACATAAGACCTTATTTTACTCCATGTCTTTTAAGAGAAAGAAGAAAATATACTACTGGTTGTATGATCTCATATATTGCTGAATAATAATAAGCCACAATTTTTTTCTTAGTAAGGCACATTCAGATGAACATACCTAAGTTATTTGTATGAATGATGTTGCACTTTGGAGAAAAGGCTATATTAATAACAACTTTCCAAAATTCAGGCAGTTCTGAATCCCCAGGACCCCTTTTCCATTTCTTGGGAAAGGACTATTTCTTGACTTTGATTGTATGCACTAAAAAAACCTTCTACAATATGAAAATTTCATAGGTACATAATGTAAATAGATACAATCATATCATAATTTCGATGACATGCTGCTTGGCATAGAAAAAATATGTCAAAGCATGATTGAAGCAATTCCCCTATATAATTGAATTTCACATAATTTTGCATGCATACAGCTGTCAAATTTCTAGCTGATTTTATAGACACATTTAAAAAACAAACTTCAGAACTAATGCTAACTTTGTACAAGACAGTGATGTCTATTCCACAGTACTAAGAACTAAAGCTTATTTTAGAAGTGACTTTGTGTATTCTTATATTGGAAAACAACTGTTTCTTTCTTTTTTTCCCCCACTGTAATCCAGGATCAAAATACTGTAAATATGCAAAGAACTTTTCATTGTTTTTTTAAGGCTAAAGATGTCGGCATTATAGAAATTAGATTAATGATACCTGTATTTGAATTCACAGTATTCTCCTGACATTCAGTTCCAGGTCTACAAATTCTTAAATATTTTGTAGCCTGGTCATGGTTAACTTTCATCTTTGTGGCCACAAGAAAAAAAAAATCTTTGGAAATTTATGTAGCGTTTTGAAAACAAATTTTCTTTGAGGGGCTGCTATTAGACCTGCAGTAAGAAGTTACTTTGCACTAGGACAAATTTGGGTAGCAAATTCTGATGTAGGAGTTTCCCTTGCTAGTAATAAGACAGTGAAAAAAAAATCCATAGACATTATTGGTGATGAAAGTACTTATTTTCTTCAAGGAACCATTTAATAAGCTAATCTCCTGGACAATAACATGGCTTTTGGTGATAAAAAAGCACTTATTTCTGTCTTTCACTTTGCTGAGAGATGTTCCTCTCTGTTAATTCTTCTTCGCCATTACAGTGTCCTTAGGAGGGTCAGCAAGTAGCCAAATATATTTGCATTTTAAATCCTTCTATGAACAGCGTAACTCATTGCCTCTACTTTTCTGAATGCCATCCATTATAAGTAGAATCACAGTGAAAAGAGTTGAATTCAGTGAGTTACAGATCCTTACTTGGCACACAAGTCATGATGTGTAAACACTGCCAAATGAACACTGTTCAGAAAAAGAGAAGATAAATCTGAATAATGGCCCTGATTATTTCATCTTTACAGGCAAGAAATAGGCATGTACAGTTCTCATCTTCCTCTAGTACTGTTAGGCTTTGGGAAAAAATTCTGTAAGAACAATGTACAATTCTTAACATTTCCATGGCTTAGTGTGAAATAATATTGCAAAGAAAAGGGAAGCTGAAGGACAATGAGAAGAGCTTAAGCTTGGAAATTATATAACTGATTCATAAACTTTCTCAATGGAAAATTGTGCAATATTTAGTGCAGTATTTAATATTCAGGTTAATTTACCATGTAAAATTATTTTAGTATTATATATTAAACAGATTCTATTTTTTTCCTGTTTTGTTTAATGCTACACAAGAAAAAGATACCTCTCCACCCTCTTCTTCTGGCAGCTTTTAGGGCACGTAGTGGTGAGGAGATGAAATGGTCTTAGGCAGGATGGAAATCTATTTCCACCTCTTACTCATTGGAAGAGTACACTCAATACTAAATTGTTCAGAAAGAAACTTCTAGAGAAATAGAATAAGCTAAAATTAGTTGCTGAACAGTCATAAAATATACTAGACTGAAAAAAAACCCAACTTCATGAGAGACTTGAGTCTTAATAACTACTCATCAGATTTGGATCCCCCTTGCAGGGCTCTGAATTGTAAGCCCTCTTCAGGATGTACCCCCATCTTTTTTTGGATGAAAAGGAAAGTCTCATTCCAGTACCTCAGAGGTCAGAGCTGCCATGCAGCACAGAAAAGATGCATTTACAAATCTCTGCCTGAATGGCAGGGCCAGGGGCAGCAAACCTACCCAAAACTCAGGAAGGACCAAGAAGGGCAAGAGCCTGAGACTGATGCAGCCCCCAAGTCAGAGAGCAGAGGTTGAATGGCTAAAGGCCACAGGGGAGACTTGCCAGGGCACTTTCAGAGTACTTGTCTTTCTGCACTCAGGACCCTGACACACAAACTTCTGCAGATGTGGTGATATCTAATATAGAAATCAAATACCCAAAACTGTCAGTTAGACTGAGATCATTCATTAATGTGTTTTGGAAAGATACTGTGTATTGTAAGATATTTAAATTTATTTAAAAATAATCAGCCTTGTAAAAAGATTTATTTCGAATGCTCCAATCATTACTTAGAATTAAAACAACAGTTAATGGCATTGAAAGCATCTAAAGTGTGTCAGGTTTCAATTACTGAACAGGAAAGAAGGTGACCAAATTTTGGCATTAGAATGCACACCTCTGTCAAGGGGAGTTATAATGTTTTGGGCAGCAGGCATGGGAACAGCTGAATTAGTCTAATTAATATATCCTTCATGGAAGAAATGCTGTATTGAAAGGACTGTGACAGATAAACCATGAATTCTGTATTACCATCTAATATCCACAACAAAAGTTCATATGTGCATGTGCATCACAAGGATCATTATTTACATTGGGAATTTGAGAAAAATTAAGCAGTAAAAATTAAGCAGAAAATTATTTCATTAAGCAGTCAGGACGGTGGAAAGATCTGTCAATTATGAAGCTACATTCCTCAAAGTGTATGCAACAGTAGTGTACAATAGGCAAGATACAGAACAAACCAACATTTTATTTTTTAAACTTATTTAAGATTCAGCCACAAAACTGCAAAATGTTCTGATGTTAAACTTAGCATAGTGTAAGTGACTTCTGACAAATATCCTCAAATACACGAATAGGACCAAGTACACCTAGAATTATTAAGAGTACAGAGCTAGACCTACACCCTTGGAAACCTTTCCATTATCTTCCTCAATTATTAGCATTGAGAATCAGCTTGAGAAGCTTCTTCTTCTTCAAATTCCTCCTTAATTACACTTTTACAAGGAGTCCAGTATAGCTTAACACCCACTGCAAGAAAGTGTGTATTTTCATTTTGAATGTCACAAAAAAAACCCTAACCCTAAACTGGAATCAGAAAAGTGAAACACCTTACCTTTTTTTTTCCATCCAATTCTTCTTCTTTCAGATTACAGATTATCTGCTACTGCTATAAATTCTTCAAAAATATTAAAGCCTTCTTTTTTTTTTTTCCTGCCTTTCTGAGATGAAAGTGAAAATTCATATTAAGAGCAACCCCGCACAGGAATGAATGGTTTTCACTATTAAGTTTACACAGAGGTGGCCAAACTGGCAGAAACCAAAATAAATGGTTGATGCATTTTAAGGTGTTCTGGAATTTACCAAGTGTCAATAATGTATTACTATCTATTGTCTGGAGGTGTTTAGATACAGGAAAACAAATAGGCTATTCCTTAAATAATTTGGGGGAAATAAATTGGCATTTACCATTTTACTCTGTTTACTCATAAAAAACATAGACCTATTCTTTTTGTTTAATGGCTGATTTAGTTTCACAGTGAAAAAACCCCAAAATCTTGTCCTTTATAAGTTGGTATGTTGGAGATACCGCCTCTCCCTAGGATTTTTGTCAGCTCTGGAGTCCACTGGATTTAAGTACCTTGGTGAATGAGATTAAGTCCAAGATTACGCCACTTCTGAAATGAAAAAGGGTCAGAAGAAATATTAGAAACAATAATGACTTTCCTGAAAAGTCTCTCTTCTCATTCTTTGTTTGCATAAATTCAGCAAAATACTGCAATTACCTAGACTGCTCTAATGAGGCTTATATGTACCACAGACTTTATAATACAGAGTCTCTTATAGAAATGAGTGTTCCAGCTTTATATATGAAAAATGGTTATGCATGTTATATGTTTTCACTACACTTAATAAGGAAAGAGATACTGCTAACATGAAAACAAGACTAAATTGAGAGTATTTCTCCATAGGCATAGCCATGTGGTTTAAAACAAACAATAGGAGTACAGTTTAATTCTATCCTTCAAATACCACAAATATTCAAATCATTGGTTTGAATATTCAAATTATTCCCTATGTATTCTCCAGATTTCTGGAATTAAACCTTACTCAGATCCTTCAATTAAGATTCAACCTGCATAAAATTTTACTTCTACAGCATAGTTACTTGGGATCTGATGTCTGCATTTGAGACAAAAAATTCAACAACCTTCTTTTGAAATGCTTGCCCAAGTGAAGGTCACAACATTCCCACTTTCTGCAGTGCATTCATGATCTCATCTATAATGGAAGAAACATTTTATCTTTTCCACTGTAAGCTGGAAGGGACTGTTATTGAACATTTTCAGAATATCAGAGAATATGTTTCTGGAGAATAAAAATTAATTACATTATTGCAACACTTTTACTCATTAATTAAAAATGCATTAAATATACAAGCTTCTAAAAAAAAGTTTTGGAAAGAGAAAAAGTTATATTTGATAATTTCAATGGAATTCCTTAATGGGGCATTTTGATATTGCTATTTAATCAGAAATAAAAAGAGAAAAACCCTGGACACCTGAAACTAGTGTAACAAGTGCCATCATAAGTAAGTCATCTTTTTCCAATGCAAAGTTGCAGACAGGTATGAATGTGTCTTTCACCTTTGTGTACAAGGCCAGGCACACTTCAACACTAATCACACACCTCTGGAAAGCATCTCATGAGTAGGTGAAACAATTCTGTAGAACACCATGTGGATTCGGAGTGGACAAGTTAACTTTTTAAAAAAAAAATTAGGGACTGCAGAGAACTGAGAGAGGACATATTTAATGCTGACTTAACCTAATGTTTAGCCTTTAAGTTAAAGAGGTCCCATACTCTTTGAGACAAATGTCTGGAAGAAACCTCTTGACTTCACCATTGCTGATCATTAAAGGCTTGTTTGTTTAACCTTAGCATATTATTCATGAGCAGCTTGTACATGGATTATATAATTTGGAAATGGACTGTGAAAAGATGGTATATAACTACTCTGTGTTTATTTTGATTATGACTGTGGCTAATATCCATTACTCAATTATGATAATCAAATGCCTTTTCAGCCTCAAACAATACATAATGAAATGACAAATGTTTTTTATTTGTAAAATTTTGTCTTGGTTGATTAAATAATTACAAAGCATATGTGTAAATATAAAATAAATCTTCTTTTATTTTACAAGATATCACAAAATTGGAAAAGAGTCAAGCTGTACTTCACTAATCATCACAGCTTTCACAGTGAAAGCTCCATCACTGGCTCCTGGATAAAAAACTGATTCCCAAACTTGTCATCGTGGATCTATTTAGGTAGAGGAATTAGTCTATAAGGGATTGAATTGTCAACTAAAAAAGAACAGTAATTATCTTTTTGTTATGATTATATTAAGAAAACATATTTTATTTAAATTGTTTGATAAAAATGTGAATATGTAGCACTTTTGTGCATTTCTTTCACCTTTACAGTAAAATAAGGTTCTGATTTATAATATTATTCTGATTATAATATTCTGATTTATAATATTGAAAATATTAAAAATGTTAGTGATTTTAAGGACAGTAATGACAAAATGGAAATAATAGCTAATATCAGCAAAAGATAGAACTGTGAAATGTTTATTCATAAAATATGTGATTAAAAAAGGTGGGCACATGCATTTCTCCTACACTCAAACAAAATAACCTTGAAGTGACTGTAGAGAGGGTGAGGGAAAGACACCCTATCTCACCTAACCTCAGCTGAGAGGCAAACACAAATAGAGACAGACAAGTACTTCCAGATGCCAGTTCACTCAAACTCTGGCTGATCTTCTCTCTACATGAGCACAGAATGGCAAGAACCATTGAGAAGTTCAGGTGAGATATTTGACTTTAAGACAGCTAAAATTTAGTTATATGAGACTGGTTTAATGCAATGATATTGTGACTTGTCTTGAAGCTATTTGCTCTAGGTTTCTTTGAATGGATGACAGGACAATGTCAGAGTGTTATATGGAAAACACCAAAAACATTGAAAATATGATGTATGTATTCAGGTAGAAACTATATTTGTGTTTACTATGTATTTATTTCTTTTCCTTTCACTGACCTTTCATGTTCTTTTTGGCTGCTAAATCAATACATCAAGATATAATTCAAAAAAAGACCCAAGAAGAGTATATTTCCATCAATGAGGCATTGCTTGTGAGAATTTTCATGGGTAATCTGTGTTACACAAATTAATAAAATAAATATTATCCTTTTTCTGTCCAGAATGAGGCCTAAAAGATAGTCAAGTCCCATAAGAACACCATCACAGTGCAAATTATGTTGGAAGTTAATTGACTAAACCAGCTGCCAGTCTAACTCACTCTGAGGGTTTAGGGATTTTTTCCTTTTTTTTACTTGAGAACAGTCATTATTATTAATCTTTCACAGAAAAAGTCTAGTATTTAAATAAGCAAATAATTCCTACTTTAAAGACTCGTGCCCACATCAAATGGTACATTTTTTAATGACACCACGAGGTAAAAGTACTGAGCAACCTGACGCTTCAGCAATAACAGGAAGCCTAGTCACTCTGTTGGTGCTCAGAAGATGACTGAGATGGCTTTTTAAACAAGAATTGAAGGAACTGTGCCACTCTCAGAATGCATCATCAGATTGGATCCACTCAGCCTGGAATCTTGCATATTTTGAAATTCTACAGCATAAATCTGTACACAAAAATATAAGCAACACAGCTGTGGGACATAAAAATCAATCTGTGCAGAAACACTTATGTATTTGAATTTTTTCCTAACATAACATTTTAAAATTGTAGCAAACATTTTTTAGATGCCAGGAACTGTGTTATTAGCTGTTTTACAAAAGATACCTAAGATTTTTCTTTTTCTCATCTCTTTTCAGGATGCACCTAATGAAAAAACAACATCTCATGAAGGGTATCCAGGGAACATAATTCTGCACTACAAACACTGCAATGTCTTAATCTAAAACAAGTAAATTATTTGACTTGTCAACAAAGAGACCGCTTTCAGCTGACTTAAAGCAGAAATAAAGTTTTAACATTTTTGCCTAAACACCATAATCTAGTTACTTTTAAAAATGAAAACACTAAAATAACCCTCTCAAGATAAAAGTCTAGTCCACTCTTTATGGAATTCCAACTCACCTCTTATAAAACATTCAGGAATAAATATAAAAATAATTTTCTCTAATTAATAAACAGTGATAGGTGTCCACGGCAAGAGGGTTGTAACTGTATAATCTTTAAAGTCCTTTCCAACCCAGGCCATTCATTGATTCTATGATTCTATGACATTGTAAAACTGTTCTGAATACAGAACAAGTACCAGGCTGTGACTGAGAATCATAGTTTTTGTAAAGGAGCCACAACTGAGACCTAAAACACATGGAATCATAGGATTCATACAAGGCTGTTCCATAGATAGGAATCTTCAACAATATAAATTCACACTTTTCTTTTTTTCCCTCCTGACATTCCACTGCAGTTGAGCCTAATTTGTGTAGCAATAATCTTTGTGAATAACTGCAGGGAGAATTAACAGCTTGGTGGGTATAAAAGAGTCTTACTCAATTTTTAGTACTTTATATCCAAGCAGAACACTGGTTGTTTGAGAGATCTTTAACAAAGAGTGAACTGTACCTAAATAGTTTGTAGTGAGACAAAACCCAGAACCACTTTGTTTAGACAGTCTTGGTGAAAACAAATTGGTGCTGAAGTTATACTGCTACTGTGTTCTCAAGGGACTGATTGTACTAAATATATTTTGTAGAAATTTTAAATCAACACAGTTGGGACCTATGTCTTTGACATGAACATACTTTATAACATATGGAGATAATTTACTATGAACTCCATAATACTTGAAAAAGTATCATGACCCAAGAAACCCTGTTAAATAAAGGGATATTTTTTTTAGAGTGAAAATTTAATTGTGCAGTTTATTGTCATTGGTTGAGATTAATCATAGGAATGACGCATTTTTCACCTAGAAAATGGTTAAAAATTATTTGAATATGGGACAGGAAGAATGATTTTCTAAGTCAAATTATATAAACATTCAAAAATTATAAAGAACCCACCTGAAAGGTAAGCCTTACACGATTTCTATTCGTTTGGAAAAGGAAAGCACCAACATGAGGATAATGCCATGGGCAACTCTCCAAAAAAATTCATTTACAGATATCTATGTTCTTGAAAATTTAATATTAAAGATTTTCATGCTTTGGAAATTGGAGACCCATTAAGTTAAGTAAATAAATCTAAGCATTTATCAAAAAAAAGCTACATAAGTTGAGTGGCTTTTTTTTCTGTTAAAAATAACATTCCAAGTCCACATTTGATTTTATCCAGAGGACTAGTTAAAATGTAAATTTTGTTTGGATATGAAAGCACCAAAATCATATAAAGCTTCTAATATCAGAAGTATTGCAAATGAGCTTCCATACTTATTTTTCTAGTTCTCACATTTGGCAAGATTAGATGTTCTCATATGATTTTGCCCCTAGCCAGGAAATAATCTTCTACAGCTAAGGGTCATTCCTGTTTCAGCCTATATAGTATCAGGTTTGGAAATGGGAATTAAATTTCCAGTGTAGTGAGCTGGGAGTCAGAACACTGAGTCAGACATTTTCTTTTGTCATCAAATAATTATTGCACTTTTGTATTCTTCCCTCACCAATGGATATAGTTCAGCGCTGGAGTTCATGTTATTTTCACCATATTAGCCTGAAAAACCCACTGCTCCCATTCTGGGGTTTTTCTGCTTTGGCTGAGTATTTGTTGTCATTTGTTAAAACCTAATTTATTTCAAATCCTATGGGACAGATTATTTTTTCTTTTTTCAAATGTGTTTCAGGCCTTGAGTCATTTTGTTGACTCAGCCTCTGTCATGGCTTCTGAGTCTGTGGCCAGAAGTTCATGGCCTTCAGGCTGCTTAGCTGCATTTCAGTGCCAAAAAAAGGGCAGTCTTATTCAGAGAGGGCATAAGGGGAAAGGAGAAGCAAAAATTAATGCCAGGAGTAGAAAGGACCTGAAAGGATGGATTAAATCAGTGCCAAAATGTTGACAGTGTCAGCTCACTATGAGGACAGGAATGGTGGAGACTGCCCATGGGCAGACAGGGAGAACCTCAACAGCCAGGGCCAGTTCCATGATCTCTGGGACCTCAGCCAGAAAGGTCCTGCCCTGCCTGCCCCTAGCTGGCGACATTATCCCAAGATTATTTTGCAACACAGACCTGAAAATTTGTGGGGGTTTTTGTTATTTTTTAAAAGAAACTGTGACAATTGGAAATGCTCGCAAAGGATGTTTTCAAAGGTTTGACAGTAAGGGTAAGATTCATTTCAAAATGTCAGTCTCCTAAAAAACTTTAGTGTTAAATTTAAGGTCACTTGAATTCCCTGTATAGCCCCTGATATAGAACAGCACCATGTAAAAATACTTTACTGTTCTGGTTCATTCTCCTATAGCAAGGATTTCTCTCCAAGCTGCCAACCTGGAGAAGTTGTCCTAGACTACAGAAGGAACTTAAAGGCTCACCTTAAGAGAACTGCAAGTTATTTAGATAGATAGATAGATACATAGATAGATAGATAGATAGATAGATAGATAGATAGTCTAAATACTTAGGTAGTTAGATAAATTCCTTCTCCCAGGACAGAACTGGCCATTGTCAGTTTGCAGTGGTTGGACTCTCTGGGCATAGGTGTAGCCCTGCTCTTTTCCCAAGCAGCTGATCAAAAATATCTAGTTTATCAAAGAGATAAGCTGACTCTTTAAAAAAGTGTCAGCAAATAAGAACAAATAACTGTATGGGATATTAAGTCCCTTTCTGACACAGGGCACTATGATCCAGCCAAATTTTCAAAGCAGTTAGGTTTTTTGAAATTATGAGCCATAATTTCATCCCTTTACTGTGACGTAATTTATCCAGGAGGCAAACAAAAACCCTCAGAATATTGAGGAAAAAAAGTATAAATCCTACTTAGGGGTGGAATTCCTAGAATTAAGAAATAATTACAATTTTCAATTATCATTTCTTCAAAGAAATATCAAGCTTCATAACTATGAATGTAACAAATAAGCCTACCTTGTATAAACACAGTGTCTGGATAGCTTACCTGAAATCCTAAACTCAACTCATTAGAAGAGCTGAGAAACATACACATTTTAAAAACTATTAAATATATAATCCTCAGTCATGCAAAATGGCAAACTTTGCTCTAGGAAACAATAATGAGATTATTTTGAACCATGTGTGTAATTCCAGTTGAATTGTATTCCTCATGTTCCTGATGAAATTATGAAAGTGGCCAGTTAAGGACATGCCTAAATGATGAGAGATGCCCAAGAATTCAGTATATCCCTGAAATGGAATCTGAGATGCAGTGAAGAGTATTTTTGGTTTGAAATTTTACAGACAAGTTAATTGTGGCTATTCTGATTAAATGATATGTTCAGACAAATAAAACTCAATTTTCAGGCTAAAAATGAAAGTTTGAATCACTTCCTGACCTCTTCTTATATGTCCCACCACCATACTTGTTCTCTAAATGCTTTAGAAAATTGATGCCACCATAATGTCTCAAGCATCCACAAGATTTGCTGTTTTCTAAACAGAAAAAAAAAAGTGGTAAGACTTTAAATTCTTTGTCATGGAATAATGTCTTCAAATATGATTATAGACCCTGATGTTGGTTTTACCTTCAGTACAAATTAGAAATATTACTCTAAGTAGCCCTACCTCACTTTGTCCACAATTATGAAGCTGATGTTCATTTGAAAAAAATCATCAGCCAATAGGTGGCACTGAAAGTATTTAACATTTATCTAAATCTTCTATTTTCTTCTAGGAAAATTCAAGTTTCCCTCAAGCAAATGGTATGTTATGCTCACAAATTAAAAGCTGAGTCACATATTGAATTTTCTTATTAAAGATATTAAGTACTTTTAAGTAGTTGGGGGACTGTTGAGAATTTAAATAGTTCCCTGCAAATATGAACAACTGCATCATAGTACTTGTATCCTTGTCAAAACCCAGTCTAAAGTAGGAGCTCCTTTTGAGATTGTGTGACCATTGACATCCCAGGGAGTATCTTACAGTACAGTTTAAACTGTAAATATCTGGGAAAACTGTACTGTTCTAGAAATTGGTTTATATTGCAGTTTTTTGCATTCTGCATGTCAATTTATTTTCTTTTCACAGCTGCTTTCATTTTGTAAACCTGTGAGGAAAGAAGGAGGAATTTTTAGTAAATATAATTTAATTTTTCATCACTAGCATTCAGCTAAATTAGGACAAATTTTACAAGAAACCTCTTCATTCTCTGTGGTAAACACGTTCATAAACTATTCTATTAATAGAAACAATGAGATATTTTAGATCAGATTTCTCTGTGCCATAAGATATTCATAAAGAAATAACCTTGCCATGTTAAGTTTTTGCTCATTTTAGTATATTTTTTGAGCAAATGTGATTCAGAAGATATTAAGTGTCAGTGTCTTGGCTTATACTGAGTGTAATTCAGTTGATTTCCATGCATTGTTTCATATCTGCACATTACAGTTCCTCCAAGGTTTCCACTGAAAGTTATGCCAAGATGGTGAAGTAGGAATTACTTGTTCTAAAAAATATAATATTGTGAAGCAATACAGAACCTAACTATTCCATTTTCAGACTACTTCTCTACCCCCTTTGTATAGAAATCTGTCTTAAGAACAAACAGAGGCCACACAGGTTTCAGCTGCACCAAATAAAAATGTGCAAGGATTCATTGTACTGTCATTGTACTGTAAGCACAGCATTACAGGGCACTAGTGAATAGGAGTGCAATAGAAACATGTCCAAATCCAGATAGTGCATAGAGAGAAACAGATTTGCTCAGCTGTACCAATGCATCTTCATTACAATGAACTAAAAGCTTTGAGTGCATTCCTGCCTTCATCATGTCCTGCCAGCAGGAAAATTAAAGTGTCTTCAGATTGCAAAGCAGTAGAAAACAATAATTTAATGCTATTAGCACCAGACCTCAGCAAGGTATAAGACTCTCTAGCTTTACCTGAATTGGTTCTGAAGACTTATGACTCTGCATTTGGTGATGAGAATTAATGTATCACATCAGAAGGTAATTAAAATTAAAACTCAAACCATTAATTTAAAGTTAGGTATTGTTTTCTCTGTTCAGGAAGCAAAACAAGGAACTACATAAATCAAAGAAGACCAAGGAAAGACATAGCCTTTATTAGCAATACAACAGAAAATGTCATCCTTCTCAGGTTACAGGGAATATGAGTGGGTATGACAAAAGAAAGACCAATATTCTGGCTGTAGATGTCTTGCCCAGTTAATTCCTTTCAAACAATTTCTATAACCTAATAGTAAACAGGGGACCATTATGGTCTAAGCATAGGGAAAAGTAGGAATGAATGAATTCTTAAATATTCTGGGAAAGAAAAGCATTGAATTTTACTGCCATACATGTTTATGAATATCTGCATAACCGTAGCGTGGTCACAAAAATAAAATTAAGTTTAAAATTTGAATGTCTTTAAAATACCCTATTTTTAATAAACAACTTGCCACTAATTTCCAGATACATATACAAAAAAATCTACAAATAAATTTAAAATTTGGACAGCCTCAGATAAATGGTCTGCTACTGTTTATTTTATTCTCTGCAAAAAGCTTGTGGATCAAACATTATGAGAAGCTTATGTATTTCCAGGTACTTTAGCATCTAGTTATTTGTAAATAGATACTTGAGTAGAATTTGAATAAAAGATTAAAAAGTGAGAAAAGGCTGATGCCACACAGTCAGTCTCAAGACCATGAAATAAGTGGGATACAGTATTTCACAGGAGTTCACAAGAGCATCCAAAGCCCTGAGCCCTCATGAAAACGTACAAATGAAAAAGCAAGATGTGTGTTTGGATTAGTTGAAGGAGAATTTTGTTTGTTTGGAGGGGGGGATTTTTGTTTGGTTGGTTTTTGGTTTTTGTTTGGGGATTTAAAAAATTTCTTCTTACTTTTTTTCTTCCAGAATGCAATCTACCCAATTCTGTTTGGACTTGAAAGCCAGTTTAGAAAGTCTGAAGTTATTGCCAGTACTTGCATATTTGTACTAAAAGTATAAGTCTTTCAGCTAATGAAGGAAATCAGGTCTTGCTATAATGAGAGAACCAACAAGATGCTGCCTAATGGTGAGACTTGTTGAAACTCTCTTTGAAATGTCACCTGCTGCTGAACAAACAGGCTTGGCAGGCATGAATTAGAGACAGTAGCTATTGTAACCTGCCAGGGCTCTTCATAATGGGATGGTCATGCTTATACAGTGCACAGCTAAGGAGAACTATTGAAAGTGTCCAAGTAACTGCCAAAGATGAGATTTCACCTTATGCTTCAGTGAGTACACTTTCTAACTAGTAATGGAAAAATTCAAAGCAAGTTGAGAATCGGTTGAAATGCAGATAAAATAACAAGCAACAAATCAGTTGTTCACACAAAGGGAGACAAGGTCATCAAGGTCATCAGGTAAGAAGGACAGTGCACCTTAAGCCGTCTTTATTTTTACAGAATCAACAATCTGGGGGGACTGCCCAAGACTGCAGTTCTTCACTGCCTGTCACTGTTCCATTAGCTTGCAGGCACACTGAGTAGGCCCCAGTCTCTGTCTCCATCTTCCTGTCTCCACTATTTTCACCTTCTCTTCATTGGCCTTCTCTTGACATTCTTCTGCAACAAGATTGTTTAATGGTGAAGAGCAGATGTGACATCTCAGTCAGAAAATGAATACTACAACTGTTGGGTAGTTGAACGTTTCTGCAAGGAGAAAGGATCAGAACAACCAACTGTGAATGGCACCAAACAAATGAAAAAAAAGAGATCCCTCATGGTGTCCAGACTTAAATGAGAAAACAAATAAAAGGTGAAAAAAGAAGTTAATAATTCTCCTACTTTTGAAAAAAACCCCAACAAACCTGCAAAAAACTAGGAAAAGCCCTTGTTCTATAAAATGTAAATGATTATAAAATTATTCACTTGAGTACATTATGCCTTTGAATTATAAAGCTCCACACTATTTCTCAGTTTCACAACGCTCATAAAATTCAAGAGTTGTAAAATTAGGGTCTGGTGAGTTGGGAGTCAGTTTCCTAATGGAAGTACATTTCAATACACTTATCCACGTAATGATCCTGCTCAAGACAAGACGCCTCTGAGGGATTCCATTTTTCAGTGCGTTGTTTCCTACTCTTGGCTCAAAATGGACAAGCAGCTAGGCAACCAGCTAATGAGTAAGTCAAGACTTAATCTCAAGTACATTGTTTGCAGTTTTGGCTGTGAAATTTTCAAGAAGTCGGAAGGGTGCTTTGAAGAAGATCTCATGGATATCTGAGGGCCTCAGTGCAAGCTTGTTCTTGATTAAAAGTCTAGATACTTGCAGGGATCACAACTGAAAAAACATGGTTTAATCTACTTGCCTAAAATCACACTATAGTTCTAAGGCAAACACCATGAAATACTTTTCCTGTGCCCTGTCTTGCCACTACATATCTTCTAAATTTTGTAGTAATTCTGTGTCTTAGGGTTCTGAATCATCCTGGTGATTCACCAGGCTTACCAGGAGCACTGAATGAAAGAAATATCCCATGAAAGCAAAACACTGTAAGCAGACAAAACAAAATACACTCCTAATATATATGTATTTGGTTAAGGCTGTAAATAAACATAAACCCTATTACTTTCTAACTTTTCTGCACTTGATTTTGCTATCTTTGTGATGAAGGTGTCTTCTGATTTAAAAAAGTAAACCAAACAAAAATGAAAGTATCGTTCAACATACTCCTGATGTTCAACAGCATTGAAGAAATGATTGGCAACTCATCCATGACACAGCCTCTGTTCTTGGACATAATACACACTTCATAGAACATATCACTGACTTTTCATCCAGCATATTGATCTGCCCTATGGATTCAATTTATGCCAGCAGGCTTCACAGACACTTGCTGGTAAATGGCACACTCAAATGCAGCCCTGCTCTGGTGCCAAATGTCAAGTCACTTTTTCCATGTTGAGTTACTAAAGCTTGACAGCAACACCACTGCAATTCTTTTGCTTGTTTTTAACTTGAAAGGAAAATGCATTTTTCTTCATCTGTGCTAGAAAGGGGCCATGTGCTGTTTACTGACGATTTCCAGTGAAATTTAGGCAAAGACAAGGCTCTTAGATGAAAGGTTTCATTTCTAATGCTTAGAAACTGGCAAAGTTGTGAGAAATTTAAGACAAGTTATTTAAATGTTTGTGAAACTTATCTTCATAAAATATTTCAAGACCATTTTGTGTCCCAGTTAAAAATTGTATGCACAAAAATAATTTAAACCAGAATTTGCATTTCATTAATTTATCAGCAGCTTTTTTTTTACATTGGGAAAGTGTGTTCTTCATGCACATTTGTAGCAAAATCAAGAATTCCAACGCTACTGTTGGTCCACAGAAACAAGTAAACCTCCTTCTAGCCAGTCCATGAAGAAGCTGACACATAGCAACATCCTTTATAAATAATTAATAGACCAATTTCAAAGTGTAATATTACATCAATATTCACACTCTTTGAATATTGATATAAATTGGTTTAAATTGACCAGATGCTCTGAAGATGGCATAGACAGGTGCAAATTATTTTTCTCCTGTTAGTAAATCCCATTAGTCTTTAGGAGTGATGCACTATAAGGGAAAGCAGCTGTTTGTTCCCCTTAGGGACTGCAGAGAAGGCACCTCTAAAGCCCCCATGGAATTTCATAGGAGTGCTAAAAATGCAGAATAAGCTTGGAATCAGATCTTTAATCAACACTTTATTGTGAATGACTACACCTTTTACTGTCCATTTCTCTCTGCAACAATGCTGTCACAGGATTGTCCATGCTCTGCTCCCTCTCTGAGGCCTGTGATTGCACCTACAAAAGAAACTAAAAGAGGATGGGGCAAATTTCTAACCCTGAAGATACATGTGCCACTATGCTGTAGTTCATATTCATCTGCTTAAACACTCTCCTTCCAAAAGGAGAGAGAAGCAAATCTACAAAATTTTAGAAATATTTCTATTTCATTCAAAATCTTGCCATTTAGTCATTGTGCTAACAAAGAAATTATAAATGCAGTCGCACACTAGTGCTTGATTCCACAAGGTAATTCTGTTTTATTTAGGAGTCTGAGCAAAGCCTCTAAGCACAGTGAAGACTTCCTCTTGACGTCTTGACTACTTACCTTTTCTGATTTGCATGTTCATGTCCCTCAGATGGGCTTCTCTCATTTATTTGAGAACTAGTGAGTAGCTTTCTAAAACACACTTCCCCTTTTGCCTTGATTCTACAGATGACCCTTCTTAGAAAGTAATATTTTTTGTAGGCGCACTTTAGCCTCGACTATAAACCCAGAATAAAAATATAGCTGTAGTATGAGTAGTGATGCAATGTAGTTATGCTTTTATGCTAATTTTACAATATTCTTACAATAAAGTAAGGATTACACTGTATGTAGTGTATGTGGGTAGCTGGAGTTTTAAACAGTTATATATAAGACATTACACAGGCCAGGGAAAAGAATAACAGTATGGGGTCTGCTCGAGCAAGAAACAAAATCAGGATCAACCAAACAAAGGAATCTCTGGGTTTTTATACTGCTCCTGCGATGTATCCTGTTGCCTGGTCACCTGGTCAGGCCACAGGCCACAGGTTCCTTTTTTATGCAAAGGCTTGAGCATTCATGGCCTTTTGTCTCAGGCCCCCAGAGCTCAACCTGCAGCTCATAATGCAGCTGCACCCCGAGACACCTGCACTGACAGCATCACTCACCAGTAGGGAGCAATAAGGTCTGCCCTGACCCTTCTCCAGAATAAAGAAGCCCTCAGCAACATAAAATGTATTTTGAACACTAATTTCTAGGCCATTGTGCTGGTTTTAGCTGTGACAGAACTACTTTTTTTCACAGTAGCTGGTATGGGGCTGTCTTGGATTTGCACTGGAAAATGTGGAGAGCACAGATGTCATTGTATTGCTGAGCAGTGCTTTCACAGAGTCAAGGCCTTTCCTGCCTCTCACTCCACTCCACCACAGAGTGGGCTGGGAGTCCACAAGCAGCTGGGACACAGACAGGACAGCTGACCCCAACTGACCCCAGGGATATCCCACAACATGTGGTTTCATGCTCAGCATGTGAATCTGAAGAAAGAAGGAGGAAAGGGGCAATGTTCAGAGTGATGGCCTTTGTTTTTCTAACTAACTGTAATGCATGATGGACCCCTGCTTTCCCTGATGAACAGTTGCCTGCTCATGGGAAGTGGTGGAAAAATTCCTTGTTTTGATCTGCTTGTGTTCATGTCTTTTGCTTTACCTATTAAACTGTCTTTATCTCAACCCACGAGTTTTCTCACTTTTACTGTTCCAATTCTCTGCCCCTTCTGAGCAGCTGTCAGTGCTTAGTCGCTGGCTGGGGTTATATCACGACAATCAATTTGAATCCTATTTTGTATTCAGGGTTTGCTAGATATGTTCTTTTGAGTATTTCCTGAAAATCCATTAATACATCATACAGTAAATGATCAATTATTCTTTTCTTCTTTTTACCTCCACTCTTGCCTGGCAAAATTATTTCTTTACTTCCCCTTTGAAAACAAGGCTGTCCTTAGTCATTAGTAAATGCATGCAACTTCTTTTTGCTTGTAGAGGTCTGTACATTGTCTGAAGTCATGCATACACACATGGAAATCAGTTTCCAACAATAATCTTACCATTTGCATCAGATTGCTAAGGCTTTTGAAGCTTTCCAATTTGCATGACTTAGTGGAAATAGGGCATAAATCAGCTCTTTGAGTTTGTGTTGCTGTTCAGCTGTCAGATGGGAACAGCAGCTTCTCTTCTGCATTCCATAAAAATAAAAAACAAAAAAAGAAAAAAAAAAGAAAAGCCAGCTCAGTAAATGAAAGACAATATGACTGTATTTGCAAACCATTACAAATACACAAGGTAGATTCACCCTCCCACCTTGCTCAGTATGACTCTGATATTCAGACAAAATCAAATATGAACAGCTACTACCACAGTAGACATTCAGCTTCGTAAATGCTCTATTTATGTGGCAAAGAAATGGGCTTTACAGGAGTTTTACAGAGCAACAGAAATTGCCAGAACTGGCAGTGTAAATTGAAATAGCAGGAGGTAATGCTATGAGAATAAATATTGGAGAAACAACTAGGAAACTGGATGCAGGCAACTGATTTTAAATCCTTTCTCCTCTGCAAACATAAAAGCCTGGAGTCACCTATCTCTAATGTACATAGGTTAAACCTTCCCAGATACTCAATACAGGTGCCATTGGAAATGCATTGTGAAAAACCAAGTGATTCAGAAAGTAAATGTGAGAAATGATGAAAAATATTTTGAAAGACATTTTTAGCAGGTCAAATGTCTAGCAACTGGCATTATCGCAGTAATCTAGTGACGTGTGAAGTTCCTAATCTCTCTAAAATCTACCATTCCTAGGTTCTTCTGAGATTCTTCTTTGAGGCACCCCTATCACAACATTTCCTCGGCTGTGTGATCCATTGCAGTGGGCTGAATGGAATTAACAGCTAAGGAGGGTGAATAACATGTTTTACACCATGCTACTTGCAATACTAAAGATGCTGCAATAAGCCACAGTGATGAAAGCACATTTTAATTTCATATACACAGATTGCAAACATTCATGTAACTATCATTGTGTTCAGATGTATTCAACATCCCTATCCCAAAAGTTAGGTACTCTGAATTTATGGACAGCAAGAATGTCAAGTAGGATTCCGCTCACATGGGAAGAATCCTTTGTGAATCAGTGGAATTTCTAACTGTAATGACTTAATGGCTCTTTTATCATTCTTGTAAGTAAAACTGGTTGTAAATAAAATAAAATGCAAAATAAAACAAAGACATTCAACAATATTTGTAGCTCCCCCTCCCCAGATTGATAAGCCTTCTGCTGCCCTGGAATCCAGTGTCATAACTTATAAGCAGTGTTTACAAAGATGTATCTTACTGTCTGAAAGTATTTCACTGACATCTGCTAATACCACTCTCCCCTAATACATATCAGATATGTTTTATACTGGGTGAGATCTCCATTGGGGCAGTCTTCTACCTGAGATCATTCCAACTGAGATGAAATCCCACATTAGAGAGTGAAATTCAGATATAAATACTGAACGTTCGAACGAACTTTAATTATAAAGAGAAAAAATGTGGAAAGTTACGTTTCAACAGCTGATGCTATTTCTGCTTTAAAGCTTGGGGGGAAAAATGCAAGGCAAAGGGAAAAAAAAAATGTTTTTTAAGTAAATGTCTTATTCACTAGATGACAATCAAATGTTGCACACTATCTTGTGTTTAATGAGGAAAGGATCACAGTTCTGTAAACTAATTCAGTCATATGATTAGACATGCAGTAGAATCATATGATTGGAAAGACTAGATGATATAAATAGCGAATGAGGTAAACCATAGCAGAAATGAAAGAAAAAAATCCAAAACATCCTTTGAAAATTCATTATTTATAAGTAATGAACTAATAGCCCCCTACCCATAATAAGTAGATAAAACCATGATGAAGGAAGAGAGGAAGATGACAAGAATCAGAAACAGTAAGAAGTGTGCTGAATGACAGTTTTGCAACTATAAGGAAGAAAAGTGTCTTCAGATACGACATCATCCAGCCCCTCAGACAATCCAGTTACCCAGTCTAAAAGCTTTTGTACAAACTATAGTGTGCACAGTCCCAGACAAAGGGAGGTGCCTATACCAGCATGCCATAAGTGCTGCCAGACACAGCATGAATGGGAGCACTTCAGCAGTGACACTCAGGGACTGCATGAGCCAGGAAAAGCTACAGCTGAAGGCAAATTACAATTTAAAGGCATGCCCACTTGCTCCCTTGGCTCCAGCTCCATGATCCAAGCTGTGACGGAGGATTGAAATAAATAAAAGACCCACAAGCCAAAGGTACAAATGCTTCATTCGTTTTTCAGGCAAACCCAAGTCTCATACTAATCTCAAACACTTCCTGCGAGAGAAAGGACCTTGGACTGGCTAGGGAATTAAGAATTACAATGATGTGGGTTTTTTTGAAGCCTGCACTTATTACCCACAAAAAGGGTGCATAATCAAGGTCAGTAAAGTAAAGTGCAGGGCTGAAAAAGTCAGTGCACTGAAGTGCAGGAAGTATTACAACATTAATCAGAAATCTGCCATGAAGACAAACACCTACCAGAGACATCTAGCACACAGCTTTTCAAACGGATGGAATTTCTTTTTCCCACCTACAGTGCCTTCCATAAATAACTTCCTCATGATGTTAAAGCTGCCATGGAGCTGCACACTGGGAAGCTTTGCCAGAAGAAAGGATAATTTGAGATAGTTCTGTACGCTTTTAGTATCATTGCTTGTTTTAACACTGGCATTTGATATATGTCTTTTGCTTTTGACCTTCAGCCCAGCCAAATGGGTGTCAGCAAGGGACGGCTGCTCCCCCAGGGCTGGGCATCTTAGTGCTCTCAGGGGCCTGACAGCACCTATAGAAGCTTAGTAATAACTTGCCCGAGGAAACAAAGATTCCTAGCACATTTGAATTTAACACAGCTTCAGACCAGCCAGTGCAGGCACCAGCTCTGTGGGGCAGCTTGCTGTGCTCAGTCCCCTCATACCTTCAGAGTGCTTCTAGACCATATGTTCTTTCACAGCTTCTGCAGTGAGCTTCTGCATGGGCTCAGAAATGGGCTCAAAGAACCTAAATGTAAACTGAAGTTATGCAGTCACTAAATGAAAAGTCAGATTTTCCATTTAGCAATTAAATTCACTGTCAGGAAAGTAGGAGTGGGATTGCACAGATGCTAGAACTAGAAAAAATAAAAGGGAATCTGTCTCTTCACAGGCTGTCTGTGGTACACCCTGCTTCTCCAGCCTGCAAGAAATATGGAGGGGGAAGTCTAAGCATTGACCTAAAAGAAGAGACAAGATCCAAATCCTAGGCTCATTGAGGAAAAATGGGAACAAATAGATGGATGATAGAGCAGATTGTGGTATAGATCTTGCAGAGACTGAAAAATATCCCAAGTGAAATAAAGAAAACAAGGAGAAAATGGCTGGCAATTAGCAGGGCTTCAGGGAACAGAGCTGCCCAGCAGAGAAAAGTACATTTGGTAATGAAACAGAAGAAATAATATAGATGCTGTCAGATTAAGTTCATTAGAACCAAACCAAAAATTAAGGATTAGACTAAGCAGTCAGAAACTGGACAGCCTCCAGGGGAAAGTAATGTTGCTAAATGTTAATGTCTCTAACTCTGTTAATGTCTCTCACTAAGCACTGGCCCTGAAGGGATGGTGTGCCCCATTGCTCAACCCAAGTTCTCATTTTCCCCAGTACATATCCAAGACAAGACTTTGTCACACACCAGACACATCTTGGTTCCCCTGACAGAAAAGCCAGCCATCTCAGCAGGGCAGGAGCTGCGGTGGACACATCAGCTTTCTGTGGCCTTCACAGATCCAGGAACCTGCCCTGAACGTGCAGCTTTTCTGCGGGTAGCGAAATTTCTGGGCTAATTTCTAAGGCAAATCTCTGTTATTTACCAAGCAAGCTACAAATATTTTTCTAAGATCTGAGAAGGAAGAGGAAAGGTCTGCAGCTGCCCTTGTATCCAAACTGGCTCTCCTTGTGTGCAGACGCCAAACCAGTTTTACAAGAATGTTCCAGAGGTGTTGCCTTGCAACACTAAGTTACACATTACTTGCCCTTCAACAATGCACACTACTACATATTTGCTCTGTGTCTTGTAGCTCAGCACCTCCTCTGATCCTTTTTGCTCTCTAGCTTTTTCTTTTTTAGAAAACAGGCATACAGGGTCCACCTCTTTCTTGTCTTCTCCTGATGAAGGCTCTGAAAATATTTTCCATTCTTTATACAGCTGCTTTTGCTTATCTACCAGCTCCCCAGAATAAGGCAAAATTCCTCAAAGATTCCTATTTTTTTTGCCCCTCTTCTTCTGTTTTATTTGAATTTCAACAACATACACATAAACCCAGTGACATGGTGTTGACAGAATTTATATATTGGGCCAAACTTTCTGTGCCAATCTTTATTCCCCCTCCCTATATATGCTTATATATCTATACAACACCCCCCACTCAATCTCCTATAGTATTTACAACACCATACAATAATGTTACTTTTGGCTAAAGAGTTTAAGGGTCTGATTTCTGATTTCACTTGAACACTGGAACAGGTTGAAGGATCAGATTCAAGGATACTACTCTGTAATTTAACCACAAACTTAGCTGACCTGAGTCTGTGTTTAGCATTTATGTTTCTGGCACTACCATATGTAGAAAATTACAACCAAAAATCAGTACAGGATAAAGTCTGTTGTTCTTAAACACAGTACAGTCTGTGTCAGAAATATTTGCTTCAAAGTTTTTATAAGGGCAAGATATTGATAACCATCACTATCTTTGGCAGTTTGATTTTATGTTGTGGCTTGTGCGGTGACAGACCATATCCTCTGAGAGAGGACTGTCACACCTTGTGAAGCATTTTGTCTGAACAGGCTCACCTAGCTCCAGTATCACACCTTCATGTCTTCCTACTTCATTTCTATACCAAGCTTATACAAGCTTCCTGTTCCCACAAAGCCTTTTCCTCTTCCATCTCTGCTTGTAAATCGTACAACTGAAATTGAAAGTTTCTAAAATTCAGAAGCCTTTTTTAACTTCTTCTTTGCAGTCATCTTTCAAAGGTTATGAGCCTTTTCTATTGAAACTGGTCTCCCTTAGGAAAAAGAAGCAACATGTATTCTTCCTTGCATGCAGTAAAGCTAGAGACCCTTTTTCTGCTTTTGCACACCACTGCTCAGTCAGTCCATGGTTTGGAAATATGCTCAAGTCTCAAGTGATCATCCTGCCTTTGTGCAAGTGTGCCCTGAGGCCCTGCTTACAAGCATCAGGTGACAGCTTTGTCTGCCACTTACTGTGCTTGAATGTCAGGACAGCTGTCTTCTGCTGAATTGTGTAAGGATGTCAAACTCCTTGTTTTGATGACATGTCTTCCCTGTTCTGAACTATTACTTATTAAGAAAGGCCCTTAATAAAACAACTGAATAGGCAAAAACTTTCCCCAAAATATATCCTTCCACAGATTTTTGGATATAATTTTCTTTCTATAGAAGGAATCATTTCGACACTACTGACACATCCCACCAGACAGTTCATCCTAATTGTATGTTTTGTTTAGTCTTTGTTGTTGTGTTTTAAATCCGTTACATTAACTAATTTCAGAATTTACCTGTCTAGTAATTCACATATGCCCATATTCCTTCATCTTACCCTATATTATGCTCTGTGTTATACCTTAATAATCCTAACAGCTTCAACTATTTCTATTATTTGAGACTGTACTTCATGTACAAAGCTAAGTCCAAATGCAAGCCAGCAAAGCCACAGTTCTCCAAGCAAAACAAACTTCTTTTCCAAGGAAAAAATTCTCAATCAATACAAGATATTGAACATAAATTTTTTGCCCCAAAAGCTCTTCTCCAGTGCCTAGGGGGTGATATTTTTTTACCATAGTTGGGCAAATTCTTTGTGACCATCTTCTCCCAGAGAAATCTAGTTACCCAACTTCCTAGAATGCTAGATGCCACAGATCTACCTAAATTATCATTGAGAGATTTCTTTTGAGCATGGCAGGGCTATTTTTATTATATGTATTCCAGGAAAATTACATTTTGTTCTCTGTTTCATAATCTGCTGATACATTACCTCTTCTTTTAATGGTGTCTTGGAAAGATATATTTGGCTATCTAAGGATTTTTGTCCTACAGCATAGCAGTTTTTTAAAAGAAACACAAAATCCAAACCAAAACAGTGCCCCCAAAATCACCAAACCCACAACCAAAATTGATATGCCTGATCTGTTGGCATCAGTATTTCATGTTCCTAAACAATTATGAAATCTATCTTATCAATATCTGATTTATCTTCACATCTAGATGAAATCACCTGAATTAGGAATGATTCTCCAGGTTCCCAGTCTGAATCTTTGCACATTGATCAAGAACAAGGTTAATCTTCACATTACTTGCTGTGTCTACAGACAGAACATCAGGTTGCTTTCCAGTATCTATGTGTGCTAGATGTAATGTTCAGTTTTGGAGATGTATCTTTCTTAAATAGTCTCTGCCTGTAAAATTGCTGTTTTCTCCTGATGTTCATCCTTTCATGCAGAAGAGGAGCATTTCACTACCTTGTAGATAGGCGGTGGGTTCCACTAAACTCTTGGGGATGGTGCTGTGCAGGGCTAGGAGTGGACTCAATGATCCTTGTTGGCCCCTTCCAACTCAGCTTATTCTGTGATTCTGTGAGAATTAAGTACATCTCAGCTGGCACTGCAGTAGCTTACCATGCTTAGTAGGCAGAATTAGAACCATGTCACTCTCAGCTGAGTATCCAAATAAACCACTACAGTCTGACTTTCTCTTCTATTTTCTCTTTTATGTCACAGGAATAATGAGAATGGCTCAATTTTGAGAAAAGAGTTGAAGAGCCTATTGACCCAGGAAATCTTAGAATATGTTATGAAGATCATGAATCCTGTGCTTCATCTCATATGAGCATCAATAATTGTTTCCTTAGATGGGCAAAATACCAAGACAACCGGAACATTGGACACTTTTTATTATTTCCTACTCTTATTTCCTATTTTTCTTTAACTCCTGTAAACAAGATGTAGATACCTAGTTTAAGATTGGACCCTCCTCTGGGAAGGCTAAATGTTTTGTGCTTGAAAAACAAACAAACAAACAAACAAAAAACAAAACAAAACAACAAGTAAAGAAAAGAAAATTCAAACTGTGTCTGAAGGAAATCTGATTTCATAGCTTCCAGCGTGTAACTCCCAGTTCTGCTACATATCTTCTGCTAACTCTGCAGTTTTTGAGGCCCTATTTAATGATAAAAATAGCAGGAAAAAAGTAATCTGGCCATATAAATGTAAAAATATTTCTCACACATTAATTCCATGAACAGTTGGGGTTAAAAACAATCAATAAAACAAACAAAAAGGCCAATAAATCAGCACCATGATGCAGATGGGACATACAGTCTAAGATCAGGAAACAGGAGTTAGATAAGCTTATCTACAATATCAGACCTCACTCTCAGTAAACCAGACCTTTTCTGCAGATGTGTTTCTCCCTTCCTTTACTTAATATGGAATTTAAATTATTGCTTTATCACTACATGAGTTTATACTGAAGCCTTTGCACAGCATGCTGTTTGTATTGGGAAGGCAGAAAACTAGATAGCTATTTTATAATAAACACTATCTCAAAATCCACATATAATCTAAATAAGGTAAATCAGATAAACAGAAATTACATTCATCAAATTTTTGAGTGGCCAGCTTTACAATCTTCAAAACATTTTCTTCAGTAATTGTCAGTCAGTAATAAATGAGTAGACATGCCTGGAATCTTTCAAGGAATGTTGAAAAAAATGTTATTTAATACACTAAAAGATAGATAAAATTATTGTGGGCTGTCTTACATGTTTAAGATGCCTGTTACTTATTTGATTTAGTTAAAATACAAGTAAAGTTACCTTAAAGAGCACTGCACAGGAAAGAGCAGTAAGCCGCTCTGAGTGGACAGAGATATTGAATCTAAAAGCCTTACATGTTAATAGTAAATTTTGTATAAAACCCATTTATCTATTTCTTTTCATTTTCATGACAAAGTCTTGGTTTTTGTTCCACTGACACTTCTGTTTCTGACATCTTCTCTTGCATCTCCACTTCTGGCATTCCACATTTGCTTCGGCAGACCCCTGGAGATTAATTTACATTGTGGTCATGAACACCCCTCTCAAGGAGGATTAGGCACTGCTAATGCATTAGACACTGCTAATCTTCTCTCTGCTGACCAGGATAGGACCCAAGGGAATGGCTCGAAGCTGCATTGGGTAGAGGGGTGGGGATGGGAGGGGCAATTAGGAAAAGACATTAGAAAAAGGCTCTTTGCCCAGAGGGTGGTTGGGCACTCAAACAGGCTCCCAGGGAAGAGGTTACAGCACTAAGACTGCCAGAGCTCAAGAAACACATGGACAACACTCTCAGGCACATGGTGTGAATATTAGGGTGTTCCTGTGCAGGGCCAGGAGTCCAAATTTAATTATACTAGTGGGTATTCCATGGATATTCCATGATTCTATGAATGACTTATCCATAGCACCCCTCACCAAGCTAGAATAGCTGGAAACAGTTATAAAATTTGCCTAAATTAGTACACATGAACAAACTGTTATGTAGATAAGGAATTAGAATCTGGAACTTGTTAGGTTTTTTTTTTTTCTTTCAGGGCACAAAAAACAGTGTGCAAAAAAAGTCAGTAGAGCCCATGTTTCTTTCTCACAGCTGCTTGCCCAAAGGAGAAATAGTTGCTGTCATATATTAGAAAAGAGTGGCTAAGAGTGGGGGATCCTAAGATATATTAAATTTTAAAACCTATATATTGCCTTGAAAAGGGGTGTGGCTAGTTCATATTCATTATTGTTAATCTTCTGAAAATGAGTGATTACTGACAAGATGATCTTTCTAAAACGTTTTTACCTTTTATACATCTCTTGCCTGAACAGGCTGAGTTCCTCAATTGGAAGAGGCTGACTGAACTACAGTCTGCAGTGCATGCAAGCTCAGTTTTGTAATGGTGTAGCACATCTTGATTAGTTTGCTTTAATGCAGATAAGTGCTAAAACATAGATCCCTGACTTTGTCGAGTCCTTCATTTCCTGAAAGGGCTTTTCAGAAGAAAGCCTTCATTGTTCAAAACAGATAAATGAGATTCACCACATAGGCTGGGCTTTCTATTCCTCTCTTTAATGCACTGCTGGTTCCATTTTATTTTGGTTATTTGATTCTGATCACACATGATGCACAACTGGACTAAATGGATCACCTAATCTTTGATAACCTCTAGAAATAACCCCCACACTACACAAGGCAAAGCTAATTCAAAGGAGCAACTTGCACATTCTCTGAGCATTCATGCTTTCCCTGGAGGTGCTGGCAATGAGTCTCAGTTTGCTGAGACTAACTCTCTTTATAGTACTGTTGATTATTTACAAATCCCTATACAACCATAATCCATTTTATTTTAGCAGCATCTATTGTCCATGATGATACACTCAATTCTGAAGACTGCTAGTCTGTGGGTAATTGTGAAAAGTAATCTAAGATCAGTAGGTGCCTGGATTTTAGTTTCTGCTTTTTCTTCCATGATTTAAGACCTTTACAGTTATTTCTCTGACATGATTAATAAATAGTACTTGTGATGGTTAAAAGATTTTTAAATTCCAACCAATAAATGTATAATTGTGCCAAGTTTTCTTTTGTTTTTGTTTTTGTTTTTGGCTTTAGTAATAAAATGTACTATTTCAGTGTTTAAGGATACTCCCTAGTTTTAATATTATGTTCTTATTCCTTAGGTGCTATTTTAACACAGATACAGTATAAACAAAGGTATTAATGGGAAAAAAGTGCATATTTTTAAGTAGCTGTTTACATAATTTAGAAACCACAAGAGAAATGTTTCATAAAATGTATGATGTCAAAACCCACTTCCTCTGCTCATGCTTGCTAACGGTTAGGAAAATCATTTATTAATGACTTTATAGTAAGTAATATCTGTTGTGCACTTTAATAAGCTTAAGCACTGGATAAACTTTCTTAGTGGAACAATAACTAAAGATAATATAAGCAACATAAATTCTAAGATTATTTATTCAGGTAGGAAACTTTGAAAGCGTCCACGTTATCTAAAACTAAATAGAACAGATTTTTCTTTATTGTCAACACTGAAAAATGCCATTAAGAAGTTATCTCAGATTTAAAGAAAGTAAAGAACAAATAAAACTACAAGCTCAACATGCAACACAAAGTATAATCACAAAGTGTCCATCCACATTAGCAACGGATACTGTGAACTCAGGAGTTTTTAGAGGGTGCATATTCTTCTGAATGTGCATTTGCTTCACTCAGAATTTAAATGAGAGATAATGTTACAAACAAGAAAAAATAGGAAATATTTTTTTATTTTTTAGGTAAAGTAGATTTGATGAGTAGCCATTCTTTAAGACAAAAAAGGTCTCACGATTAATCTGACATCCTTTTCTTGAGACTGAGGAAGGTGTTATTTAAAGACTGATGATGATGTCCTACTAAAAAATTAATTATAGTATGGGAAGGATAGTTTACACAAGAAAGGATAAACACATAGACTATGTAATCAAAGCTTTATTTTGAAGACATAAGTTGTTGAGGATGCAAAAGTCATGAATTATCTGGGACAGCAGTCTTCATCCTGTGGTATGCGGCATTACCCAGATCTGAAATTATGTCACCATCCAGAAATCCTGAGTACCCCCAGTCACAGGAAGTTGGTAATAGTTTTTCTGTGTAGCACCACTATTCCAATCACACAGTTAAATACCCATAACATGAATCTAGCTCAACAAAGCCAGTATTAAAACATCTGATATTGGTGGATTTAATTACTTTTTCAGATTCACACTATTATCCACCATGCACTTCTAAAACTCTGTGGAGACAAAATCTTGTTTAGAGAATTGTCGGGTGAGATCTAGAACTCTGAAGGTTTTACCTGAAGTCAAATTAATGTTTAAATATCCATGGGTTTTGTTTTCTCCTTTGATTTTCCCTTTTTTCTCTCTATCTTACAGCCAAAAGTTTTATCAGCTAAAGCCATTCTCAACTATTTATCTTTATTACTTATTACTTATTGTTAATTATAGTTGTGCAATTTCAGCAGCTGTCCCTGTAGATAAAAACTGAAGATTTATTTGTAATTATCCTGCAGCATGAAAACACCTACCTTGTATCTTATGATCCAAACTGTGTGGCAATCTGCCATTTCATTTTCATAAAGTTTGAAAACTTTACCAAATTCATAGTTGTATTTTTTTTGAAAACAGCTTGGTTTTGGTTTTTTGGGCTTTTTTTCATGGAGTCTCTTTCCAAGGTAAAAATTAGAGCATTATTTTATTAAGAGAAAGGAACAAGGAACTGATTTGATTTAATGCTTAGAAATTTTTTCCTATGGAAACCTTGCATAAGAGTTGGAACAGTGAAATGTTTCTAAAGATACTCCTTTTTGATGAATCATGTGTTTGTGACTTTCCTTGGATATATTTATTCATGGCTTCCTACTTCTTTTTATCACCTCATCAGTAATCATCTCTTGTACAATGTCATTGCATGAGTGTAGCTGCTCCAGAGATGAATGATGCATTTTCTCTGACATTTATTCTAGTTTTGCTTCCATGGGCTCTGCTGGATCCTTAATGAGTTATCATAGTCTCTTTTCATATTTTGCTGGGTGACTGGTGGTTTGGCAGCACTTTTCTCTCCCAGGTCTCAGATTTCTAGGACAAACAGAGAACAAAGCTATTCATTTATCCTATACAAAACAATGCCACAGACATTCCCCAGCTCAAAAGAAATCCATTAAACTGTATTTTACTTCTGGGATAAACTGTCTGCTGAAATTCTTGCAGATTCTGTTCTTGATCCTGTTCCCTCTGGTATTCACAATGTCTCTGTTTCCTACTGCTTAGTCCCAGGACACCTATAATCACTGCCAGCAGCAAGCACTACAGAGAAACCCTTTTTGTCTGTCATCTACTTCAGATACCAACTCCAGGGCTTTAAATCAAGAAAATATCTTGTGACCTTACCTTATTTTTCTTACTGAATCCATACATTCTTTTTACTTTGCTCTATTCCACAAACTTTTTTCATGACCTCAAGAATTTACAGCAGCTCCTAACAGCTACATAATCCCCCCTTCCCTGTTTCTCCACACTCTGTGTAAAACATTTCTTGGCAACTTACCTTGGCTTGCAGTAAAATCGTGTTTGTTTGGATCTGAAGCGTGTGGTACATAACAAATGTCTCACAAAAATGTCTTTTACCAGGATCTAAAATATCAGTACAGTCATGTTCCTTCCCAGAATGCTTAATACAGTGACTTTCAGATATCTGAAAGCCAGGAAACAAGGAGTTGATGCATCTGTAACTTAAACTTGTGAATATCTAAAAACAGAATGAAAAAATATGAGAGTGAAATATTGACTGTATTCTTACTCCCTTGCTGGCAAACTTCCACACGAATTTCAACTGGTTTCACTGTGCTAAATGCAGTGTTATTGAATGGTGAAGAGATTAGTTGGAGAGTCTTGGCAGTGTAAGAAGATCTGGGTCTGAGCCTGTACTGGCTTTATTCAAGGAAAGAGATATGTATGTGTGTCTTAATCCAGTATCAGTGCAAAAAGAAAAAAAATCAAGCCATCTCTTGACATAGATCTTTCAATGCTGTGAGAGTAAAAAATCCAGCAGGATAATCAACTTAATTTATGGAAATATATAAGGGGATTGTAAAATATTGCCTATTTGGGGTTACTTCCTAGTCTTAACCCACTGTTGCAGGTGTTGGGGACAGCTTCAGCCCAGTGTGGTTCAGTTAGCCACACCTTCACCTTTGAAAAGCTAAAAAAATTGTTAAGCATCATTCTGTTTGTTCTCAAATCAACCTTGTTGGCTAAGACTAGGTGTGAGTCTGTAAAACTGTGGACTTCTAAAGATATTGCTCAAAGGTGGCAGATTAACAACTCCATGTCCTACAATTCGGAATTTTCTGACTTTAAAATGTTACATTTCACTGACCCTAATACAAATACATGGGCAACCTTAACTCAAATTTAATGACACATTTTCTTTTGTCAGAGAATGTCTGCATTGAATTGAGTGTCCTTTTAAAAGACAAAAATGGCGCTTGTTTAATAAAAATCAAAGCTGCACCTCCCTATAAATGAATCTGCAACAGAAATGTTGTTAGGTAACCATTGATGTTCTTTCTACCATTCAGAAAAATCTCTCCATTGGGAAAGCTCACCACAAATTTACAATGGAAATAGATCCGTTTTTTAACTTTATGAAGAAAGGAAGATGGGGCAGAGAGCTGTTAAAACCTATGAGCAGAATTGTGAGTAGATTTCAGATTTCTAGTCATTACCCGATTCTACTACTGATAAATTTCATAATGATTTATGCTCATCTTATTATTGCATCTGCATGCTTAAAAGATACAGATGTACAGTGATGGGAAATTTGGATAGTACCAGAAGGGATATGTGACAGAAATAAACTTCATTCCTGTGTCATAGATTATAAGTCATAGACATTAAGTAGCGGTTTCAGGAAAAATATGGAAAAGGATTAACTTACTATACATAAACTCTATCCAAATTCCCAGAGAGTAGTAACCTATATTTTGTACTAAGAAATATCAGATGGAAAAGCCATGGGATTTCACAGTTTGTCCAAAAGAGAAGATCCCATTTGTGGAATGTTCTTTTTGTTTGAAGGGATCTCTGATACAGACATTAGAGCGGAGCCCTTGGAAGTATTTTAGAGTCTTGTCATCTAGATCATCTGTCTCAGAATCAGCTCTTATCAGTTTGTTTCAGGGGTCAGCTTTTAATTTTTAAGGTATTGCAAGCACATTTTTTGCATACGCTGAAACCTGCAAAAATAGTCAGAAAAATACTACCTGAGAGCCTTGTAAAACAATACTTTCCTAAATTGTGGACCTCAGTGCTAAAATGTTCCCACTTTAATTTTTTGGTCAAAATACAACTGAATATAACATGTGAAACCTTGTACTTTGACATGCAAGGCAGGAGAAGGTCCAAGGGTCTAAATAACAAGATATATTAGTATGGGTTAAACAATGCTCAGATAAGAAAGTAACCAAACTATGTCTCCCAAAACACATTTGGTTACTCTTGCAGGATATTGCATCATGCACATAAATCTAAAAAAAGTCTTTAGGGGAGAAAGCCTCCTTATGGATGCTCCAGTGGTCCTAGAAAATAGGTCCTCAACCCTGTATAACCACATTTAGATGTAAAAACAAAAAAGTGAAAAAAAAGAGCAAAGTATTATATTAAGTTTCTCATAAAATATCAGATGAATTATGCCTCTAGTAATTAAAATGTGCAAAGGACCCAGGGAAAAATATAAAAGTAAGCTTGGCAAATATCCTTGCTTTATTCATAATGCTTCTATTTATCCACCGTGTGTTTGGTTTTTTTCAGAGAGACATATGAAAAGTACTGACATGCAGGAACTGCAAGTGATTAACAAGGTGCAGGTAGTACAAGACTGAAGGGATAAGTAAGCTTCCAAAGGTTCTGACCTGACAAATGCTGCCAAAGGTTCTGATCTGACAAAAGCCTGAAACTTCTATTACTCCTGTCACTCAAATCCACATGCAACCTTTGGCCAGTCTCTATTTCATTCCTATCTTGTCAGGTCAGCTACTTTGTACTATGTTGAGGATGTTTTTAATATTTTTTAATAACAACTGTATTATCAAGTAAACAAGAGATTAGTTTTCAAAACCTTGGACCAAAATTAATCCAACATTCATACTTATGAAATTCAACTTGGACCAAGCCATAGTTTGTAAATGCAAACTGTGCTCACACAAACTGACCATTGCCACAACTTTCCCACTGTTTCTGGAAATTAATCACACTTTTCCCTGTTTAACACAGAAATCTCTTTATGAGAAGCCCCAAGCAACATGATGTAATGTTTTTAGATGCATTTCAAAAGCTTGCAAGCTTAGCTTTTTTATTCCCCAGATTTTCTTTTAAGCAGAATATTCAACTGTGAATTAGAAACTGCCAAGTCATAAACTTTAATGACACTTTGCCTCAATTTATAAAGATGGATTATAATGGCAGAGATGCCATCAATATTTGACTACTATTAATCCAAGGATCAAGGAAGATATTTCAGTTGGAAGCATGACGTTCAAAAATCAAAACCATTGGTGGCATCCTTCAATTACTATGATACCCACTTTTTGGACAGTTTTCTCCCTTGCCTCAGATTAGGCTGTTCATTGTAAATTTTAATTCATTAATAACTTACTGCAATACTTTGAGTTTTTTGAAAAAATCATTCAATTAAAAAAACCCAGCAAACAGCATTTCTGTTTGCACCCTATTATTTTGCTAACCCTGATGGCCTTGATCATTACATAACTCAAATCTTTCCCCCTTGAGCCATTCCTCTGGGTGCCATCTATAAACGTGCCTGTTTTCCTACAGATCCTGTATCTAATGAAGTCCCTGTAGCCTCCAGTACTGTCAGCAGGAGACCCACACTTCACCTCACAGACAGCCTTGAAATTCTCAGTCAAAACACAGAGAAATTTGTTATTCTGAATCTGGTTGCCCAGACTAGAATTTAAATAAGATGGTATATCAATATATGTTACACTATGATATTGACATAGAAAAGTTGTGTGGTGACTTTCTGAGCCCTAACATCTTTCTTATACTTTAAAAGGATACTGCAATAATCCAGTGGGAAACTCGTTGAACTGAATTATTATAAAAGTATTATTTACTTTTGCCTGAGGACAGAAATTAAGAACAAAAAAAGGAATTAAAAATTCATTCTATGTCAAACTCTTGATATAATTCTTAATCTTAAATTATATCTTAAAAATTATTAGAATGTGAGATGGTACAGAATACTTTGCTACTTGAAAATTGGCCTAGTCTTCACTTATGAGAGATAGTAATAACAACAATAACAATATTTTGATAAAAATTATTTCAACAACAAAATTCCCAATGCGTTTGGCTTTCATATGTCCTATAGAACCCAGTGATATTGCCAAGAGATGAGCCTGCTTTTATTGAAAAGGGAATTTTAGGGGAGCCTGCTATGCACTGGCTGTGACTGCTAACTAGGTTAATTTCATACTGGTCCCCTAGGAAACTCAAGATGGAAACAGACACTCTGCCACCACTATATTTTCTGTTGCCAGTATAGTAATCCTCATTAGCATGAGAGTTACTCTTTCTATTGCTAAAGAATTTCTGTGAGAGAAAAAAAACCCCAAAAAACAATTCACTAAAAAAAAACCCACAAAAAAAAACCCCCACCACACCAAAAACCCTCAAAACCAACAACAATAACAACAACAACAACAACAAAAAAACTCACACGAAAGAAAACCTCATATGATAAAACACGTTTCTCTGGAGCGATTTTTTTTCTCTGTACCCATGCTCTTAATACAGCATATGGAGTTCTGTCAAAGAATACAGCTTTATCAGCAGTAAATTGACACTATTACAATCCCTCCACTCACTAGGAGAGAGGATGCTATGTAAATGTAAATGTCTTCCAAATATTCCACACCATCTCGATGGAAAACTTATTTAATATTTCCCCTGTAAAATATTTATTCACCTGTGCAAACATGTAGTGTTTATCCTGTTAAAAGCAATGTTTTCCTATGAAAGAAAAAGCCATGAAACCTAATTAGAGGAATGGATGTATTTCTCTATAAGAGCAAGTAGACACAAAACCCAATTGCTTAGAAATTTTGCAGTTCCATGTAATCTCTACAAGAATATGGCATTCACCATCCAGAACTGGAAAACAGAAGAATGACTTTCATGATGGCAAAAGGCTAAATATTCTGTGAAGCACAGTTTTTCCTCTGTGATTATACCTGTGTGCCCACTGGTTGCCTCTTTTCTACAGAAATTCTGTTCATCTGCAGTAGCTGCCCTAAAATAACATTGATGTCTCATCACTGCAGCTTGATTTTCTTACTCATTTAAGCATATGCTTCCTAGAGTCTCAGATGTGGAAGGAACACAAGGATTTCCTTTCTCTTTTATTTCTATATCTCTTCTTTGGTCTGCTTCTGAGCTCTAAACTTAGTGATTTCAGGGTTACCTAAATTACCTGCATTAATTTTTTTGATAGCACTTTCATATAATGGTGAAATTATGAAAGACTGAAGAAGTATCTAAAGCTACATCGCAAAGGGAACCTTGTCATTGTAACTTAATATTTTAATTAAAAAAGATTGAACATTTCTGTAAAGAAATGTTCTTATAATCATCATAAGTTTGTATATTGAGTCTTTTTTGATGCAACAAGAATTGCTTGCTCTGTTTGCAGCAGTTATATATTTCCTAATTCAAATTGACAGATCCAAACCTGTAGAAAACTATATATGAATATATGTATGCTTATATATGTATGAATGTGTGTATGTAATTATATAACAGAAAAAAAGACCCTGCAACATAAAAACTTGGCAATACTTGTAAAAGATGTTCTGGTTGAATATTTCTTGGGAAAAATATGAAAAAACATCACTTGGAATGGAAGTAGATCTTCTTATAATATGACAAAGATTATTCATAGAAATGTCATAATAGACAAAACAGTAACACCAGCATGCTAAGAGCAAATTATATTTGGTAGCAAGTCTGACCTTATTTGTCACAACTCATTTTTCACTTTCAGTTTTGCTGATAATAATTTTCAGAAAAACAGAGGAAAAATTGTTGAATTGATGTTGTGGTTTATCAAAAGTTTGGAATATTTTAAAGACAGCTATTATTTCTTATTGAAACTGTGTGTCCAGTTTAGGAAATATGTGAGAGAACTAAAGGTTTTTAAAGCAGGCACTGCTCTTTTGTAACAGGTACACACACACAGACCCCAAGACAACAGGCAGAGTTAAGGACTACGTGTCTTTCAGCTGTTCAACTGGCTCTTTAACTCAAGACTAGAGCTGTAAACTTCCTTCTGAAGAGAGGCATTGCAAATTATGCTCCTCCCTTGCCTGTCCTTTTCTTTGGAAGGAGAAGAAAACACCTATCAACCAGCTTTTGTTCATGGCCATACTTGTAAAGCACATGTATTTCAGGATGTTGTAGAGATGGAGCGATCTGTCAAGGACAGAAAGAAATTATTAGATTAAAATTAAGGGTAACCTAATTCAAGTAAGAGTAATTGCATCTGTTTAACATAGGACTTGGGAGAAAATTGTTTTGGATCAGTCTGTTTTTTCAATGGGAATGTTAGGCTAATTTGCTTTATAGGAAGTTGAAGAATGGTGGCCATGCATAGGTTATATGGGTATGAAAAAAATGCTTGAAAAATAAGTGGGAATGTGAGATGTTCAGAGAAAACTCCTAAAAAAAATTAAGACAATAAAGATCCCAGGAAAGGTTTAACTATCCTGAACTTATAAGATGAAGAAACTCAGCAGAAGCTATGCCACCCAGTCATGTGATGGCCTCTTGACAAAGCACTGAACACTGGGAGGTTGTGCATAATCAGCCTGAAAAGGGACCCTTAGATTAAAGAATATGTCTGATATTTAGTGAAAATGTGGAGACTTTCCTGAACTCGCCTGCCCTTTGTACATGCCACGTGATTGTCTTAAACATCAATATCTCTGCAGTTGCTTCTCTTCATAGAAATGACTAAATATTCTTGCTAGAGAGAAGGGAACTAACTGTTCTGAAACTAAAATGCACCTCTGTGAGGGACCATGGTAAAGGTGAATTCTCTTCTTCAGTTATTATCTATATCTATGGGGAAAATGATTGCAACAGGAGATACGAAGACAGACCTTTTCTGCTTGTACAGTTGTCTCATGTTTTGGGTATTAATTTGAGAGAAGAGGCAATAAGATTAAAAAATATTAGAAAACAGAGCATGAACAGGTCTCACCTTGAAAAAGAAAAACATTTCCGTGAGGAAAAAATCTGGAATGTATGTTATTTCAAATTATTTTGATTTATTTGAACTTGGCAATAAACATTTCCTCAGAATGATCCTCTTCTGCTCTGCTGAGTGCCCAAAAGTTTAGTTCTGAATTCATGACAGTGCACTAACTTCTTGGAAGAGAAAAAAATTTATTCTCATTTTTTGCTTTTTCTAACTCCAGTGTTGATGCCGTATGTACTGACACAGTACTAATAAGGTCACAAAAAAACCCCCAAAACTATAGCATTCTTTAATAAGCTCAAGACAGAGAAGTTCCAGAAAGAACAATGTTAAATAGGGCAGGCTTCTACTGACAAAACTTACAACGAAATTTGCAATGAAAGGCATTTTGTCTCATTAGAAAGAAAAAGTGCAAGACATTTGTTAAGATGAAAGATAATCTTTCCTACTTAATAAAAACCAAATTTAATTGTTGCCATAAAAACAGGGACACTCAGAGAGTGGAATTACTACATATTTCATATTTCTAATTCTAACAAAAACATAACTTCTCTTTTATAAAATGCAAATCACTGTACATTTTCCACAGTTCATGCTGGATACAGACAATAATAATGGCCTGAATAAAATAACTCTTACATTCAGTGCTTAAGAATAAAAGGATAATGTTCATTAATTCTACTGAATAGTCTTCTGTTTCTATACCTGCACTTAGTCCTGATACCTTTATTTTCCTCCTTTAATATATGAGTGTGCTTTCACTGAACCACATCATACTTCTGTTGGATTTTTAAGATAGACTTGTGCTACTAAACATAGAAGGTTCAGGTTTGCCACCTAAATGTCTTGTGCAAAAATATACAATAAAAGGCATATTTATGCACTCAATTTCACATCAACTTCAATGCTAAGCAAAAAATAGCAAGAAGAAAAAACATATAATAAGTGCACATGGAGAAAAAAATGCTTTTCTGTCCAAATGTTGCAAGGTGATATTTCTGACTGGCGAACAGCTGACAGTGAAATACCTCACAGTGTTTTCATTAGGAATATGCAAATTGTTAATACAAAAATGTTCCAGACCATTAACCGTGCTAAAGTCAACAATGATTTTATTAAATCATCCCAAAAACTGACAGGAAGGTTATGCAGTGTCTGAAGGACAAATCTTATGTGCTTACAGTGGGTGAGCACTGTCATGAGCAAACTGTACTGGAAATGGATTTCTCAGGTAACTATAAAACTGGAAATGCTACAGCCTTAACTGACAAAAACATGCAGAAAATTCCTTGAACATATGCACTGCAGTATCTTGGTGGCTTTGAACCTTAATTACATCTTTAAAACAATTCCTTGATTAGATGGCATAGCTAAGGTGGATAGCTAAGACTAAATTTAGTGTCTAATTTTCAAACACTTTTTTAGAAAAAATACATACAATCCTAAAGAGCATTCTGGAATACACTAAATTATTTGTACTTTTGATAAAAAACCATGCCAAGCACATGCTCTGGAAATAATATAACTGAAGGGAAAGCAATCAGAATTTGAAACACAAAAAAAATTCTTAATTTGATTTTCCACTTATCCTAAGCAGATTTTTACCTCTTATTGTACCACACACCCTTCTCCATGGTATTTACAGTTTTGGAGGATTTATGTGTTTTGATTGTATTTATGTGTTTGCATTGTATTTATATGTTTGTATTTTCATAAATAAAATAATTATTATCTTCACATACCACTTTTACACATTAGGATATTTATGTTCCATTCTTTGCTCTATACCAAACTCAGATTGTCGGCAACTGACCACAAAAACCTCCTGAGATCTCTTTTCACGTGGAAACAATTACATTGGTGCATGCAATTGTATCTATACTAAGACTGTTTTTTCTTTCTATGTGCATTTCTGTGCTATTATCAGTCTTGAATTTCATCTGCAGTTTTTCAACATTCATTCACCTACAAGTGTGAGCTTGTATTGTGTGGAAATACTTCACCAACAAACAAACAAAGAAAAACCAACCCCCCCCCCCAAAAAAAAAAAAAAAAACAAAAAAAGGTTTGGAATTGTTTATTAAAATTCAATACTATGTAAACATTTATTTCATAGATGTTTCTATCCAAGTACCTGTCCCTTGGTTTGGTTTTTGTTTGTTGGTTCGGTTTTTTGGTTTTTTTTTGGTTTTTTTGTTTGGTTTGGGTTTTTTTGTTTTATTTGTTTGTTTCTTTAATTACCCATCTGGCATAATGCTATTTTTATGATTAAAAAGCTCCATTACCATATTACAAAATATACTGATAAAAAAGCTATACCATAAAATATAGAGCTTCACATGAAGCTTTACATTCCCATACAATTTTACAATATATAATCATTTTATTAATATAGTTTATAGTGATATAAATTACAACCTTGAGAATTGATATTGCTAGTTATTAATCAGGCACTTCTACAAATTACTGGTTTTATAGTTTTCAAAATTTATTCAATAAATGTGGGTTCATCTGTTACTGATCCTATACACTTCTTCCTTAAAAATGAAATTCCAATTTAAATTATAAAATAAGCAAGTTCTAGAAGACAATGGTAAATTTATTAACTCTGAGGGGAAGGATCAAAGCTATTTGTAGAGTGTAGATATCCTACTGAAGAAACAAACAAAAGGTTTCCCTTACATTTCTGAAGCCAAGATGGTCACTCCTTTATTTACTGAGAGACTTCCATTGAAATGCTTTCCTTGGGTATGACCATAAACTATTAAAAAAACCCTGTGATGTGTGATAGATTGTTCAGCTGATTTACCAGCTAACAAAAGAATGCTACAAGAATCCAGCCACATCAGCTGGAAAAATGCCATTTATTTTACCACAACCACTTGAAAATTAGGCATGAAACATTTATGTCATCATGGAAAATATCTGCATTCAGATATTCATTCCCAGTAGCTTGGAAATGTGGCAGTTACTTAAATAAACTACAGCTACTGCATAACCAGGCTTATTTACACAATTACACATAATACCAATTTCACTTCACTGTTGTTTCTCAAAATGGGATTTCTGCTCTTAAATGCAGAATGAGACCAGCATTTTAATTTCTGCTCTAAATAACACAGAGGAGGACAATGTTGAATGTGGTTCTCTGCCTCTTATAGAAATATTTCTCTGTTGTTGAGCTGTCCCTTTTCCTTTTATTCCTCTCTCACAAAAATGATTCACACTTGTCCTGACGAGGGATTCACAGTCTCCCAAACACCTTGAATCAATCTGTTGTATGAAGTGCATTCTTTCCTTGGTGAAGAGGATTAATGCAAAGCAAATGTTGTCACCAAAGCTTACAGCAACCCCTTCCAGTCCTTATATGTGCATTTTGGCCTTCTCACTTCATCCACAATCTTATTTGTATACTTCATCTGAACATGCTCCCTGCCTTTTAAGATGCAAGGACAGAGAAAGGTTTTCCCAGTTTCACTGTCAAATATTAGCACCTGAAGAGAGAACCTGATTACAGTACAGGCCAGTCTCTCTTGCTATCTGAAAATATCACATCAACTGGACAAAAAAAGAAAAAACAACTCTGACAGCAAGTTGTGTAGTTCCAAGATGGATCTCTTTCACATAAGAAAAAAAAGAGGTGGTTTTATAGCACATAGGGCAAATATTCATTGCTGTTGAATGAGGTAGAGAACTGTAGACTGTTGAGGAAATTAATTTAGTTTCCTCAGGATTTAGAGTTTCCAGGACAGCAACTCACAGAACAGTAGGAAGTAGAATCTGGACAAAATCCATGCTCTTAATAAATTACTTGACTGGGTGGCTTAGGCTGATCATCATCATCTCATCTATGCAGAACAGAGATATTTTTAAGTAAGTCAGTTTAAAAACCTTTTAATAAAGTATATGCACAGTTTACTTAAATGAAATTTATCGGGATTTGTGCTTGTAAGTGGCCATTGGAAGACACAGTACAGCATCTTTTCTCCTAGTCACAAAGGAGATCTGGATTTCTCAGGCTCATGAGTACGTGATTGCAGCCCTTTGGGCTTTGTTCTGAAAGAGAAATCCTTACAGTACAAAGCCCTTATGATAGATTAGTTCTCAGATCTTCATCTTTGGATGGTAATGCAAAGCATAGAGCTGTCATTCAAGCTTTTCCCACTGTCATCTTTGCTAGTAAATAATGTACTTTATTCAGTACCTTTGCAGCTTTATATGGCTGTCAATGCACTAAAAAATAATAGGTTAGTGCTCCTGCCAGAAGTAAGAGAGAGTTATAGTGGGGGGATCATCAAAGGAATCAAGTGTATTTCAGTTATATCTTATCCCTCCTTCCCAACCTGGGATCTTGATTTCTCAGCAAACATTTCTTACAGATTTGCTTATCCCCTTGAAAAATTAGAAATAATATTTCTCAGAGAGACACTATAAAGCCATGTCCATGGGATTCTAAAACCAGCAGGCTGATGATTTACTTTTCAATGACAAAAGGCTTGATCAGCTCTTCTTCACTTCAGGCCATTATTCTGTGAAGTACCTCTCACTCTAAGGCTCAAAAATCATACTGGAACTGAAAGGTAAAAGCACTGCATGGGGAATGACCTGCCAGTTGTACTACAGTTCTACTGCAGTCAACGCACCTGGTTGAGGATGAAGTCACAGCATTAAATTTATCTTTTTGAATAAGCGTGTAACTGATGATCACCTATAATGTTTTAAAAATGATTTAACATTCCTTTAAATAAATACATCACAAAACCACCAGCACGGAGTGTTGTGAGGAAAATTACAATAAAAGAGATTTTTTCAAGAAGCAACAACAGTGTTCTGCATTTTAAAAACACTATTGCAACTGAATTGTAATATAGTTACAATTTAATGAAATTAATACAATTAGATTTTTTTTCTTTATGTATCATATTATTTGTTTCAGAAACCTGCCAACTGCAAAATTTCTTCTAATTTCTGTTGCCCTTTAAAAAATTGACTGCAGTAATTTTCAGCCAAAGGCTCACAAATGATACTAATGGTAGGAATTTGAGTAAATTGGAAAGCTACAAAATCATTGTTTAGAATTAAGTGATAGTATAAAAACCTATAAAGAATGAAATAAGCTGCCATATTTGCATGTTTATATTTTGAATATATCTGTGTATTTCTCATTTAGTTGTACTTTATAGACATCCTGTCTCAAAATATTTCAAAAGATGATGTCCACTTTAATAATTTTAAGAGAAATAGATTTGGATAGCAGGGCTGTCCAAAGATGAATTAGTTCTTCTTTAAAATTCAAGAGCCCTTCTGTTTTATTGACATATCTCTAGACTAATTTATTACTTGGAACTGTTATTTAAAACAGATACCTGAAAAAATGTGATACCATAGAAGTCATGTCAATAGTCCTTCCAAAGATCCATTGTGGACCTAGGATGAAGATGTCATTGCAATCTGTTGTATTTATGAAAGTCCTGTTTAAAGCTCCTCTTTGCTTACTTCTGTAGTTCTGGGTTTATAACACTTTCGTAGTTCTTTCTTTGCACCTCTGTGATCTGGTTTCCTTTTTTTATTTTCCATTTCTGATCTGGTGTCTCTGCAGCATTCTCATTATAAAAAAATCCACTAAACATGTATGTGTAGTAGAGGGTAAAAGAATAGTTTACTTCAGCTGTGAAGGGGAAAACCAAGCCTTCTGTGCTACCTTTGCCCAGTCCTTGTTATTGAAACCAGCCTGATGTTATCTGCTTCTATCTCCTTACCTACTCATGTTTGAACCTTTTTTGGATGAGGGGAGAATGACCCCAGCAGTAAAACCTTATCTCGTTTGTCTATGTCTACACTGCTGAATGAAGTAGGACTGGAGAGCAAGCTCAAACTCTGAACTCAACCGTTCATACTGCTTAATAATTTACATACTCTATGGCACAGTTTTCACGTGTACCTTCCAACTCTTCTAGAAAATGCTTGCCATTGCAAGAACCAAGGCCCATTCCCCCACCCAGAGCTCTCTCCATCCTGCAATCCCCTGCTAACCTCCAGGACTATTCCAGCAAGTCTTCCACCCTGAATACACCCACAAACCCTGCCTATGACACCTCAGAACCTATAACAGATACCCTCAGTAACAAGCTCTGAAAACAACATTCTGGGCTTCAATATTCATTATTTCAAACATATTTACTGAAATACAAAGAAAATGAGAAGTCTATATCTTTGGATCCAAGAATACTGCCCTAGGCACAGGGCCAAGGCAGAGAATACTACATGGCTGTGGCCAGTCTGTGTCATTTGTCCTTAGAGCTGAAGAGCATTCCCTGGCTGTTACAAGGAGGAGGTGTCACCAGGTGTTGCAGGGGTGAAGATGCAGGTCACTGTTACTGCTGATACAGAAAGTCACTAAACTTGTCAAGGCTTAACTGTTTATGGGTCACACATTCTTAGTATGAAGGCCTGGAGGGATGTAGAGTTTATATGAAGGGTTTTACCAATCAGTTTTCCTTTCTATTTATTTATTTATTTATCTATCTATCTATCTATCTATCTATCTATCTATCTATCTATCTATCTATCTATTTATTTATTTATTTAGTTTAATCTAAAGAGACTTCACTAAGCATTTTGGATTCAGGTGCTAAATTCTTTCCTTAGGCTAAACACATAAGCAATCAAGAAGGGCTCAACTTTTTTAAAGCACATCTGATGCTACCTACCCTTTGAATGTAGCTCACTATATAAATATGTTGCAGAGAATTATGCCTTTCCCTTCAACTCCAACAAGCTTAAATCAACAGCTTTCATATCTCAAGCAAACTGTCTCCCAATAAAACTATAGCTTAGCTTGGGGCTGACAGTGATATCCAAAGCACGCAGCTAAAAATGTTAGTTTTGGATAGGCTTCATTTTGGGTGAATAATGATGTTGGCATTACTATTTTGTTTTAGTCCTACACTAAATGTGATGTGCATAAATTATCTAGGGAGAGGTTAAACCTACGTATATTGCCTTCCACCAGGATGCTCCAACCTCTAAGCAGTGTGACAAGTGAATGCACCCCAGTAATCACATTTTTTCCAGGCAACGGTTTCTGAAGGAAGCAGCTGTGTCTTGTCATAGATTGAACTCTCTCTTGCCAGCTCATGAGGCTGTCCAACAAACAGTTTCTAGATTGGATCTTTTGGGAAACAGTCTTTAGGTTTCTAAAACATAATAGAGTTCAAATATAGAGAAGGTAATGTTTTTCAAGACAAAATAATTCTGCAATCATATAAATTACTACAAAGCTCTAGACAGAAAAAGAGGGGCTCATTACATACAGCCATTTCCAGATTCAGAATAGCAGAAGACTTGTGTCTTCCAAAACATTTTGTTCAGTTTCAGGTATGGAACGCATAGAACCGAAAATTCAATCTATGTGCATCACAGAAAATCTCTTTTAAAGGTCTTAGCAAAAGACATTGCCCCATAAAAATAATATAGAGGCGACTATCTGAATTAGAATAGCTGTAGGGAGTAGGGAACTTAGTGCTGAAGGAGTTAAGAATTATACTTCTGGTTCATGTAGGAAGTTGAAAGGGAAAAAAGCAGGGAGAGAATCTGCCAGGCCCCTGCAAATGGAGCAAAAAAATGATCAGCTTTGGAGAGAATAACTACTTGTCTTTTGGCAAAACTCTTACATGGTGTTTCAAAAATTGTTCTCTGCATGAGACATTCCAAGATTATTGTTAAATCAATGGTTGCCTACTGTTGTGAAGGGCCTCAATTAAGAACCAGGGTAAACTTCATAGATTGATGAAAATCCTTGTGTTAAAACACTTCTTAATGGACAGCTTTATCTAACTACATAGTGCAGTGAAAGAAAATTCACTGCATAAAATTACATCATGAGTTCTTTGAATGAATAAGTTTTATCCTTTCTTGAGTCAATACATAGTTAATAGGTCAATAATTAAAGGGAGCAACTTGATTGAATAAAAAAAAGAAGACATATATTCAAAAAGCTAATTCAGAACTTAATTTTAAAGAATGTCAAAATAATGTAAAGATAAATATGTGAGTAAGGAGAGTAAACAGAAACCTTGGATGTGGCTAATACTGTATCCTATTTCAGCAGAAAGACATCATAACACTTATCAAATAAGAAAAGCTCTAAAATGCATCTATTTGGAGTGAGGAGCTTTGGGAAGAAAATATTGAGGAACTCTGGGAAGAAAAGTTCATTTTAATGTAGATGTCCAAATCTTAAAAATTATTGAAACAACATAGAAATAGCAGAAAATTGGACTTGATTGCCAAAAATGTCTTTTGAAATCCTCTTTCTGAGACTTAACAGAAAGAAATCTCTGATAGCACTGTGCATGCATGCTTCCTCTCCAAGAAATTCTAGGTTCTCAGTAAGACACTTTCATAACTTCCCTAGAAACTTCAAAATTGCATAATCAAGAGTTACTTTAGTTTAAACAAATATAATTCACATAATTCCTGTTCCTTCTTTCAAAAAAAAAGTTTATATAGCACTAATAGGTTGAAATGGCCTCTTGTTTCCTCTTACTAATCTGGATTTAATTTAGGTTCTAACCTCATTCACAAACTAAAACCACCAGATTATGAAAACTAATTGTCTGTGTAAGTGTATATGTGAAGGTGGGACAGAGAGAAAGAAGACTTTTGCTTTAAGGAGGTAATGTAATAACATGGCAGGAAATAGGATCTGGTGTAATTCTGATTTATGTCCCTTAATTCAGCGTACAAAATACTCAGATACATGTGAAAGAAAACCATGTCCAAATAGTCAAGAAAGTCACTACACCCCATAAGCAAAGGAATGGAGAGAGCTGCTGCTGTATTTGCAATTGCCCTTTTTCATACAGTCATGTTCCAAATTTGCAATGCATCAGTATCTTCTTTTTTTTTTTCCCCCTGAATCTGCATTTAAGCTTTTCAATTCTTAAAGTCAAATGTATTTATTCTGTAAGTCCAACACTTGGTGCATTTGACAAGCTAGAAATAGTTTGCCCCCCTTTCCTGTAACTGCAGTAATTTAGTAACATGATGCAAAATGAAACATACTCCATATGAAACTCCCTTTTTGTGCTAAGTGCTCCCAATGGTATCTTTTATTTCTGCTCCATCTTCATCCATTGAAGGACTGCAGCCAAGGCTGATGTCAGATGAGGAAACAGAAGAGATGATGGTGATGATGGTGACAATGGTGATGATGATGATAATTTGACAAAGTATAAATTCTTCCACAAAATGCATTTTCAGTCCATTCAAAGTGACGTGAGCGCAAGCCAAATGTGCTCATTACTAGAATTTTCAAAATTTCATTACATACACACAAATGTAGGACTATCATTATGCCTCTTTAATCTATTGCTCTTGACATTCATACAAAATATGGCAGTACATGAGTCAGTTCCCAGCTTTCTCACAGATCCTAGGTTAGCATCTTAACTTGAGGGTACAAAGCAGAAAAGAGAGAGCATTTTTAGCTTTAACTCTGTTGTATTTTATTAGTGCTTTTAATCCAGGGGTTCTTGAAAGGTTTTCTGAAGCCCATATTATCTATTGCTCTCTCTGACTCAGTGATGTCTCATATAAAATGGAGTATCCCAACATGTGGATATCTCATCCATAAATTTCCCAGCCTTCACACACTCTACATCCCACCTGTTATGGTTCTTGCCTGAACTCAGGTTTGTTCTCTTTCTGACTGAGGGTAGGAATCTGAAACAGTTTATTTCATTATTATTTAAATTATTATTATTGAAATAATTAATTTTTCCAGGGGCTATATATATTCTTACAATAATGCAGAGAAGACAGGAGATGAGGCTTCTCTTAATTCTGGTAGAATTGTCCTCTTTTCAAAACCATTCACAACTCGGCATTTAGGATTAGAGAAGTTTAAGATTTAATTCCCGTAAGCTGGACTGAAAACTAAACCTAAGGTGCACAGTGCAAATGGATGCTATAACATTCAAACAGAAACAAAGATCTGGCTTTCTCCAGCAGCTTTGTCTGGATCTAGCCCATCTTCTTCCTTGCTTTTTCTTACCTGTGCCTCAAGAAAATTGTTTAGACAAGGCCACAAGACATTTTAGTCTCAAACAAAGTGATTTTTTAAATTATTCTGGGAACTAAAGTGGAAAAATAAAATCCCAACTGCAAAACACTTGTTTTTCAGAGCAAAAAATTATTTATATGGCTTAATTTGGAAGCTAAATTAAAAAATCAATTCTTGGCACAGCCATAACATATAATCAGTCTCATTGACATAAATGCACTGAAATACACAAATTAATTGAAAACTATATTCCTCTGTTATTACTGAGATCTGTCAAAAGTAATTTTAGAATCACTTATTGATCTTTCATTATTAAGATTTAGAAAAGCATTCATTTGCTAATTTGAACACTTCTGAGTTCATTCACAAAAAAATTATTTATGATACCCATAGCAAAATTAAATACTCAGAAAAACACCAATAAATTACCCCAAATATTACTCCAATATAGAAAGAGATTTTCTTCATCAGAATTGTTGAGTCTTTTTTCTTTGTTGGTTTTTTTTTTTTTTTGAGGGTGACATGTTTGTTTGGGTGGCTTTTTAAAATTATTTTAAGCCACACTCTCTTCACCCCTTTTGTTCAGGGTAATGACAGAAATGTATGACGAAAGTGCTAAATAAACACAATTCTCTAAGACAAAAAATTAACTGTATAGTCATACATGCATAACAAAACATGAGTGTTGGTTTATAAACAAGAAATCAGTCTCATTGTGTTCACTCAAGACATGACTATAATTTTACAACTTTCTCTCCTTTAAAAATTGTCACTGAGAAATGAATGGAAATTGAATTCATTATATATACAATCCAATTTGCCTTATACATCCTTTGAGTGTCATTGCCTTATTTTATCTGACAATTCTAAATTATCCATATCACTACCAGAAGAGTGTTAGGTGGGGTTTTAAAATGAATATTACTTCTTTTACTGTATTTCTGTAACTCTGGTTAGTTAATTTTTTATGAAGTCTATAAGAAACAGAGAATATGTTTCTTATCCACATTCTGTCACATGTGGGAGAAAAACCTCACTGAATACCAGTATTTCCTATCAAAGCAGAAAACAGCTGAACATTGAATATTTCTATCTGTTCCAAGTCTGAACACACTCAGCAAAGAGATGTTGCACATATGAAAAAAATATCTTCTCCATGAGTATCCCAGCTCAGCTGCCAGCTGAGGGCAGGTCTGCAGTACCTGCATTGCTGGCCTGGCTTCAGTAGTCATAGCTTTGGGCTTGTCAATGAATAAAACACTCCTGTTCCTGCAAGGCTTGATGGGGGTTCACACCATCTGTAAGAAGATTCTTTATAACTTACACAAAATACAAGTACAACAATATTTTTAAAAATTTTTTAGCTTTTATTGGATATTATATCCACACTACAGGATCCTTTCAAAGCACACTTTTTAAATAAAGTACATTAACAATTTTGAAGTACTTTAGCAGCCTGCAGTTAAGTGAACTGACCAAGTAAGTTTTGTCTTTATGTTTAGGTGCATACATTGGTGGGCAGGCAGGACCAGGCTGAATTTTCTATCATTGCATCTAAAATAAAACCAATCCTCATCTTTTTTTTAAATCCTTATCTTTTCCATTTTTGTCACTGTTCAGTGTTGAAGACTGTAGAAGTCTATTACTCTGGAAAAAAATCAGCTAAAGGCAGTATGATAAATCTGGTTTGAGGCCACTGATTCCTTTTTACATGAAAAAGGATGGCAATATGCAAATGAGGAAAAAGCCAGAAACAAAGACATTTCATTTACCTTTAGATTTTTAAACTGCTGTTTGTACTAACACACTGGCCTGTTTTTATAGTCAACAGAGAAAAATGGGTAGTTCCAGAACACAATTCCATCATCACATTTTAGACCTTTTTGATGAAATGAACTGTGTCCTTCAGGTATCTACTTCTAATCACTGAGAATAAGCCAAGATGCTTTGCTCCAACGTAGCTACTACTTTGCAAGTTCCATTTGGTTTTATGAATCTCACGTAGAGTAATTGAAATCCAAAATGCTACTGGCAAAGGCTCCTCCCCATGAAGGAACTATTTAATGTGGAATGTTTGTGACCCTGTTGACCTTTCCTATGATCTTGCTGCACACACAGAACACTATAAGCCCTTTGGAAGGGGCTGCTATATTTCACTGTGTCTGTCACCACAACTCATCACTGTTTGAAAGATAAAGGACAGGAACAGTAGCCAGCAATCAGAGATGACAGATTCTCTTAGCCATTCCTTTGCCCTCAGCCAAGAGCAGGTATATTTTCTAACACATTTGTCAAATTGTACTTTTACATGAAAGTAGTTAAATGATTTTATGAATTATTACTGAAAAAAAAAATACCAGGAAACCTAATTCTTTGACATTCAGATTTGTGAATAGGTGGGCTCCTGAGAATAAAAATCCTGACAAAGCTGTATTCAAATGCTTTGGCCATTCTAACTGCAGTAGTGGTAAAATGCTCCTACATTCCATTTTATGGCCGTGATGATTTTATATAAAACTTATACCCATTATTCCAGTGATTTGTATGGGACAGAAATATCTGTAGATCTAGATGGTTAATGTGCAGGCTAACAGGAGCTACAGGGTAGTAGTCTGCCCTTAATTCACTGACTTCTTTCAAAGATCCAGCTCTCAGTGCAGCCTATTAATCTACTAATGAGTCAAACCACTTCTGAAGTATACAGGCATCAATTCCTGCCTTGCAAGAATTTCTTTGCATCTCACTGGTTTTCCTCAATGTCAAAGCACTATCCACAGCATCAAGCTAGTCTATTTTAAGAAGTGCTTTCAGAAAAGATATCCTTATCAGGAAAGATTTTTTTATATAATAGGAAAAATATACACAGTATAGGGCAGATGAACTAAAATTTAATGAAAAAAAATCTACTGACATTAAAATAAACTCCTAACAATTTGTTTCATATCCAATACCACACCAAAGTTCTACAGGATATTTTCATGTTGGAAAATTGAAAAGGTTTAGAGGACTGGTTCTGACATAATTTTTTTCCATAGGTAATCCTGAGTACTACCTACACAGATTAATGGGGAGGGTTGCTGACAGCTATGGGTTCTCTGCATAGATATTTTTGAATTGCATTTCTTTTCTTCCTTTTTGAGCTATTTAATTTCCTGGTTTTCAATTGGCATGTCTTTGTGTCAAAGTCTGCAACTATCCTGTAAAGCAATAATATCCTATATAAATAGAATGGGAAAAATAATTTTTTTCAGATAGTAGAGATAACACAGCTTACACATTACATCTGAAAAATGTACTTTTTGGAGAGAAACGGGGTTTTCATACATAATTAAAGTACACAAGACATAGCAGAGAATCCTAACTAGCCCACATGAAGAGTGGATTAGTTAGGGTACTAAAAACAGTCTGGTTGGGATAACAGATTCTAATTCTCAGTCAAGGAAAACCAGGATTACCTCTGCATAAACTATAACGTGCCTGTGAAGTCACAGCCTCAATTTAATGGCCTCACAAAAAAAAAAAATACTAAGTATATGATGTATTTGAGGACAAAGATTGTTTATGATGTACCTAGTATAAAGAAATATTTAGAGCTAAATGCATCTTAAAAGTTAATATTTTTTAAGTACTTTGGCTATGATAATTTCTATTTGAAAAGTTGCACAAGGAACTCCAAGGACTTTGCTTCCAACTAGCTGTTCTAGTTCTTTTCTGGGTATGTAAGGTTCTTATATAGCTTGTTCATTCTGTATTAGAGCAGCCAATATCTGAGATTGAAGTCCTCCTCCTTTTGGCCTCATCTTCATCTATTCAGGCATGCTGGCTGGCTGCCACTGCTCTGCAGCTGTCTAAGCTCTGTCTCTGTAGCTGGGGCAGTGGCCACACTGTGTAACCTTAGTTTGAACATAACCTGGACTGTGTCCTTTGCTATTGCTTTCTGATCTTATTTTATGGTTGGATTCCAACCTGCTCCACAGTATATTAGCTGGAGAGCTTCAGATTAACCCAATGCTCTAAAAAACCGTGTGGTGTTAGTGCTGTGAGAAGCAAAAGATCTCTAGGATAAGGGATGAATGTCTTCACAGTAGACAGAATCACTACAAAGGAAACAGAAGAATGATGTTTAAAGCAAAAGTCTCCTGGTGTTGATTTGTGTGCTAGGAGAACTTGTTTGGTATGTGTCCCCCAAAATGTAGACAAACATTTTTGTGCTAATCTGTAAATAAAGTAAATGCATTATACACTGATGATTTTTACAGTTTTGAAGCATGCCAAGCACTAGTATTCCAAACATACTTCTATTTCTAAGGTTTACCCGTTCTGTAAAAATGTGATTATCCCAAAAGTGAGTTGCAAAGTAAACCAGGATTACAATAAGAAGACTTAATGACATGAAGTGAAAGCTCTTCATGTATGATTTTGATCATATACTCCAGTGCTTTCATCACATATGATCCCATCAGAGTATGCTCATTGATGCTTAACATTTCTGCAAATGCATTTACGCTCAAGAGCCTTATTCAGAATATTATAGCTGCAGGAGGGTTCACATGTAGCTCCTTAGGCAGCCAGCTCTCAAACAAGCAGGGGTTTAAGTGCCTCCATCAAGAAATTCAGAACCCTTTAGGGGGAAGCTTTTTCCTTTTTCCTGATGGTAAAGCAAAAAACTTTGGAAACACTCAGGCATGATGTTTATCAGAATGGTTAATCTAAGTCATGTGCCTATATAGAAGAGACACCTTCATCTCCCGAGATTTAGAGCACTGACTTAATATTTGAGCACAACCAGGTAATGAAGGATCTCTCCCTTCATGCACAATTAGTGAATTTGACCACAAAGAGTTTCTAAGACCTTCCTCTGTTCAGACCTCCTACAGCAGTACCCAAATCTCAGAGAGTTATATATAATGTGAGCCTGAGTTGAACTATTTATTCTTCACTCTTTCTGTTGAATCTGGATCACAGCACAGAAAAAGCCTGAAATACACATAGGATTCATTATAGACAGAAAAATGTAAAATAGATCTGTTTCTATCCTAATTATAAGGATGCTTCCCTCTGAGTGATGCTTTCTTACTTCTGACTCTGCAGTACATATTCTAAGTACATATTATTCTATTATTTGCACTGTTTACAACAGCATATTGTCAACATCTTTTCAGATTATAATTATTGATATATTGGATTATTATATAATAAATATTTAGGCAGATTCTGGAATTTTATCTAAAAAGCATATTTTTTGGCTATTCCATTTCATATTCTTTTAAAAGAAAATAAAAATACGTAAGTCAGAAAGAAAATTCTCCTGCTACCTAAGATGTTTTGTAATCTAATGAAGTTAAGCATATCTTACAACACAATGGTAATTTACAATTGTACAGTTGCATCTAAATTGAGAAACTGATATTAAAAATGGCTCTAGATTGATTGAAGTCTATCACTAAGATTATAGTGGAAAGATGAATCAGGCCTCAAAACAGCAAATGGTAATTTAAAACTTTTCATGCATTTGTAAGCTTTAAAACTTTTTTGTTTGTTTGTTTGTTTTTGTTTTATGAGTCATAAATGAGATATGAAAGGACAACATCCTCAAGAGTCGATACATAGAAGCAGAATTTACATATGGGCACAACTAATTAATGTCCAGTACCATAGTAAAAAGAGATATTAGAACAATACCTAAAAAATAAAAACAGCAGAGACTGTTCAAATGAATCACATTATTTCTGCAACCAGCAACATGGACACATACAAATTTTTGTTAATGGATTTTGTGAATTTAATATGTTGCTTTCCTAGCTACTGTACTGTAGCAACTAATACAGTAACTGCCACTGTAATGGTAGCAACTAATACAGTAAAAAACTTCCATGCATGTGTTTTGCTCTATGTTCTTTCAGTGTAAATGCACAGAATTTTTTACAGAGAATTTTTGGAGACAGATCTTTAAAAGCATCTTTGAAAGTAAATTGAGTAGCAAAAGCATTCCCTTTTTTGGGTTTTGTTTTGTTGGTTGTTTGAGGTTGTTTTTTTGTTTGTTTTTTTTTGTTTTGTTCAGCTCCACAAGAATGAATATTACACTGGCATCAGTTATTTCCTGTGATCCACCTGACTGGTTTAACAAAATAGACAGATGTCAGTGGATCAATTCAAGCACTTCTCTGGTGGAAAGATGCCCCTTTCTTTTTCTGAAAAGGTCAGAAACTTCTTTTCTCTGCCCACTCTCACAAAAATATCTCATGCTCTCTCCCTACAACCAATATAGTACTACAAGAGATCAGAGCCCATCAAGAGGAGTTACCAAATGGTATCAGTTTCTTTGCATGTTCATGCAAGATTTCACACTTTCTGTAGACAGAAATTTGAGAATCATAAGAGTGACTTGAACAGAAAGACTCTTTAGGACTCTTAAAATGCAGCTACTAAGATCAACATATTCTTTTACTCATAGACATTGATTGGCCTTTCCCCTCCCTTCTCTGTGCTCATGGTAAATAAAACAAAACGAAGTTCCATTATCTTAATATAAATATAAATTGAACAAAAAAGGAAATCACTTGCCCCACAGGCTACTGTGGTCAGTGTGGCAGGAATACTACCTGTCGCATGGCCGTATAAACAAAGTAGTGTGGAGGGTAAAAAATATGTGTAACTAGTTTCCTATTTTGGCAACTGTAACTTAACAAAGGGCCACGTTGCTCCCAGGATTTTGGTCACCTGTCTTTCAGCAGTACAATCCTTCCTCACACCATTGCAACAATGGCTTGTGTAACTGCATATGCCAAACTGCCTTTCCAACAACAGCTTGAATGCTACTTCAGAGCTGACAGGCATGAACTGCCGCTGTATTTTCAATGTTAGACAAAGCACTGATCTGGGAGTTGAGTTCATCTGTGACCTACCTGAGTTGTTACCTCCCTTCTAGAAGAGAGGCTTATTATCTCTCCCAGGTTCCCAGATTGCTTTTCAATTATCTACTTATCTTGTACAGTTCTACTGACTAACTGGTTCAGCTGCCTCAAATTCTCTGTGATGCCTGATAGAGATCTTTCACAGCCAAGTCTGTTCCTGTAGTTAGAATGTGCTGTGCTCTATGTCACCGTGAGCTGCAAAAGAAAACAATTTGGTTGGGCCATGGTTGATGGTTACAGAGAAAACTAACCCCAATGGAAAACATGCTTTGGCTTTATATCATTATATAATAGATATGTACGTATATATATATATATATATATGTATACGTACATATAATATATATGTATCATATGATATAAATGTTCTAATTATATTTATATAAATTTTATCACAAAACTTGAAGTACATGTATCTCTTTCACTAACAGGACTAGGATTAAATGTTATGCTAGTGACAGAGCTATTTGTGTGTATGAATGAAGGTGCAGTGAGACACAGGCTGACAATTATTAGCTGTTGATATAAAGCTTACAGAAGGTGGTCTAGATGATTTTCCAATATAATACTCATGCTGTTATCCTGTGTATCACTTGGAGATGAGAAGAATATGCACCACACCAGCCTGCTTATGGGCATGAGAGAAGTCTGAGATGTATATTTATGGAACCGAAATCAGTGCAGAAAAAATAGAACATAATCAGAATGTAATCCGACGTAGGCCAGAACAACACATGATCACATGATCTAAAGTGTGCAACACATGCACCCTTTAGATTCAGACTCTGTGACAAGAAGACACAACCTGTAACATGGCAGAGAAGTTCTAAACTTAGAAGAGGACCTGTAAAATTCTGAATTCAGCTAAAAACTGTGTGACAAGTGGTATGTGGGGAAAAGGAACTATTCCAGTAGGAGACTTACCCAAACAGTTACTGGAGAGACTTACAGAAAGTACCATCAAGTATTCAACATTTGCAGCATTTTCTTTTTCTCTAGTGAAAAAATAATATTTAAAAGTCTTTTATGTTAGTATCACTAAAAAAACCTCAAGCTGTTACAACTAAAACAGGGTAGTGTTTAACATGCCACCTCACAAAAATCTATCTATCAGCTGGACACAAAATTAACAACCAGAGCGGTGGCTATTTTCATACACATATGATAGATAAGTTGATTTAATTTCTTCTTAACAATTAGTTCACTGAAAAATACAGAATGCCACACACCCATACACAGACACACACACATGCACACAGAGCTCTGAACCTTTAGTAGCTTCTTAAAATTCCCTCAGAAATTATTAATTGCTATAACTCAAACATTTTTAATTTGAATAATAGGCTTCCTACAGCAAAGGTGCACCTTTGCTGGTGCACCTGACTGGAAAAGACTGGAAAGATGCAGAATGCCAGCAGGGTTTTTTCAATCTGCAACTAAGAACCAAATCACTTCAGTGCCTTCACTCTACACACACAGAGGAGTGTATTCACTGAAAAACATTATATCACTGCAATCAAAGTCCAAGTAAAAAATTAATTTGTTCACAATTTCTAGTCTGAGGGCTCATGGTAATTTTTGTGACTTTAAGCATGTTGGAGGCACTTAAACTGTATCTGGACTTGTGCCAACTGTAGGCCAGAACCCCACACTGTTACACCTGCAGTGTATACCTGCCCTGTAAAGCTGGAAGACAGCTTTACAGTACTGTAATGCCTTGTACACAACTTTGATTTCAGCACTGGAAGCTTTTTTTGCAAAAGATTTTACATCCAATATCACCCTATTTTCAACATTTTTTACCTTGTAATTGTGGGCCTGCCTGGAAGAGTTTGGCCATGGGCACCAGCACCCAAGCTTTCTTTGCTTGCATGCCCAAGAGTCATGGCTTGGTGTCTGTTCTCCCCTCTGACAGGCTGAGTGGTCCCCTCATGGCTCCTTGGTCTTCCAAAACCTGTAGTGCAACCTGCAGCCAGGACAGACACTGAGACTGTGAGGGTGGTGGGCACAGGCTCCTTTGACACACTTGCAAAAGAGATGAGTGATATTGCTACCTAAATTAATGCAGCTGTGACTTCCACAAGTCCTGGCAGTCACCATGTTTGCTCCTAAAAATGCCCCTGGACTCAAATGCATAAGTCAAGTATTATTTGGCTTATGCAATGTCACAAAAATGACTCCATGCTGCTCAGTTTGTTTCAGAAAGAACAGTGTTTGCTCTCTCTACCGGTGAACTACTTACTGTTCCTTTCAAGTACAGTGCCAGAATCTGCCCAGAGACTGTAGGGACCTGGCTGCCTTACAAACATGTGACAAAGTATTCCCTCCTGAATCTGGAAGACTTGGCCTGGAAATGGATGATACATAAATAATAACAATAACATCCTGAAGAAAGAAGGAATGCTAAAGTGTTACATTACAGATATTTCCAGGTCTGTGTCTTCTGATTTAATGGTTACAGTTTAAAACACAGAAAAGTTCCTAATACTTCTCACATAAAAGCAAATCAATTCATAAGAAAAGGAGACAAAGAAACCTGGTTTCTATTAATTTGTGCTTCAGACAGCAGTCTTTTGTGGATGGATTCTTTGATGTAATAGGTATTGCCATTCATGCTGCTGGGTTTTTGAGGGCCGATATGCTCCTTTCCAATGCTCCTTTCCAGATTATTTTTCGAAAATTTTTGTTCATTGTGGCTGACTGCAGCTAAGGGATTCAAATGTTATTAATGGAAAATAAACAGACAAAAATAAACTGCACAAGTCCGAGTCTTTCCTTCCTTTACTAGCCGCTCAGGAAACTAGAATACTCCTAACTTCAGCCCAAGTTCTCCTCCTGTCCATCCACAGGCAGTCTCAGTTCCTATCACATCTGTAATGATCCTGTTCATAAAGCTCTAACAACGTGTTTGAAATCAAAGTTTTTTTTTAAAAATATGATATTAACATTTGCTTTTGTACATTTCGCAACACAGTGTCGACAGCTATAATTACTCTAATCTGTTGCTCACAGTACTTAACTATTGCAGTTAATGTGCAACCTTTAGACAAGAATAGATATTATGGTAAAGGCTTTAATCATACAATTATATGCCTATGTTTATCTCTTTCCTTACAGGGTTTTAGCCTTAAGGGGAGGATTTCTGGATAATTTAGCGGTCACTTTCATAAATATGTTTATCATACGTACAAAACACTTCTCATAACTTTTTTTTCTTAAGGAAACAAAAAGGCAAATGCTGAGGTGCCCAAGATTTTCATCAACAACTCGATGCTGACTGGCCAAATTTCAGTTCCCATTTCGGAAGACGAAGGTCCTGCGTTGAGCACAAAACGAATTCGGTTAATTTACTTTTTATTTTTCCCCAAACACGAGGAAACTGATACACGGATTTTTAGACTTTCGGTGGACCGGGGAGCGCAAACTGCCTTTAACGTGAAATACATGGCATACTCAGTGCTGAAGAGGAGGAGATCGGGGTGGGACGGGGGGGATGGACACGTTTCGCGCTGCCAGAAGCGAGGTGCCCTCCTGTCCCGCTCCGCAACTCCGCGCGAGGGGCTCCGGGTGCGGCGGGGCGGGCATGCGGGCGGGGAGGCGGCGGGCGAGGAGCGCTCACGCCCG
>VWZP01004829.1:0-111845 GCA_013396995.1 Dicaeum eximium | reverse complement strand
CCCGCCCGCCCCAGCCCTGTACATCCCGTCCCGTCCCACCTCCCGCGCTGGCGCTGGCTCCATCCCCTTCTCCCCGGACCGGGCGCCGCGCCCCCGCCAGCCCCGCGGAGCCGGGTTGGGCAGCCTGGGAGGCGTCTCCTCTATCAGCTCCCGCCCCCCGCGCCGGTGCTGAAGCGCCTCGGCCGCCCCCCGGCAGCACCCCCGGGACAGCAGCAACCGGGCCTCCCTCCCTGCCGCCCGGCCCGGGCTCTCCCGCCGCCACCCCGCCGCAGAGGATACCTCATGGAAAATAAATAAAGTAATTCCCCCACTCACCCCCGCGGCCGGGAGAGGAGCCGGCGGCGGCCGCGGGATTAGATCCAGTCCGAGCTAGAGACCAGGTAACGTAACCTACCCGCCAGGAGGGAGGAGGAGGAGGACGAGCAGCGAGGCCGCTGAGGTTGTCCCCGCCGGGGAGGGCTCCGGGGGACGGAGAAGTGAGTGCCGCAGCCGGGGCGCGCCGGCGTTGCCCCGCCGGGCTGCGTGCGAGCGGCTGCCCCCGCGCTGTGCGCGCCTCACTGTCAGTCACACACACACACGAGCCGCCGCCCACGCAGGGATGGATGGATGGATGGATGGATGGATGGATGGATGGACGGACGGACGGACGGACGGACGGACGGATACCGCGTGGGACGCAGCTGTCGTCCCCCGGTACCCAAGCAGGGAGCCGGAGGCGGGCGGGCTGAGGCCGCAGCTCCGGGGGGAGCGAGGCGCGATCCCGCCCCCGCGCCGCTGCGCGCATCCCCGCGGGGCGGCGAGCCTGCCACCGCGCCCGGAGCCGCAGCGCCCACCCCGAGCGGAGCCCCGAGCTCTGGGAGCTCCGCCGGGAAATGTGGGCGGAGAGCAGCGGAGCACAAACCGTGCCGCCGCGCTTGCCGTCGTCAGACACGGGCCTGCAAGAAGCTCAGGTCGAGGTGACCTTGGAGAAGGTGGATCTGGATGGACCAGTATTGCTCCATGCCGGCTGCACTTCCGTGCTCTGGGCTGCTCCAAGTTCCACAACTCTTGCATTATTATCTCGCAACGCTGCTGGCTTTAGTTAACGGTTGTGTACAGAGGTCCTGGTGTAAGTACCAGAGCCATGAAAATAATCCTCCATCATTCTCTTTACTTGACCTCTGCAAGCACACAGTCCTTGAAGGGAATGGTCTGAAGAGTCTCCCTGGCAAGGAGCAATCATTCAGGGTTCATCATTGTTGAAGTGGCCCCTAAAAGGCAGAAAGTCTTAGGAGAGACTGAGAAATTGCCCTTTCACATTGCAGAGACTTAAGTGTCCCCCGGTACTCCTGGGAAAGCACATTGCCTTTAATTCCTGCAGGGTCACAGAACTGACACAAGTTCTCCACTGCTTTTCCAGTGAGGTCGATAGGAAAACAAAACACAGCAGAAAAGCATTTGCAGGTACCTGGATTTTCCAGTGCCATTCTGAGCTTTCAGTAAAGGAGTCTTACTGAAATTGTTGTTGAAAGCTGTTTTGGGAAAAAGAGAGAAACTAAAGAAAGCTGGTGCCTCATGAAGGTGTCCATTCTTGTTTTGTTGGTCTCCATAATAATCACTTGTGTTTCCATAGTGGCTCCCATCTGTGGCTCTCAAGTTTCTGATCAAATAGTAATGAAAAGGTGTTTGAAGCTTCCGTTACAGGAATGGGGCCATAAACTTAATCACACACCTATTGAGCCAACAACACGAGAGCCTTAGCTCTGTCTGGATGAATCGTGACAGAAATGTTAGTCATTGAGACAGAGGGATGTACACATAGTTAAAAGAAGGAGGAAACTGACAAATAATTCAACAAAAGTGAGATACACTTTTATGTACAAGTATTAAATATGGGAATAATGCATAAGTGATTCCCTTTTTATTTTTAAATTGGCTCTCTCCTCTCTCCTTGCATTATTGTCTGCTAACTTTGAATAGTGTACTTGAGCCTGAGTGCTGAACTCCTTCTACATGATGGAACACATTTAGAGATTATATTGGATATGTTTCTATTATTTGTGCACTTCATTACAGAACTGTAACTCCATGTAGCTGTAAGGGCCCAGCTAGGTTAGTTTGCAGCATGGTGTTTACATTGTAATGGCTTCAAAGCAAAACAGCTGATCATTTTGAATAGGCAGAGGGGTGACTGGAGGTTATGGTTTTTATTTTATTGCAGCTTTAAATAATTTTGGTAGTGAAGAAAACCTGATTTTATTTATATGATGGAGACGTAGAATAGCCTAAATAAAAACTGTGGTCTTCATGGAAGGTCTTTTTGGATGGTGAAAAACCAAATTCACTCATTTTATATAGATAGGGAAACTTTTTGGATTGTGTAGTGATACACTGATCTGAACGGGTATTTTATGTGTAAAGGGGGAGACTTTGAAATATTGAAAAAGGAAATACCAAAAAAAAACCCCAGAGTGTAGTTAAATATTGTGGCTCTGCAGCTGCAGTAAGGAGTGAAGGAATTCTTTTTCAGCAATTTTCATTGTAAATAAGTGCATTGTTATAGTATATTTAAAAAGTTTCCTTCCAGCTCTTTAACCTAATTTCATCTGTCATTTCTCTGTAGTGTATATTGTATTTAAGCTCACTCAGCTCTTGCTATGGCAGAATACTTATTCTAGAATCCAAGTTTTATCAGGTCAGGAGATCTTTGGGCAGCCTAAATTTATGGACAGGCAAGTTAAGGGAGAGAAAAAAACATGAATCACGAGCTGATATCTTTTAAAAATGTTTTTCTTTCATTACTCTTCTTTCTTGGATGTGGTTTGCTACATCATACTTCTATTTCTTGATAATTTTTTTTTCCTGGCACTCAATGCTTTTCTTTTTTCTTCATTTTAGAAAAAAGTCCTCTTTGGTATCCTTCTTAAGTTTCTTAAGTAAACGATCTTGTCCTCTTTTTGCAATGAGGAGGTGGCTTTATTTCCAGCAAATATAGTTATTATTGGACCCATTTTATTTCAAGGAAAGAAGCCATGACTTACCTGATTTTATTTCCCATTGCAGAATCACATGATGCTTTTGAAGAGTTGAATTTTTCTTGAGGACATGTTTGCTTTAGCAAGGATGGTGCCTGAATTTAATTCTCAATTAAATTGTATCCCTTAATACCATTTGCCAGAATTTAAGTTGTCAATTTTCTTGTGTGAGAATCAAGAAGAAAGTTCTTGTGCCATGCTAATAATCTGTGTTGTTAAATGAATTTTATGTTTCAAGGTTGGTATAATTGCAAAAATGTAATTATCTTTTGAGTTTTATTGAAATGGTTAGGTCATAGCTATAAATCATTGATAAAGAACATTACCAGTTTCTGTGTCTGTTTGTGTAATATATGTATGGCATAATGTTTGCACAGCACCAAGGAGGAGGCTAGGTAGGAAAATATGATGTCATTGGCCAACTGTTTTATGTGTCAAATGAATATGAGGAACTGGCTGAGTCCCACATACGCATCTCAGTCCAGACCTGCATTCCTTGTCTTGCATGTATTTGTGATCTGTTGGGCCAACTTCTCTAATTTTATTGTGAATCTTGGAACATTTGAATAAAAGTTCACAGTATTCAAACAAAAGTAATTTGGCTACAGGAGTAAGGAAACAATATTCCATGCCTTAAGGAGTAGAAGATGTTGGACAAACTGACTGTGCAGCTCTATTTGGCTTTACAATCTACCCAATATTTCTTTATATTTCTTGATCTTATGGTCAAGCAATCAAAATCTTGTTAAACTCTTACTGAAGAACAAAGGGTTATCTAACTATGTCACAGTGGCTGATGAACCAGAAAGAGCCACAGTCTTTATCGCTCTATTTTTATCTTTGCAATCTTAAGGTTTTTAATTAATGCTATTTTTTTGGGGGGGGCATGGTGGTGGTGAGGAGGCAGATTCATCATCATTAACTCCTTTCATAGATCTTAGTTTTGGTTTTTGTGTTGTCTTTAAGTAGTTCCTTTATTTGTATGTTTTCAAGGTCAAGCTTCCAGTTGTTCCATGCTAATATTTTTTTTTTTTTTTGGGACACAGTGCTCTTCTGTCTTATGACACTTGTATGAAGAGCTTGATATAAATGAAGAGGTTTCCGTGAAGAGCTGATAAAAATGAATAAGCATTTCCAAAGGGATATGAACATGAATAGGCCACTTTAAAAGATTCCCAAAAGTGAAGGAGGAAAATAATGGAAAAGAATTGAGCCTTCTCACAGTATACTCTTTTCCTTTGTAGTTGTAAGACTTAAGATCTTAAGAAATGGAATTAATGTGAATTCATAAAGGCAGGGAGCACTAGAGAACAAATTTAAGCCAGGGGGTTTTTTTGGTTTGGTTTTTTTTTTTTTGTTGGATTTTTTTTTAAATTTAGTGCTGATGCATTTTATTCCAACTTGGTGTCATGGTTATTGAATGTTAGCTATTGAATGTATTTCAGTTCCACCCAACAAAAAAGCAGTGCTTTGAATAACATTGTAAATCATATGAAATTGGCTGTGAACTTCAGACCGTAAGAAACTTGTACTTTTAAGTCACCTGTCAGCAAACCACAGTATGGCAAAACATTGTAAAAGTTGGAATATTTGAGAATAGGTGGATTTGACATTTTTTCATATTGTTACTATGAAAGATAAAGACAGTATCAAACTCCACAAAAACCAGTCAAAGCATAAAACTGTGCAGATTGGAGTTGCCCAAACATTCAAGGTTGTTTAAGTAGTGTTTGTTTTCTTTCAGCATAAATATTTGTATCCCCAAAAGGAACACTTTCCAGTTGTTTTGACAGCAAGCTTGGTAGTAATTTCGTTTTTAATCTTTCTTTAAGATTCTACAGTGGAAGACTCATGTAGATCATGATGAAAGTTCAGAAAGCATGTTGCACAGAAGATGACTCAGAACAACTGTATTTTATTGCTTTTCTTATTTATATATTTTAAACATTCTGGTCCTTCAGAGTAGCTCATCTTCCCATACCTGCAAGCAGACTCCTGCTGCAGCTTCAGGCATGACCATTCCGTAGTGCCTTTCCATCATGTGGCCTCAGGATTAGCAAACTGTTGGCAACATTCCCAAGTTTGGCACCTAGGGATAGCACAAAAACAAAGAGTTGTAATGGTGTTAGGATGTGCTTGGCATCAAAGAACTTCAGTGTGGTGGTAATGACCGTGCAGTGAGGTACATTGCTTCTTCCACGTGGTCTATGGTTTTAATCAAAATTAGTAAAATCAATCACAAAACAGTAGTACATCATCCCAAAAGATAGAAATTATTTTCCCCCCACCCTATAGAAATAGGTTAAGTAAGGTTATAACATTCATGTTTGCCACTCAGCACTTCAACAGTCTTGGAATATATTGTACAAGCAAAAAAGAGACAAAAGAGATGAAATCTCACTTTGTCTGTTGTGTGAGTTTTAACTTCATAGCGTCACCTTCGGAGCTTTACTTTTCAGTTTGTGTATTCTGGAATCAAGAAATACTGAGAACAAGTATTTATTTTAAAGTACTAAAAACATGTGAAGAAAGAAACCAAAAAGAAATCCCCATTTTTGTGCTGACAAAAATGGCGAAAGCATGTATGCAAAATGTGTATTTTTTTTTTTTTTGCGTAGCTAGTTCCTACTGCAACGTATTTGATTACTATTTCAGACAGAGAAATGAGCATATGCTCACTTCCAGCATATGCTTTTGTAATTAATTGTATTAAAGTGGTTTTTTAAACATTAGAAATTAGGTTCTGTGTGGTATTCTTTCCAAATCTCTGGGATAACAATATTAAATTCTTGGTGGTGAAGATGAGAAGTTTTAAAGTGATACAAGATTGTGTACCAGCTTTAACAGTTTGGGTTCTGAGAGATGTAGCTGATTTTCTTTGCTGACCTTATTGAGAGATAGAAATTGGAACCTAAAAATTTGGGATATTTCAACAGTTACCTTGCTACTGAATTAAAATGCCGCAGGAGTTGTCATACTAGATTGAGCCTCTATGGTTTGCATTTTTGATATGGCCCTCAGGGCAGGTTCACAAAAGAAGCCAAGAAAAGAACAACTTAATGATGCAAATCAACTCCCCTTGGTAATGTAAGTGTCTGATTTCTTAGCAATTGGAATTTTATGTGCTAAATTCCTTCGTAATTCAGCCTTTGCTGAGTATACTTTACTGAACGGATATTTTCTAGAATTTATTCTTTTGCATACTCTGCTGGGGGTAGATTTGGGTCTGAATGTGAGTAGTGGACCCTGTGTTCTCAGTAGTGCCTCCTGCTGATGGTAGAAATGAAAGGTATTGTGATACATACTGCAAGCTAGAACTGAAGACTGGTTTCAAAGACAGAAGAAAGTGTGCCTAGGACAAAGACTCAAGGAGGCTGAGCAAGGGGGTTGCATCTGAGAGCAGGTGGAGAGAGCTGAGTAGACTATGGAAGGAAATTGCTGCTGGAAGCTGAAGGCAGCAATGGGCCTATCATCCTATTACCAGCCCCTTTTTAGTACATTTTCATAATAATTTGTACATAGTGCTAAACTAAAGGATTCCTGTCTGCCCTGAGGAATTTGTAAGAGCTCTACTCATTTTATCACACAGGGATCCTAACTCCTTATCTTCCATTAGGCAGCCTCTTTCCCTTCTCACCAGCACTAAAAAAGACCAATCAGGGGACTCAATAGCACATGATTAGAAACCACAACAACATATGGAATGAAAGGAAGCTTTTGTATTTTGTATCCTTTTCATGCAAGGAATGAAAATAGCTTTTGTATTTATTGACCTCTAGGTTGTATATATAAAGAATATAGGTAGAAAAGAATATGCCACAATAGCCTGTATTTACAGAGCATGAAGTATGCTTTATATTTGTGAAGAATACGAGAAAAGAGAGCCTGTTTTCTTTTTCTTGTGCAGATATAATTATGTTGGCTAGAGGCATAAGGTAGGGGTTTTTCTCATGTTTTTCTTATGTAGTTATTAAAAAAGAGATGTTTTGCTGTAGTTATGCTGGAAATAGGGGTGCATTATTTCAATTTAGTTCATTTCCTCATTCATACATAACAACACTAGAACATTATGAGTGCCTTGCATGGCCTGTGGTCTGTTTCAGTTTTAGCTCCATGAAAATAATGAAAGTGGTTTTTAAGCTAATGAATTTAAGGGCCAAGCTCACATGAAGTAGAGAAATCCAGGAAGGGCATTTTTAAGTGACACCTAAAAGCACCGTGGTGATTTCTCTTGGTCAATTAATTTGTCAGTATTGCTTGATTGGCATTTCCTCTCTTTCTGTGACTTCAGGTCCATGCTTGAGCTCCCTTCCTGTGGTGTAGTTCTATTGGGTTATAAGGGATTACTCACGGTTTACACCCAGTAATCACTGAGGAGACTCTTTGACTGCTTCTTAAGACTTGGTTATTTAGTCTTTTTGATCACTTTCTTTGACTTGCCTGATCAGGTTAAATGGAAATTATTTCTCATAATGATTACCAAAATGAGTCTCTATTTCCAAATGAATTTTTTAATGTGTCCATCTTCCGTGCCTTTCCCATCTTTATTTTTGCGAGAACTTTGTCCTTCTTCCCATTTATTAGAATGAAAACCAGGATACAGTAGCAAGTTAGTATTCTACTCTGCTCATCCTACTACCATACTGGGTTTTCCACACTAAAAGTTGAAATTGCCAGAGGCAGTTGTCACTTGTAGGACACCTTTCATATGGTACAGATGATGCTCCTCCATAGTTACCAGTACTGATGTTTTGCCATGCTATTTTCATATTTAGAGTTACAAATGTTTACATTACTTTTCCTTATGGTTTTTAATTCTGCCTTTCAAGTGTCATTACTAGGGTACAGAAAAAATGTAGCCTTGGAAGAATGACACATTAGAGGTGAAAAGAGAGTGGATGGGAGAGCATATTAACCTGAGGAAACAGCATTTTGAGGAGTTTCACAGAGACAGATATCTTCTACCTAGCAGAAGTGGAATGACATATCATGTTTCCAGTCAGAGCAGGCTTTAGATGTCTTCTGATTTTTTGATTTTTTTTGAGAAAGGGATAGAGAGAATATTGGCCTTTGCTTTTATGATTTCTTTATTCTAATTGTAGGCCATAGGAAGGATTTTTTTGTTGATGAGTAGTATCATAATAGGATACAAAAGCCTGTCCTTTCCACAATTAAAATAGATTCTTCTTTTGAGTGTAATAGCATAGATAGGTGTTAATGAAAGAAGACGTTGCTGAATTGGTAATGAGCTTGCAGTTCTGGATACACTTGAGCATTGCTGAAATATTGTATACGTAAAAAGGTGACTTAAATTGTATTGCTCTCAATGCAAATGTATTTTAGCTGTGAGACCGTTTTTTGTTTTTTTTTCTTGTATGCGTTTCCTGAAAAACTAGCAAAGCTTAGTAGTTGTCATATCCAAGCTTACTTTGGAATTATGATATTTAAATTGATAGTTTAATTGCACTGAATTATATGTTTTATTAAGTATCCAGGATATGTTTTTAACTTAAATAAGGTAGTTGCAAATTTCTTCCTTATTTTTTTTTCTTGTCCCCTACTTACCAGTTTTATCCCAGATGTATAAATACAACAGTTTTTTAATGCAGGACTATACTCCTGTGATACCTAAATTAGCCACCTAAATTAGGCTCTCTAATTTCTGTGTTAGTGGATCCTGGGTAAGTAGGTTGTTATCTCTTAATAACTGAAACGTAAATCCTACTTTTAAATCAATTCCCTCTACTAATGAACATGTACTGGATGAAAAGAGAAGTTATAACTGTATATTGAACACTCTGTTCTATAAGTACTTTGAACAGCAGTTATAGCTGTTTTATATGCAGAGAATCTTGCATTTTGGTGTAGTCTGAAGGAAGCATTTACTTCTCAATATGGCAGCAGAATATACATGAGTAGATAGTTTTCCAATAGCAATAGTTGTATGTATATATACAAATACACAAGGTGATGGGAAAATAGAAAGAAATATGAAACCTGGTGCATACTAGGAGGTGAAGTGGGGAGATGAAGAAAGCCCTAGAAGGGTACAATTATACTGCTTTGATGTTTTGGGAAGTTCTAGTGTTGCAGTATGGTATTTACAGTCTATCGTAAGCAGCCATAAATACCATATATATGTGTATGTATTTTCCACATGATCCTTTTGACCTCTTTGGAACAGTTCTATGACTAGGTGTGTAGAAGGAGTACTGGGTACTGATGGGTGATGTTGGCAGTACAGGTGTGTGAGGAGATGCAGAATTCGGACCAGCTATGAAAACAACATAATCAAATGCTTGGAGGAGATATTTCAGTGCCAATACCATGACATGTGAACTGTCAGAACTGAATGGATGAATCTTTAGTCAGCATTTAATAGTAAATTTAGCTTCTCATTTTAGGATGGAGGACTTCTGTAATCAAGGAAGTTTTTAGTCATCCAACCAAAGCAGAGCAGGTTCTGCTTTCCTGTGCCAAGAGGCTAAGGCTGTTTGCTTCACAGCTGTTTGCACTGCTCTAAAGGGGAGTGTGAACTGTTTGGTCAATCCTTGCTGTGTTCATTAACTTGGTGTGTTTGTCTCTGTTACTCCATTGAGAAGGGAATGGTTTGTGTTTGTGTTCCTAAAAGTTTGGACCTGAGTTATTTAGCCAAACCCCACTGAGCACAGAACATTTTATATTCGGTTGAACTCATGCTCCCAGGCACATTTTATTCTGCTTCTGTAATTCTGACGGAGGGAATCCCTATTTGTTCTTCCATTTGGTAGAACTGCTTATCTGGGTCCTGCTGAGGATAGAAATGGGCTGCCTACTTTCTGCTGCAAACAGGAACCAAGACAGACTCTTGTCCTAAAAGAGAAAAGCATATTCAAGATGATTTCTAGTTATTTTTTTGTTTTTCAGAGAACTGATAATATCCAGAGGGTGTTGCAGCGATTCCTTAAGCAGGGGCAGGAAGGCTTTTCACAGTGGTGAGAAGACACAGGGTCTTGTAGGTAGAAGAAGAAGGAAGGAAGGATACATGATATAAATTATCAGGTTACTGGGCTTTAATTCTGAGGCAGTCCAGCAATGCAGTGTTCTGCTTTTGAGGAAAGCCATGGCAGCATGAGTGACGTAAAAAGCCCACTGTGCCTCAAAGTGGAGGCTGTCAAAGCACTGCCTTTAATTTCAATCTTAAAATGCTGCAGCATAAGTAGAAAAGATGGAGCAGTTCTGCTACGGACATTGGGCTGGCCTTTGGGAGGTGCTTGGTGTTACTGCTGAGGTTACCATCTCTAAAATAACCTGTTGCTGTAAAGCTATAGTGAAACTATACAGTGATCTGCATCTTTCACCTGTGGCAGTTAAAAATGTTGTATTTATCTCAAATAGAGCTACTCAGAGTGGCTTGGAAGAAACTGATTAGTCCAGAGCCCAAAAAAGAGAAGTGAGTTGTAAGGGAAAGGTGCTCTGTTGCTGTCATGTTCAGGCCTGCTGGGAGTTGCATAAAGCATTTCTGTCTTCTTAGCACCCTCAGTTGGCAGGATCTGTGTGGATTTTTACCTATTATTAAAATAGGTAATATATTACCTATTATTATTAATATTTACCTATTATTAAAAAAACCTGCTATAGCTTTGTAGATGGTGCAGTCAACAGCTGATCTTGCAGGGGTGAAAACTTCTGGCAGCATAGCTGCCCTTTAAGGCAAAGTAGAAATACATTATATTACACCCTTTAATCAGTTTGGGTTGTATCTCCTTCTTGTCTTTAAACAAAATTACTTCATCAATTGCTGAATATTTTTATCACTGTCCTTGTCTGTTTTAGTAATACATACCCAAGTACAGTTGTCATTTTCCTGCTATAGCATGTACCTACACTTATTGCTTACTTGTTTTAAATGCCTCTATTCTTAATCATGATCCAAATCCAGATGAAAATCTGAGTAAACCTCCAACAAATGTAGTACATATTTAGCAACTTATATATCTGTATATTAATCATAAACTTTAAAGCTGGAGAACATCTGGCATTTTCTTACAGGTGAGAATCAAATATTTTTTGCATAACATTATAATTGTGCAATGACAAAGATTGCTAAGTTAAAAGTAAGAGGTACAGGCTTTAAAAATATGTATACCATTAAAAATCAAGATGTAGTAAAGGCAATAGTACTATTTCATTCAAGCTCATTATCCTTTTCACTTGTATTTTGTAATGTCCTCACAGCATCCTCTCCCCTCTGAAAAACACCCTTTAGTTTTTAATACTCAGTCTCATGTACCCCCTCTTTTGTCAAAATGTGTATTCACATACATTATCTGATCTGACTAGAAAAATTATTTTATACTCTAAAAAATACACTCTCCCACAAATAATTTGTAAAAGACAAAGAAATGGATTTCGTATAAGCATCTAAAGTGATCTGAGCAAAAGAGGAAAATTACCATCATGTAATAATGACTTGAACATATTTGGTCTTCATGAGCTACTGCAGTGTTTTAAAAAGTAAGGATATTAGTGGATAAGTTTATACTTCTTTATTTAAGGCAGAAAGTGATGTTCAAATAATCACAGCAAAACTCTGCCCTGACAGGGTAGCCTTAAAAGTTACTTCTAAGGCATTGCATTATTTTATTTACTGTATGATTATCTATGCATTGCATTATTTTATTTACTGTATGATTATCTATGCATTCATACAGATACATTTAAATACAAAATAGTGAGGACCACTGAAGGGAAATCAAGGAACCAGGGGAAACCTAAAATACCAGTTTGGTGATGAAGAAGCTGTAAGTCATTTGTGGGGTAGTTTTTCCTTACCTTGGACTTTGTATGCTGGCGTGTTTTTGAGTTACTAGAGCTATTAGAGCAAGGAGGGGTGAGACAGCTGGGTGAAGCTGGGGGATTAGGGAGGAAGAGTGGAGGGAGGGCAGTGGGCAATCTGTGGAGCAGTCTGAAGCAGTGTCTGCAGGTGGAGAGGCCAGGCACACTGGAGAGGGCTTGCAGTCTAAGGGGCTGGTGGGGGAGCATGTACCATTGCATTGAGCATTAATGTTCTGGTGGGTGGGAAGGACACCACCGATATTTCCCTTTAACCTCTGTGTTTGTGATTGTACACAAGTGGTTTTTAACCCATCAGTGTGTCTGGGTCATTTGAAAGGGTTGTGTGAAGCAACCCAAAAAGCCAGGATGTTGGGCAATGTGGCATGCAACATACCTTTCAGATTTGTATTTCCTTCATACCTAATACACTCAAACTTGTGTACTGGCACACCCCATGGTATGTCTAATTACTCAAGCTGTTGTGTATCTGCAGTTATCTAAGCCAACAAAACTTCAGGTTGTATTATAATGATTTTCAAATAATTCACAAAGAGTAGTTTTTAAATTAGCATTGCCTCATTGCCTTATTGCCTTTTTTTTTGTTGTTGTTGTTTTGTTTTTTTGTTTTGTTCTGTGGAGGGATCTGCTATGGAGGAATTCTTGGGCAAACAGTTACTGGGTTTTTTTTGGTTAAATGTTGAGCAGTCCCTGATGCATATTTGGTATCTACATCATCAGAGACAGATCCAGCAATTTTGTTGCCTGAATCAAATCTATTCTGCAGCCTCTATTTCACATTTGGAAGAAATTGTATTTAAAACCAGGTACTTTTATAGAACTGTAGAATGCCACATATTCAGATATTATGAAATATGATCTCACAAAACTTAAAAATACATGAGACAAAGTATGTATACAGTATAAAAATTGATGTCTTGTTAGCAATTTAATCAGTGCAGTCACAAATTGGCTCTAAAAATGATGCCTCCAATTTTGTGGATCTGGGCAAGTGTCCAGCCTTTACATAAGGTAAGCTGTCCTCTGTGTCGTCCTGTAAGGCGTTGAACATTGTTTCAAGTTTTAATTGAGTGGTTTATCCAGTGACTTAATTGAGTATATTGTCAATTAAAATTGCACATATGAAATTTGTCACTATTTTGTATAACATGGCAGTGATTTTCTTTCCTTTGCTTTTTTGCATAAGACTTGACTTGAAGATTTACTTAAAAAAAAAAAATAGTTGTCTGTGGTATGCAAAGCACAAGATAGTTTGTCTGCACCCTCCATAAATTTTTTTCTGTGAAGCTGTGACAGCCACAAAAATATTTGTGATGCAACAGTCCTGAGCTGCACATTTTAAGAACAGAGACAAAATATGGGTCTTGCAGCACATACATTTCAGAAACCAAATACTCAGCTAAACTGGACATATTTTTCTCAACAGTACAGAAAAGATTGCAGAATTTCAGCTTACAACATCATGCTGTTAAGCTGTGGATCAGTTTCAAAGAAGATGGAAAGAACATTTTTAGAATCTAGAGCATACATTTTTCACTCTCTTATTTTGTAAGAGCTAAATAAGCCAACAGGATAACCCTTGTCCTACCTCCCCCAATACACTTAAGATTTAAAAACACTGAACTGGAAGAAGGGACTGGGTCATTATTTTCAGTCCACTGCAATACTAATAAACTGTATTACAGCTTCATGTATAGGGCTGGATTCATGCAAACACAGACTTCAGTAGCGTATGTATCTATAATTGAACAACTTTTCCAGATGTACTTTAAATAATGCAGAGATATAGACACTTGTAGGCCGTATATAATTTTGTTATAGCTTATATGTCTAAAAAGGTCAGGGAGAGATGTCCCAGAATTTTGTTTCTGCCCACTGATTATAAGTGAAACTGACATATTCAGATCACATGCAGATGTCAGCACTCTTAATGTCAAAATGTTGTTGTGATGGATTGCTCCCTTATATGAAAAAATGTCAAATTATGTGTAAGTCAAATAATATCTTGCAGATCTGTATCACAAGCTTAAATCTTCTCTAAAATATGTAACTAGAGTATATACTAGTAGGACAAAAGAAGATTGTCACCCAGTACCTTAGGTCTTGCAGGGAGTTATAAAAAAATAAAAAGTAAAAATTCACACCAAAAGAAAACAATTTGTGACCAAACATCCATTATTAGAACAAGCTGCTATATAGCTTTAGGTTTTATTGCCACTGCTAACGTAGGGCATTCTTTTAAGAAGGCTTGGATTGAGACAGAAGGAAAAATTGTGCTGCAGTATTAATGGTAGCACTTGATCATATGCAACAAAGATTCTTTCTTTTCAAGTGTCTATTACTAAAAAAGAGCAGTGAAGCAGATGTTAGTGTGCAGAATACGTGAGCTGAAATTCACATCAGCAGCCAGACTAAATGGCTATGATGAGTTTACTTCAGTTTTAACAGTTTAATCTTCTGATCTCAAAAGAAATTCTCCTTTTGGTGTCTGGCTCTCTTCCAGGGAGGAATAGTTACATTTAATATGTGCCTATGTGTGACAGGGCAGCAAGGTGCAATAACTAAGCCAGCTCTAGGCACCCTTCTCAGGGGAGCTCTCAAGTAGCTGGATTCCTATTATATGTAAATCTCTACTGCCATTACTATTCACAAAATCCACTGCTGGATACAGTCTCATATGGTGAGTTGAGTAATATGGCATTGATATGTTTTTATTTAGACAATGGTCCAAGAGTCTATAAACTTCTGGTTTTGTCAAGTTCAAGCTGACAGTGGACTGCAGGTCTGCCACTGGCATGCCGATGCCAATTAGCGCTGTCACTTAGAAGTACACTTTGGTGTTAGTTCTGACCTCTTACCTCATGCTCAGTTCTCTGAATTTAAAAAGCTCAGCCACAGAATTGGCACAGATTTTAGTCCTCATTGCTTTCTGAAGTCAATGGACAAAAGGCAGCTGTGGTCCCCCAGGTGATGCCAAGTTGGTGCTGTGCTGTGCTTTCTCCTGTGGACTTTGTGGTCAGCATCCCTAGAGACATTGCAGTGGTACCTGCTGTTAATCCACCTTTCTGTGGCTGTTTCTCACAGGTACAGAAATCTTGGGGCCAGCGGTGATTTTCTCCTCCCCTGCCTGGGGTGGGACGGGGATCCTGTGGAAGGAAGGGCCTGCCACCAAAGGGCACAGTGGGGGAGAGCAGCTTTGCTGACAAAAGTGAGGAGCTGTACCCGGGACTAAACACAAGTTGTCAAAATGTAACAGAAGGTGTCCAGCAATAACAATGCCTCCCTTCCTACTTCAGTCCAGTTATAGGAAGTGTGGTATTGTTGTCACTGCAAGGTCTTTGTCAGAGTTCAGCAACCCATGTTTACTTCCTTTGTTGTCCTCTTCTTGTGTGCTTGTGTCAGCAAACACATTCCCTTCCTGCTGTTGTCCTGAGGGATGAACAACCCTTGCAAGTATCCTCCTCCACAGTTCGGCATTAGAGGCTCACCTATCACTACCATGTATTATCTCCAGTATGTTGCATTCTTCCCAAAATAACTGTTTCAGATTCAAATTAAATTTTAGACTATACAGAGATCAATTAAATGATAATACTTTCTCATGATTAAGCTGGTCTTTTTCTTTAAGCAGGTCTCCTATTGGGTCAGCTTCCAGTAATTCTAGACCTTGTTTCACTTTTTATGTGAGATTGCCACACGTCCTAGAAATGCAGATCATCATTAGCATCATTATTTTCAGATAAATTAAGAAATTTATTCTGAGAATTGCTTTCTTGCCTGTGAATATTCAAAGTGGTGGGCAGTGAAAGTGACAGCAGTTTGCCCATAAAATCTGTCCCAGAGGTGACCAGAAATCCCCAAACAAAGCACTTCTAAGAGCTTTGAGGCTTTAATATCAGTTGCTTAGTGAATATCTAGGACAAGAGAAAGTTTTCATTTTTTTTTCCAGTCTGAGTCATCACAATGTATTTCTGTTTCTTTTAGCCAGGCAGTTTCATCCTTTCCAGCATTTTTTGGGTCCAGGCAAGTATGGTGTGTGAGACTGATAAAAAATAACAGTTGTGAGGACATACACACCTTGTTGCCTGGTTTTTCAGAAAAATAGTTAAGAAAATTTTTGCATTTAAAAAGAAAAGGCTTTTGATGTGAACTTTCTAAAGCATTTTGCTCAGTTTCTTAGATACAATGTACCTTGTAATATATTTATTCTATCATCACTTCTGCAGATGATTCAATTTTTTTCCTATACAAAATAGTGAGGTTTTTTTAAAATTTAAGAAATAATGGAAAATAATTTTTGGAGCTCTACAGCAAATTCTGCATTATCTCCAGCAAAACACAGCTTTTTAAATATTGTCATGGCTAAGACTGCTTATTAATACAAACTTTCTAATTACTCTATAAAGCCTTATGCACTATTTTATACTTTCATTGTTAATTGAGCAGTCTAAAGACATCTAAGTTAATTGCACACTTACTGTTAATTGCTGGACAATTTTGTCCAAATGAGAAAAAATCGGATTTTTGCAACATGATAGTTGCATTAAGTGCTCTAATTTTCCTTTTAAGCTTTTACTGATGATCCTTAGAGCATTTCTATTACACTTTTTATTCATTAAACAAAATTAATATTAATGTTGATCTTAACTTAGTGTATGTTATAAAAGGCAGTTTCCCAACCAGCCTCACCATATATGCTGAACTCCTAGAGCATTAGACACAAACTATGTTCAGGTGTCCCCAGACATTAGCACTCACTTTAAAGGCTATATATAACATATAAACAGAATTTTGAAACTGAACTGAGGTTGTTAAGGAAAAATCCTGCATGTCAGACAAAGAAACTGTGAAAGAAACCCTAAAGAGGTGACAGAATGTTAATAACCAAGGATATCCTTCTGTACAATTGTGTTCTGAACATTGAGCTGTACCATAACCTCTTGCGCCTCAGTAATTTGAGATGCTTGTTGGTTTGGCAATTGGTCACACAAAATAAACTGTCCAAACATCATGTGTGATAATCGGCCAATCAGGTCTCCAAAGAGTCTTTAAATGTTCAAACTGAACAAAGGCTCTGTATCTCTCAAGTTCCGATTATTGTCTTGGACAGCAGCTCTCTGCAAGGTAATGTGCTGGTTTTCTATTTCCTTTTAGCTTTATTTAGTAGCAATAGGTAGTTTCAGATTACTGTGATAATCCATGCAAAACTAATTGACTAATTAAATGCAAGACAAGTCAGTGCACCAGCACATGTTGCACAGTATTTGCTGTTGGCTTTTTAATGATTATCTAACATGTATTGAGGAAATGGTGTGAAGCACTTCAAAGAAGAAATATTCTTGTACTCTGTCTAGTCCTGAAAAGTTGTAACAAGGATTAAAAACTGAATGGTGGCAATCGCCAGTCTAACCAAACTCTATGGATTTGATGGACATATTTATTCATATAGGTTGCCAAAATTTCTGAGAAAAGAAAGACTTCAAAGATGAGTTTCTAAAGAGAAACTTAAAAGGAGGGGAAGCATCAGTGTAGTTCAGGTCAGATAGGAAGAATTAATGCCATGTGTTTTGAAGTAACACCTAATTTTTCAATGCAACACCAATTTTACTTACAAGACAAGTCCTCATGATAAACATTTTATTTTCATAAGGATTTGGGAGGGAAGCAATAACATAATCCCCCTGCATGAAACCAAGTGTTGGAATGAAGGTTATTCATCCTTGCTGAGCACTTACAAAGACAGTTCTTCTGCAACACAAAAAGAGATTTTTATAAAAAAGGTTGAGGGGTTGCTTTAAAGCAAACAATATGGGGTTGTATTTTACTGATACAAGTAACTCCATTTCAGTCTTTTGCAATGTCAGAACTCAGTGTCCTATGCCTCATTTTAGATATAGGCACTTTAAAATTATTAGATTCCTTAGAATCAAATGCAAAAGTAATTTCCAATGAGTTTTTTTTTCATTATAACAACCCTTCTAAAATCTCCAGCCAACCTAAACAGTTTTACAAATAGTCCATGAGCAGTTTTAGAATGGCTGATTAAACATAGTTTTGAAGAAAAGTTTGCTGAGTTTATTTCACGGAGATAACCTGGCGATTTTGGGGGCTGTTTTTGTCATCCCTGTTATCAAAGCTTAAAGGTCTAAATCTTTGTTTACTGAGCTCAAAACTTAGTTTAAAGCTGTCTTTGTTTTCACCAGAGTAGGCTGGTGGCTTAGAGACTGGAGTTTGGGCTGTCATCTTCACAACTCTTCTGACGTCAGAAGCATTGTAGGGGCTTATCACACACTAAGGCTGTGGACTTAAGTGGGTCAAATTCTAAAAAAAAAAAAGACAAAACCCTTCAATGGAGTCCTCAAACACTTCCAATGGATATTTTATACCTTACTTTATATTTTTTTCATTTGTGTTTGGTTATGATATGATTCTCAATAAATCTACATTAAATATTATGCATAAATTGTTTCCAAAAGTAAAACAGTTGGGAGATTGAAAAATAAGTCATATTTTGTTTGTGAGCAGTGGCTGAGACTTCAGTGTATAGTCTCAAAGTTCCACTCTCATGTAAAACTGATGTACACTCCCACTCTCATGTAGAGCTCCTCTCCAACACTAAAAATATTGCCTTGACTGTTAGCAAAACTGGGATATAACAGAAGGTATTCCTACAGGGTAATAGTAGAGAGGTCCCAAAGTCCTTACATAAAGGAGTCATGCTTGAACAAATGACTTTACATGATGCTGCATGCAACCTTAGTGAAGTTTCAATATGAAGAAAATTCCTTTGCTTTAACTTACCTCCTAAAAACCTGGGGTTTTTTTCAGATTTTCACACAAAATTTATTTACCAGTAAAACTCCCTATCCCTTTAAACAGCTACAAGAAGGAAAAAAATTGAGTGGGGGGGAAAAATCCAAATCAGCCTGTCTCTTCTCCCCAAAGTCCCAAGAAAAGGAATCACTGTGCTTGACCCATGTAACAGAGGAAAGCAGGAAAGATGTGTGTGCAGTGTAGTTACTGACATTATAAAACAATCACTGCTTGATGTTTAAACATTGCTTTATGGTGTTTCCACTGAGATATTCCATTAGTATGTGATGATAATGAATCATGGTTGTACTTCACTGAGAGCTCCTGCCATGACTGCATACTTTTCTGATTTTTTTCTTCCTGTGGATTGCACATGGAAACAAGGGAGAGAAATTATTTGAAGAGCATAACCAGAATAGAAGCTGTGAAATTACAATGCTGCTCAGAACTGGACAAACTTTTCAACACAGCTTTATTTTGTTTTGTCAATATTATTTTCTTCAAGATAGAAGTGCAGCTTTAAATTCTTTCACATTCTCCACAGTCTTGTAGAGAATGTGAAAGAATTATTTTAAAAATGTCCCTGGGGAGGGCAGTGCATATGCGTTGTCAAAAGTGTGTGTGGGGGATTAATACTTTTTTTTCCACTTCTGTAGACATAGCTTGTCTACAGCAACTAATTTGAGAAAGAATATTTTCAGTTAATGATTGGGATTGAAACAAGACAAGTGCTTCTTTACTGGTGAGGATCTCTACATCTATACAGCATCTCAGTTCAGCTGGAAATGTTTGTCCCAGATCTAACTCCTACGTGCACAGAGGGTAACTCTTAAGAGTAGGAAGAAGTGCCATCTGGTGATTCACAACAATTCAAAACTGATGGAATCAGCTTCTAGGAGATGACAAATGGAAGTGGTCATCAACCTCAGATAAAAGTGCCATCTGTGATGTTTGGTTCTAAAAATCCTTAAAACTGAAAAAATATTCCACTATCTCCATCTTCAGATATCCATTTAAATTTTTATTCTTTCATTATACTGCAGCAAATTAATATTATATGTTTAGCAACAGTAGATCATAACTAATGCATTATAGCGATCACAAAAATGTCAGTGTATATGATGTCTGCTGATACAAAAGATATATATACTATATACACCAATTATATGAATTATGGAAATTATGCATGTATACTTATATTTGTCCTTTCATATTAGATTTTGAACTCTGATACATGATTTGTAATTTGCATTAATATTGTAGCTCAGGGCTGTAAAATAATAACACTAATATCTGATGTGTGAAGAAATTAGAGAAAATAATATGTTAGAATAATTCTAATTCTTTTAATAATAATTTAAAAATATTTGATAAGCTGTTGGTGCTCTGTAGATCTCAAATTTAAGACCAGAGAGACCATATAAAAGGAAAAGGGTTGGCTCTGAGATTGCAGAAAAAGAGAAAACATTAAACTAGCAGTATTTCATTCAGCAAATTCAACTTCTTTTTCTGAGTAGAATTATACCATGTTAATGTTCTGGTTTGTGGTGAGGATGAATTAGTGGCTTAGAGACTGAGTTAAACTCAATTCTAGCTTGCTGCATTTGTTTAAGGTTCATATTTGTAAACATTTAGACTGAATATTAATTTCATTTATGTGAATACATACTGGATACTTTGAGTATCCAGATGCTTTTTTTTGTACAGCATATTATGCAAAGTTATGGGTGCTGTGGGATCTAGTAAGAATATGCTGAAGTACTAAAATTCTGTGTATAAGTATTCACAAGAATTGCTCCCTTAGTTTGAATACTGAAGTACTGGTTGATAATGAAGAAGAAACTGTAAAAAATTCTTATTGTTCTTAGTCAGATATTCTTTGAAGTTAGGAGGCATTTCAAAATGTCAGACTGTATATGTATTTATGTGAACTGATCTTTTTAGTTTAAAAGAAGGAAAGAACATAATACAGAAATAGTTTTTAATGAATATTAGAACATACTAATTTTTCTAATTTGTAATTTGTGTGCTTAAAAAGCATTTCATACAGAGTTGAGTTTACACATCACTATTATGTTATAAGTTTTACTTGAAAGCCTTTTGAAAAGAGAAAAGGAAAAAATTATCCTATTGAACACTTATGCATATTTATAGAATTGTACAGGCATTGTTTGCATAGAAATTCTAATAATCTGTGAAGTAGGCGCTCAAGGGGTCTTGTTGTACCCTGTGAAGTTGTAGCACTCTTTGTACACAGTGCCACAGTTGATAATGCAAAAAAGCAATATTTCTCAACCAAATCCTATTTTGTAATCCCTTTTAACCTGCTTTTCCATTAATTTATATTAGTGTCTTGTAATTTAACCCCTGGTGTGAATCTAGCAGTACAAATGAATACTGTCTTTTATAGTATAGATAACCTTATCCACAACAGTATCTCTGTTTTTAGGAGATGAGATGATAATTCTTTACATTAACACATAAGGACTAGTTGGGTCAGGGTGAGTTTGCATAGTGGAATGAGCTCCCTACAGTTGTTTCCAGACACCTTGATAATGAGAAGTGGCATGAATGTTTCATTTATTCATTTCTTTCCACTCAGAAGGTCAGAATGAACAGGTATCTTAATTTCTGTTTCTCTAAGTTTTCAAATGAGTTTTACTTTTTTGTTTTCAAGTAATAATTAATTTGAAATATCAAAGAACAAAACTAAATTCTTGATGTCTGTACAAAGTTAAGAGAATTAATAAAAGATAAATGAATTACCTTGTAAATTGCAATAACAACAGACTAATTTTAATGCAGATTAACTATTTTAGAATTCAATTGGTGGTCAAATCTAATGTTACCATAAAGCAGACTGAGCAAAAGCAATAATCCTTGTAGTGACTGCAACTGATGACCTTCTTGCATCTATCCTGTTATTAGAAAATTAAATAATTTTCTTCTTCAAGGACATCAAATTTTAAGCTGTCAACAGTTATATCGAGTTCTGCTCATAAAACCTTTCACCTTAAACAAACAATCAAAAAGAATTAAAAGAACTGACTAATTAACTCCCAACACAAACAACAGATCTGAACTGTAAATGACTGAACTGTTTAAGGAGTTGATAGACAATTTAAGAAGTTCTTTGAATTCTAGGACTTGACTGTGGCTTAAAGCCAGGCCTCCTTTGGAAGACCATTGCTGCATTAGAATTAGAATTCCTTCTGGACAGCATGTGCTGCAACAGGAAGTCTACCAACGTGTGAGATGGAACAGCATATTCCCATCTGCTGCTGGCCAGCTGTCCTGTACATAGCCCTCCTTTTCATGAGATCAGCCTGACAGCAGTAGTTGTGCTCTTGAGCCATCATGCAGCCGAGCTGCAAACATGAATCACAAGGGGTAGGGGCACTTCACAGTCACTTTCCTGTCTAAAATTCAGTCCTTGGGCGTGTTGGGCTTTCTAGCTTTGACCCAGAAAAATATTTAGTGTGTTTGTGTCACTGAATCTTTGAGGAGTCTTTTCCTAGAGAGAAGAATAAAGGCCTTGTTAGGACTTGATAATGAGATTGTTTTTTGAGGTTTGTTATGGGGAATATTATTGGAAGAAATCAGTGCTTTCTTGCACTAATTTACAATGCTCTAACCACTCATTTACAATGCTTGGTGGTTAACCAGCTGCTTTATATTTCATCAAATATACCATTGCCTTGTATCAAGAGACATCACTGTCTCTAAGGAGTTACTCCCATATTTGCAAATAATATTTACTCTCCCTCTTTCAAAATTGTTAATTTTGCAATATAATCAGGAAATGCTCTGACACTGACTGCAAAAGGGCAATTCACAGTGACTTCTGAAATCTAGGCCTGTGGGAGCAGGATAAAATACCAAGAAAACACCCCTTTAATGTTTGTTTTGAGAGAAAGGGATGTTGACATGGCTGTTAGGATTATTTAAGGAATTGGATTTCTAAGGAAAGGGTAGTGGTTTTTTGTTTGGTCCCCCTCCCCCGTTAGGTTTTAGGCAAGGTTCAAAGTTTATTTAGGGAAGTATAATGAAATACAATTCAATCTTTGTAGTTCTAAAAACATACATTATTAAAGAATTTGTCTCATCATTTATTTGAGTAGCCCATCATCCTTGTATTGTGAGAAACAGCCCATTGTTGTCACCTAGTATCCCTCTCTACATCATTGTGTTTTTACTATGTCATAGACATAGAGCAGCAAGAGTACGTGATTGATGTCATTACATAATTTTTAGATTGTGAGTTTGTGGTAGAAGGGAAGCCCCTGGCAGGCTGTGCACTGCAGCCAGCACTTGTAGAACTTAGGAGGTAACTCACACCTCTGCTGATGGCTAACCCTTGAATGAAGACATCTGAATTTGGGCAGAAAAAGACAAACTTAATCTAAACTGAAAATGGCAGGTTCATATCACTTCAGCCTGAGGTCATTGTAACTTCAGCTGAGCCCCTGATGGTGGTGTACAACTCAAGCAGTATGTGCTGAGAGTGCATTAGGTCAAGAGAAGGAGGTAGAAAAGCAAAATTAGGACAGCTGACCTGGGAAAGAAAGTCTTTTTGAGCCCCTTAGGATTGGCTCTTTTGTATAAAGGGAATGATGGCAGATGTGAAGTCAGGTGCAATCCTGAAACATGCAGTTGAAGGGCAAAAGAACTGAGGAGGCAGCTGGTATGAATTACATGATATACATCATGAAGAAGGCTCCATGAGAAACAGCCAAAAATCCCTTCCTACTGGTGTCTTCTGGATTCGGACAAAGGGATGGGACTACAAGATAAAAAATCAGCTGGTTTGGGTCATGGTTAGCCAAGTTTAGCTACTTCAATGCAGAAATCCTTAAGCTGCAAGAGGGAAAGCTGTCATCCTTCTCCCTGTTACTAAAATCACTCATCTTAAGGCTAAAAGTTAACTTGAAAAAAAATTTTTTTTTCAGGAAAAAATTAAACCTGGTGCAGATCAGAAGAATAGGCATAGTATGAGGAAAAAGCAATTTTTCAATTCATGCATCTTCAAGTCCACCAAAGAGGCACTTTAAGATATTGAGTAGAGAAATAAAGAAAAATCTCTGATGGAATTGGGAATCTTTAAAGAGTACTTTAACCAAACATGGCACTACAGACACTTTAAATCACTAATCACAAGTAGACTGTTGCTGTACTAGAATAGGGAAATAGTAAAACAACCATTTTGGGCTGTCTGGGCATTTGGGTGTCTGTTTTTATAAATTAAGTGGCTTGAAATCTTTCTTTCTTTCTCTTTCTTTCTTCCTTTCTTTCTTTTACTTTTCAGAGTAGAAATTGAATTTTAGTATCACTGCAATGCATAAAATTATTGATATGTCCTCAATTTTAAATTGATGTAAATAACTAATTTTAAAATGAGTAATTTTTAATGTGTAAATAAGAGAAGAGGTGAATAGGGATGTAATTCTGTAGACTAGAAGTTTTTGCTTTAGCAATGAATGCTCTTCCCATATTAATAGGAAACTAGTTTGTATCAATAAGTATGAAACACACCATTGGAAAAAAGCATTAGTTTTTTTTGTTTAATATTTTATCTCTGATTTATGAGGAAGAATTTCTATAATGTATGAAAATATTAAAGTTAATTACAGTCTATAAAAAAAGTATTGTGGGATACATTGCATCCTTCACATAAAACACATTTTTTTCTGTCCCTCGGTAAGTATTTTATTTGTTCAAAATGATCACATGATATTAATGTCTAAGTTGGCAAGAATTATATAGATCAACAGTATGTACTAACATCTGGCCACATATTGCAGCTGAATTAGCTGTGTGATAGCAGTAAGAGAAGAAAATGGCATGCAAATATACATAATTGTAGATTCAAGTGCCCAGTATTCTTGTGTAATGCTGATTAAACAGACTGACAAAGCAGAAACATTTTGTATATGGGAAAATACCATTAGTTCCAAAATAAAAGTTACTGTAATTTAAGCAGTTGATACAAACTGAGGAAAATAGTGCTGCTAGCCCTGTGTGCAATCAAATCAAGGTTCATATTTGGCGGGTATTGTAGGATTGAAATAGAAGATTTGATTTTACAAGTCCTTCCCAAATAGAAGCATTACATATACCATAGTGAAACAGAACAATGACAGAAATGCAGCTGCATTAGTTATTTCATCTATATCTGATTAGACACCAAATCACTTCTAAAACCTGGGGTAACAGTTGATATCTATTCTTGAGGAATGTTTAATTTCCAGCAGGTTGCTGAAGGGCAGTTCAGACTTATGTTCACAGAAAAGTAGGTATGCATTAATTTCCTTATGTTACATGAGAAATATAGGTTTTTTTAAGCTACGTATAAAGTCCTCATCCTTCTTTTCCTGCTACCCATAATATTTAAAATATTTTTCCTTGTAAATAACTGTCCTTACATCTATATCCCGAATGACCACATGTAATGGGGCATCAGATAAAAAACATTGCTGGTGAATCTGAGGGTAATTTTAAACTAATGAGCTAGATCTTGTTTCTCTTTATACCTCATTGTGGTATCTCAAAATGGCAGGCAAGAGAGAGGTGTTCTTTCACTTCTACTATTTCCTTATTTCTTACGAGGACAGTTTCTGAACTTGCTTTGAAAGCACTGCTTGTTTATTTTTTCATGGTGAGTACTATAATTTCTGAAGTATTTGACTCATTTGACTCATTTGACTCATTTGACTCTATAATAAACTGGAAAGAGGATTTTCCTTAACCTGTAGCCTGATTTAGAAGTGCCTAGGTACTGGCATTTAGCCACTTGTTAATCTTTTCTTTTGTTGTACAGTGTGAACAGTACAAACATGATTCTGCCTGCTCAGAACTGAAAAGGTATGTTCAGCATTAGTTGTGCTAGATTTCTGTAGATAGTATTTCTGGGAGGAGATGTCAGGAAGAAGTTTTGAAAGCATTACAAGTTATAAAAGTTATGTGCATTACATTAATATTGCCACAGAGTTACCTGTTGTTACATCAGCACATTTCATCAAAAAATTTTTGTACTTATTTTAATCTTTTTGTCTGCTGTTCTTTATTGATTTATTTCACCTTGATTTTCTCTTGCATTAAATTTCCACATCTCTATATTAAAAACAAGAAATTCCTTACCTGTTTAAGCAGGTATTAGGATAAGATTTGTTATGGAAGTCTCAAAGGCATATATAACTTCTTCAATGTCTTCAGCATTTTTATGAGTAGAGAACCAACTTTTTTTCTTACCTATGCCCTGTAAGTGAGGATGAAGTCCATTAAGGATAATGGACTGATGCTATAATGATATAATAATCGAATTTCACTACATTCTTTGAGCCTCAAGCTTGCTTTACAAATTTTCATTTCAGCATTTAGAATGATGTGCATACCTGCTAATAAAAATAATTTCATTGCAGAATTATTTTGATCTACAGAATAACAAGCAGTCATGAAAGGAATTAAAAGAATAGCAGTAGGCCCAGCTTCAGGAAAGCAATTATTTACTGTGACTTTCATTTCAACTTTTGTCACATGTGGTTTTCACAAGGTTTCTTTTATTACCCTGTGCAGTTGCCATAATAATAACCTGTCTGTTGTTGGAAACCTCAGGCTGTATTTGTCACAGGCATACCATGCAAACAGGAAAATTGTATTTAAGCCATGTTGTAGTACAGCATCCCTTGGTTCATTTGTCTGGATTCAGGCAGCTGAGGGTGGTTCAGCATGTTTTCTGTTAGTATAGAATATACTTCCATATCATTTTTGATGGATCATTAATTATTCTTGTCAGGTAGCAGCAAACAGTTTTGTAGTTTAAGTCCTGCAACAGGTTTTGTAGGATGTAGAGTTATTGCTGGGCTTATGTGGAACAGAACTAAAATAAGTCTGGTTTTGGTTTGCTTTTATACCTTTTAACATAATTTTCAATGTTTCTCACTGTGCTTTATTTTCCTTGTTGCTCATGTTTCAAAAAATACTACATACCATGTGTAACATGCTTAAATTGGTTTTGGTACATAAAAACCAATGTGTTGGATAGTAAATACTCTGATCCTATTCTTCATTTGCATTATCAGCAGGAAATTTTGTATGTATTCTTAAGATGAAAATTTCAGTTTTGAAATTGGAAAGTGATGTGAACATCATTGCTACTTAACAATTTCTGATTTAAGAGATAATTTTGAAATACTTGGTCAGCGTTCTGCATGCATGGAATCATGTTTCTATTGCCTACATCCTAATTATACCATGTTACTTTGCAGAATGTGTGTTCTACAATTTCTGAAAATACGTATTTTCTTTGACATGACATGAGTTGAACACTCAGAAATTCAGATACATTAAATAACTGGTTGATTTAAAAAATAATTTTTGAGTCCTCATTGAAACCTAAGCAGATTGTAAGATATTTTTTCTAGAGAAGCTTATTTTAACATTTGCATGCACAGATGAGACTGACATGCATCAAATAGAGAATGAATCTGGAGAATTCATTAAACAGGTTTTAAAATCATATTGATTTTGTTTGTTTACCTATTTCATTCAATTTTTATTTTTAACTATTTGGCATCAACATAAATGTTTCATATAACTTTTGTCTCAGACATGTTGGTGAAAAAATAAATCCAAAGCCCAAGTTTCACATAGATTTAATTGTTATAAACTGCTAATAAAAGAAACTGTGAAAACTTTTACATAATTTTATTTGGTTGGTTTGCTACCCTCTTTGTCCCCCTGCCCTATGTGTAAGACTTCTGAAGTTGAGGGAAGGAAAAAAGGTTTGTGGTAGATATTTCTGTCCTCTGGCCCTAGTTATCCTTTTGGTATTCCTTCCTAATTTGGTTCAGGGTCTGATTGTTCAAGGTAAAAACCAACTCTGCTGCTGTGCTTTCTTCATTATAGCTGATCTGTGGCTGTTCTCATTCTACTCTGTTGGCCAGCACTGTTTTGGAGATGCCCATGCATCTGTATTTCTTGCAGGAAATAACAAATCTGGTAATTGTAAAGATGGAACTGACTATATACTGGATGCCAGGAAACAAAGAGCAAGAAAACTGTTACAGTGAATAAAATTTACCTAAATCTAGTGTTTATTCACACCACTTGATGAAGAAAGTATCAACTATTAAATATCCCTGAAATTCTGTGATTATAACTTTCTTATAATAAAACCTAGCAGTTTTTCCCAGTTGGCTATTGTTTCCTATATCTGTTGAGTGATTTCACAGTTGGAGGCTTTCTGGCGTGGCAGTTCTTCTCCAGAAATGGCATGCTGTTCTCTGCTGGTCAGCTGAGGTGAGAATGCCTATTGGAAAAAGTGCCCCCGGGTGTCAGCAAGCCACAAATAGTTCTCTGAAATACCTGTGACTGTGCCATAGCGGCGTACAAAAGAAAGATGCCTTTAATTTTGTGTGAAAGCACAGGATTTGTATCTGGTTTGACTAGAAAAGGACAGAAAGAAAAAGGCAACTGAGCACCACAGAGGTATGCAAAGCATGCTGAGAGGGGAGGGGGGGAGTGCTGCTTTTCTAAGAAGTGCATGAGGTTATACATGTCACTGAGCCTGCCCACATTTTCTTGCATAATCCTTTCCACCTCCTTGCATGACTTAACTCAGAATATAGTACAGGCAGGGTCACTGAGGGTGAACCAAAAGCTCTGGTCATGAGACTAAAAGGTGACCTTGTTATGCTGTGATGCCAAATCTCAGCTGAGGCCTCCTGAGAGACCCTTGAGTTGTGAGCACAAATCCTAAAATATTGGAGAAATAAGAGACTGTTTAAATAAGATCAATGTGGTGAAGAAATCAAGCCTTCAAAAAATGCTATGTATGCAATGCTAATCCCTCAGAATGCTTTCCTGTTTGGTTCATGGCAAATTTTTTTCTTTTTTATGAGTAAATTCTACTTTGGCACAGACAAGTGCTAATCTGCTCCTTTTTCTCTGTGTGTGTCTTTTAAAGAAGGACTTGATAATGCTGCAAAATACAAATAGGCAATATCTTGATTAGCACTGAATTTGTGGACTTTGCTTGTATAGTTTCAGCTAAGTGACATATAAATCAAAGCCAGCATTGATTTCAATTTTTCCAGTAACTCAGTACATCTCAGGATGAATACTAGACTTTTTTTACAGATTGCTTCTTTCATCTGCAATAAATAAAAAGAAAAGATTCTTACTGCATTTTTATTCCAGATTTTCAAAATCAAGATATCATATTTTTCCAGTGGAATGACTTGAATATTGGATTTCCGCTTGGCCCACTGAAGATGGAATCTCTTGTATTCAGAAAAATTAAGAATATATATTTCTTTGCCTAGGAAAAATAATGTGGGATGAACTGCAGAGGGACTGTTGCTGGCATACAGTCAACAAATTAACACTGCTACTAGGCTTCATTCACTTGCAATTAAAAATATGATTGACATTGCAGTTGCCAAGTTTGTACTGAATACAAAGGGGAATATTTTTTCAAAGACTGGAGTATTAGCTTTAATCTGCATTGTTTTGACATATCACTAAAACTTCTCATCTGAAATGTTGGCTTTAATGATTTTTGTCTCTTTTTCAGCTAAAACCAGACTTGTTCACACTGCAAAGTATATGCATCTATAAATCTTGAATGAGTGTACTAGACCAAATAACAAAGTTATATTTTTTAAAAAAGGGAATTTTATGATTTTTGGTAGGTTTTATTTTATTTTATTTTTCATTTTATTTCATTTTGGAAAAGAGAGAAGTTTCTGAAATAACCATTTCCCCATTGAGGTAAGGTTATTTGTATAAACAAAGCTCTGATGGTGTTTCATGAATAAGGGAAAATAAATACATTACAAAGAATGTGAGATCTGAGATTCCCCACTATCACTTTTATTTTGGAAAGTTTTAAGCAGAACTTAATTTTTTAATGTTGTCTTTGAATTGTTCAAGAGAAACTTCATGGTCTTACAGTATTCTGAACACATGGATTCCCCTGCCTGCCTGCAGACAGCCTGCCTGTTGTTTTTTAATCATTGACACAACTCCGGGTGGCAGTGCCACAGTGATAAATGCTTTAAAAATGCAGATAGGTTAAGTGAGTTGTGACAGTGATCTGTGCAAAAGGCAGCTTCAGAGGGTAAAAGTAATACAGTGTTAGAGACCTTTCATTGAGTAGAATACATAGGCTCCCCCTGAAAACTGAATTGGGCAAGAGGAAGCTGGTAGACAATATATTCTACAACAGCTCCCCCTCACCACTGAATTCCCATAATGGCCAGAACAAAAATAACACCACCAATCATATATCTGTGTGTGTGTATGTGTATATATATATATATATATATACATTCACACACACACACACACATATATATATATATGTATATATATGTGCAGAGAGAGAAAGAGAGAGAGAGACTTAAACTGTGAAGTTTTCATAGTTGGAGAAAATGGTCGTTTGCTGTTTGCATTGAAGACACACATTTGACCAGACCTCATCATCCTTTAATTCACTATAATAAAGTTTGATACAGACAGGATTATAAGTTTCATATGTAAGCTTGGTATATCATAATAAAAATAAGCATATATATAAACTCTAGTAATCAGAACCTCAAAGAACTGCTGTATGATAGTGAGGGCTCTTAAATTTCTTTTCCTAGTTGACTTATAGGGCTAAAGTTCTGCTTCTAGCATGGTCAGAAATGCCCCAGCTTTCATTATGCTGGATGTCTTGCTCGCATTGGGTATATTAAGTAAACAACATGAGGTAATTTTTTAGGTCTGGACTGTTCTACATTTTAGAGATCACCTGTTGTGCCACACTGTTGATTTTGTTAAGTGACAGAGATAGTTCCTTTTTTAGGCACCTGGACAATAATTAGGACATTTCTTAATGTTTAAGTTTGCTTTCTATGCAAGAAGATTCCAGCCAACATCTTTTCCCTTTCAGGAGAGAATTTTAATTCTGAGACTATTCAGGAGGACATTGTCAGTTGATCTTGATAAAACTGTTCTGTTTTGAAGAAAATGTTCTCATGTTCCTTGGCTGCTAAAAATGCAAGTACTAACAAAATATAGTATGATCAGGAGAAATTGCCACTTTGGAGGTCGATATGTAGACTTTAGGTTTTCCTGAAGTGACTGTCTTTCCTCTACAGGCATTATACAACTGTAATCAACAATCAGCTTGCAAAGGTCTTGAGCCTAAGTGTTTTGTTTGAAATACAAATGCATATATGCACATTATTAAGCTCTTTGTGGAACTGAGAGATTAAAATCTTGCCTAAAAATACAAGAAAAATTTGATGCAGAAAGAGGGAATGGTCCAAGTCGCCAGAAACCCAAGTCATTGCCTTGATTGGAAGGTTTGCTTATATGTCAGGCATAAAATTAAAAGCTTTCAGGTGTATACTTAATGTTATTGGTACACTCACAAATACAGATAATGAAAAATCCATCATTAGGATAAAAGAATAAATACAGTGGAATCCATGAAAAAACAAGAATTTTCAAAAAGGGAGGAATTAAATGTGTCAATTAACTTGATACAAACCAATCAACTCATACTGGAGTGGAATTATGTTACAAACAGAAAGAGCTGATGTACACTTTCAAAGACTTAGTACAACTCTCTGCTCTGTGTTTCCTGTGCTGGGCACATTAGCCTATTTATAAAATAAACATTGTAATTCAGAAAGGCTGCATATTTTTCACATTCAGCCCCCCAGCATTGATATCCAGATAAAACAAAAATCTATGACTAATAATTATATTTAAATTTACCTGTATGCACATTCATCTGTGAAGTTTAATATCCTGGAATGGAGATAATAATTATATTTTGGATAACGCTTTGTTAATAAAATATATCTTTTCTTTGTGATTGATAGGGATAAAGACTCCATCTCGAATTTTTAGGGAGCCATTTTATGTGAGTCCCATGATGCAAATATACCCTAGAGCCATCTTTGCTGTGCTTAAGTAAGCACTTTATTTCAAGTGCTTTATTGGCAATTGCCAATGATTTTGTAGTTACTTAGCAGCACATGGTAGTACATTATTTCACATCAGAGCAGGTGTGTAGGATATATTAAAGTAAATAAACCACAACTTTGCTCTGTTAACAGATGAAAAAAAAATTCTTGAAGTAAGGTGCTGGTGTGCATAGGTTCATCATAAAGACTTGTTCACATATTGGGTATGTGAACCATGTAATGGTAAGTTATTTTTCCTTATGTGATTATGAGAAAGGCCTGTGTACAACCGTTTTGTTTAGCTTATGTCAACATCATTACTATGGCTAAGTAATTTTCACAATTTTGAGTGATTTTTAAATACATTACAATCATCATTGACAATGGATATAGCCCTGTTTCGCTGTCTTAGGTTTTTAGAGAAAGATAGTTTGTAAAGATTTTCTTTCAAACTGTGTTAACTTGTAAATATGTTTTTGTTATAATCACAAAAAAAAAAAGACACTAAATAATTCCACAATATCTGCATTAACATATTTTCCAATTACCTTTGGAGGCATTCCTGATGCAGAAGCCAAAATACAGTGACTTTCAGTGAATGGTATAAAAGTGTTGCAGAGGGTGAACATGAGTGACTCAAGGCTCAAATAAAGGACAGAATAGCCTTTTCCAACACTTAGAAGCAACCCATAGCAATGAAAAATGCAGATAGATGTGGTCTATTCTTTTGGAAGATTTTTTCCTTGCTATTTTAAGAAATCAAGATAGACTGGAGCATTTCTAAAAGAAAAAAATTATATTAGGTGATTCTGCCATTGGTCTGAAATACATCTGCTTAGCATTAGGTAAGGACTAATCACTCAGTCTTAACCTTAAATTTACTGAAGTATTGCTTTAGCTTTATGTGTGATTTTTATCCTATGTGCCTCAAAGGAGGTGCTTTGTTCTGTGTATTTTTTCCTGGATCACAGAAGATGCAACTTTATATGACAGAAGTGCTCGTTTGTTTGGTTTTGCATTTATGTTTTCTTACAGTGCTTCTGGCCACAGTTTTGGTCAAGTATTCTTATTGAGAACTATATTGTAGCCCTGGATTTGGCTTTTCTAATAGTACAAAATCAGAATAACAGAATAAATATTCAAAGTGCAGAGTTTCAATCTGTTAATTTTATATCTAAGAACAATTCAATTATTAGAAAACCTGTTCTGTTTTAAAAAGGCTTTATCTTTGTATTTGTGGTACAGCCTTCCAGATCAGAATTAATTGTCAAATACAAATGAAGTTCAGGGGAGCTTTTTTTTCTTTAGACTTCAGTGAGCACTCATGCTGTATTTTGCAGAAGGTAGATACATAAAAATCCACTTGTTAGAAACCACCACCTAGCTGCATGTTCAAATGTGACATGTGAAAAGTATCAAAAGTACTTAAAATTTGCCATCATTTAAAATCAGATTTTTGCATTACATGTTATTGCTTTTCTGCTCTGTTATTTTATTGATGTGTAAGGTATGAAATTCCTATTCTCTTTTCTAGAAATATGAATGAAGTCTGTATTAGAAAACATTTTATTGACTTACAGTCAGAATTTGTACATCATCTTTGCATTTCTATTTTTTTCCTTTTAAAGGTTGTAAAAAAAAATCTAAGAACCGGCATATGAAAAAAATAGGAATGGTGCTAGAAAAAAGTTGTGCTTTTCTTTTGATTGCTGGAAATTAAATAGTACTTTGTGTTAATGTACCATTTAAAATATTCTCAGCTGTCATGGGTAGTAATAATAGCTACTTTGTTATGTATATGAACTGGAAATGTATTCAAGACTACAGCTGACCCTTCACAGCAGGTTTGGGTCTGATGCAGAACAGATAGAAACCAGAGCCAATTGAAAGACTCAGATAGCCAGAGCCAAATAATGTCTCATGAGCTGCCACCTCAGAATCCAGTTTTGTTTTGCAGAGGAGTTATAGCTTTACTCACATTTTGAAGAGGAAAACAAGACTCTTTACTTCATCTTTGTGCTCTCTGATACTTGCTCTGGAAATCTGAACAGGTACATTCTGTTACTGTCCTTTTTATCTTCCTAAAAATTCAAGATTTATCACTGCTACATCTTTTAGCTTTATTATGCAGGGGCCAATCACACTTTTTCCTACAGAGGCCAAATAAAAAAACTCTGTATGTTAAAATTTCATTCCATAGGTACTATCATCTACATTGTACCATTTCCTGATATACAAAGGCACAAACCCCCAACTTAAATATGTTTTTCTATCATATACTTCTTTCATCATGTAAAGGGTGCCATAAATGTATGTGGCATTTTACAGACATGGTTTTTGAATCAGTAAGATATGTTAGGGAAAAAGGAAAGAAACAACTCATGCTTTTCCTATACATAAAAGCCATACAGATTTATTTGGACCTCATTAGGGCAGAGTTCATTTTACCCAATGTTTCTTTTTTAATATAAACATTTTTTGACAGATGAATCTCACAATGCTTAACTTCAAGGCAAGAAAAGAAAAAGGACAAACCCAAATTCCATGTTTAATATTCAAATTGCAAAGTATTGTGAAAATGAAATAGTAATCCTAGCATTGAATAGAAAATAGATTTTATGCTTGAATCAGATTACAAGAACAACTTCCCCTCAGGAACACCTCACAGTGTATCTAGTAATATTTTGAGAAGTAAGAGAAATATTGAAAAGTGTGTTTGGAGAAGAATCTGCAGAGAAACAAAATCGTAATTAAACCCAGTGTTCCCAGGAGGTGGGGGTTGTTTCATCTGCAGCTATTGACTGAGAAAGGATCTAGCTAAATAAAACTTAAATGGAGTTCAAATTCATTTACTGCCCTTTGAAGTCAGTCGGGCTGTATGTGAAAGTTTACATATGGGAAGTTTATGTATAGTCTATGCATACCTATGCATAGGTAGCTATTAGTTTAAGACTTCAATGAAAATAAAGAAAAGAAGTGTCTTTAAAGGCTTCAGAAAAATGCGCTTGTTATCAAGACAAAATGAATAGGTCTGTGGAGTGTGCTGTACATGTTTCTATGTGTTACAAACAATTTTGCATATAAAAAGTTTGTCTAAACTCTTATGAGTACATGGGCCTTCAGTAGAATTCATGAACATCTAAATGTGTATATATATCTACTTTTTACAAGGGAAAACAACTCAGTGTTTTGCCTCTGATCTGATTAAACTTCTGTCCTGAAAGGGACAACAGACTCATTTCTTAGATTGATGTGCTTGTTGTCCTACAATGGATATGGTTTACTCTTGATTTATTAAGCTTCCTGGTAAATGTGACTTAACTAGTCCCTTCTGTGAATATTTTTCTCGTGCCCTTTTGCTAATTGCAAGGATGGAAATGCCACAGAGATCTTTATATTTCTTGCCTCATTTTCTATGTATTTTTGTAAACTCTGCTACTACTGTTTTTATGTAGCTATTATAGTCAAATTTTGAGGATCTGTATTCTATTGTTCTAGATTCTCAATAATGAGAATGAGTCTTATGTTATCTCAGTTTGCAGAAAAATAATCTGAAGCGTAAGGCTTTTCTTGTGATGATGCAGAAATTTAAAAGCTGATGCTTGTGAGTCTGTTTACATAGGTATGGCTTTGGCAAAGAGGACTTATGTGGAGGAAAGCACGTTGGTATGTGGGAAAAGTTTCACTGTTAAGGGTCCAGCATAACTCAACAGAAATGAATCTTGCAGTAGATTTATCAAGTTGCTTTTGAGAAATGAAGCAGTGCTATCACATATTCTCTGTCAAGCAAAATGAGACATTTGCCAGCTAAAACACAGCTGATGCACGAGCAAGTTCATATCTTGTAACTAACAGGCTGCTGCACATCAGGGGTTCAGCTTTCACGTTTACCTTTTGGGTCTGCAACCCAGGCAGTGACCTATGGATTGTCCATAGTAAGAAAAAGAGTTCCTCTTGTCTTAATGTTTGAAAGGAGCACTTCCAAGCCAGGCTGAGATAGCTGGCAAGTTCTGGTCTAAAGGCTTATGTTCCAGAAGGCTTATGTTTCTCATCCTAAATGAAATGGAAAATAGATGGTATTAACTTAAATCCATAGTGCTGGGATTGAATGGAAAATATAAATTGGAGATTCAAATATGGAAAATGTGACCAAAAAAATTGATTTCTAGGCTCTTCAAAAATTCTTGATGTCAGCATGAGAAAGGAGGGTTTTCAGAAAGACCTAGCACTTCTCACAAAATCTTCAGTGGTTGATCATCTCCTTGAGTGTATTGACAAAGCACCAAAAAACTTTTCAGTGCCACTGTGCCGAAGCAGAACCATGGGCTTCATGCGTATATTCTGGGTATTCTATGAGGAGTTAGGAAGTGGCAGAGTAAAAAAGGTACAAATTATACATGTATAAACAATATGATTCACATAACACCCTTGATAAATTCTAAAGCTTGCTGGAAATTGGTTGAAGATTGTTTTTGCTGTCGCATTGTAGAGCTGTTCTCTAAGAGGTACAGCAATGTGTTGTACTCTTTTGGTGTTGTGTACTTTCTGTGTTAGGAAAAATTGTCCTCTGTAATAATCAAGAGAGGTTTTTTGATCTCCCCATGCTCAATTTCTTACAATGGGTGGAGGTGTACGTGTCAGAATTTGATTAAACCATCTTGGTCTTTAAAGTTGTTTTGTATATATACCAGCAGGTCATCTCATTAACACTTGGACAAAGTACATAGTAAGTTTGTAATTAAACATCCTCTTCCTTCCCATGGAAATCAAATACAATCAGAAATTCTTCCTTCCCTGTATTTGTTTATGTTAGAGCATTGCCACTGCCTAAATTATGTTAGTTTTGATACATACTTCAAATGAATTTTTTTATCATTATGTTCCAGGCTGGACAAAATAACCATCATACGTGCACTTATTTTATGTAGCACCATGCCATGATACTCAAACAGAGCCAAGTTCCCTCAGTGGGATACTGGGCTAAAATAGCTCTTCTGTTTCTACTAGCCATGTTTTAGTCATCAAGAGATAGCAAGTGTGTCTGTGTAGTACTACACTGTCCCATGTAAATGTATGCCTCCCCATTTGTTTAGCTGTTTGATCAAAGTTATGGGTTTTTAAATAAGAATAGACTTTTATTTATGATCTCTTACCAGCATAAATATCAGCATAAGAAAGACAGAAAGTTGAGTGGGCTGGACATAGCTGTTGACTTTAATGATAGGTGGTTAGAGAAGTTAAATTCCCCTGCACAGTCTTCAAGGTGCTATTAGCATCTGATTTCTGCACTTAAGAAATGGCAGGTGCATCCTCAGGGATGACCCCTGGTTGATCCCAAGCATAAGCACCCTGTTAGCATACGTGACATGCTACTGTGTGATTATGTGTTTGGCAGGAACTGGAAACTGTTGGAGAGGGGAGCATACCTTGCTGTCACATTGTGCTTTTTCAGAGCCATGGCTATCACTGATCATGAGATGAAAATTAATGAAAATTAGTGCCTCTGGTTTGGAAATAATATTTGGTTAGATGTGAGAATAATGTTGACATTCTATAATTCTTCCACTTTGTTTTGCAAAGTCACATTGATTTAGTTCTAAAACTGCTTTATTATAAATGCATAAAAAATTTCATCTCTGCTAAATTCTGTAAGTGGGAAGAATCTATCTTTCTTTTCTTTCTTTCTTTCTTTCTTTCTTTCTTTCTTTTCTTTCTTTCTTCTTTCTTTTCTTTCTTTCGCTTTCTTGCTTTCTTTTTTCCATCCTTCCTCTCTTTTTCTCTCTCTTTTTCTTTCCCTCTTTCTTTTTTCTAACCTAGTATGTAACCTAATAAGTTTTAGTAATTCCAGAATGACTTTTGGATTAATTTACTTTTTGGCTATATTGGGTCTGGAATCAGTGGCTCACATTTTAACTCTCACTGGCAGAAAGAGCTCACAGATCAAGCCTTTACTGGCACAGTAAATCAACTGGATTTTGCATTTTCAAATATCTATATGTTTTTTAGTTTTATTTCATGCAAATAGATGGCTTACTTCCTCTACTCTCACACAAGTTTAAAATCTATATTAACTAAACAGCTTCTTATTTATGACCTAAGTTCTGGGGAGATTTTCATACTGCATACCCAGTGCAGAAATTTTGCTGGTTTTTTCAACATGCAGTAGTCCTCAAGTAATTTCCCTTAAAAAGTCTTTTCCTCGTTGTAAATTTTGGTAGTTCTGCCCTTTTTCTTCTTGCCTTATTTACTTATTTCTCTATAAAGTATGCAAGATAACTGTAGCTTTGCTAAAAGGTGATTTATAATTCATTAGCTTTCCCAGTTCACACTTCCAACAGACTCTGTCATCAGAAGCATTCCTAAGTTTGTCCATTTTATTACCAATAGAGAAAAATATCTTAAACTTGTAACAATTTCCACGTTGGCAGGAATAAATGAAATGTGAACCCTGTATAAACTTCTGCAGTCTGGAGTTGTTTTCCAGCCTTGGCCTCCCTGTCATATGCTCTTCGGAACAGAATCCAGATCAGTTTACCTCCTATTACATAATCAAAGTAGTTGTCACTGAGACTTAAACATTAGCAACTATTTCCAGCCACGGGAGTCATGTGTTGCGCGAGGATATAAGAAAAACATTTTCCCAGTATGAGATGATCCCAGTGAGAGATGATTCTTTTAGGCTGGGATTTAAATAAGTGATAGGACATATACAGAAAATACCCTGGGTCATAATACTGGAGCAGAGAAGACAGCCAAGGGTTGGATTCTGATTGCAAGAGCCCAGAGTAACTTTCAGAAAATGTACAGAAATTATTATAGGCAGAATTTCAATTGGAATCTATTCCATCTTCTTAATGTCAAATATTCAGTTCATAGATGGATGTGGATATTATCTTCAGCAATAAATGAATTAAATATTGCCACTTCCAAATAACATGTTTATGTAGAAAGATACAAATTTGGATTTTGGAAATATTAACTAATGGTGCAGCCTAAGAACAGGCTAGCTTTTCCCATAACTGACATCTTTTCCTGCAGCTTAGTATTGAAGGAATGGTATTATAATGAGTATCTTTTATTATTGATAAAGAAAAATCTGCTGGTTTAGAAAGACTATGCTATTTATTTTTCAAGCAACGTTCAACAGCTGTGTAGATAACTCCATTAACACTGACTTAAAACCTTAGTTCCATAAAATATGACAATTGCATGAATCTCTAACTCCCCACTTCCAAACATCAGAATTCTTCAAATACATATCAAACAAACAGCTCCAAATTTACATGACTTCTGTTATTCTGGGAAGTCTTCTTTTTAAAACATTTATTCAGTGTGAGTTTTAGAGAAGATGAGTGTGCTGATGTAGTTGAAAGGCTAATGTTACCAAACCTTGTTCAATATTAGTCTAAAAAGAGTTAAAATACCAAGCATTTGTAAGTTGTCAAGCTGGTAACCACCATACTTAAATATGAGAGAGTAGTGCTAGAATTTAAGAGATGGTGTGAGTGGTTAGAAATTAATTAATAAGTTTATCAACATTCTTGCAGTGTAGGGAGCTAAGACTTTCACTTTTATAAAGGGTTTATCTGAGCTTATTAAAACTAGTTCTCTAATGGCAGAAGAAAGTTCTGATTTGGGTTTTTTTGACAGGTTGATTAGTTTGGTGGTTTATTTTTTTTCAGGTCTGCAGAATTTTTCATCAACTTCAATCAACTTATTGTTAAATCTGATTAATTCTTCAGACTGGATCACTGGCATTTTCAATTTAGCCATCAACAATTCATTTCAGTGTGTTTCAATTTGGGTGGAGTGACAACCTCTCTAGGTTAGATATTCTATTGACTGTCTTTTTGAAGTAATTAAAACAGAATTGCAATCACTTTGGTTGGAATTCATTTCACTTTCCTCCTGTAGGTGTTTAGTCATCCAGAGTAAGCCAGTCATATGGGTTTCCCCAAAAACAATGAAAAAAGGTAATAACAGAAGGCATGATGAATAGAAGTCCAACTCATGACAGTGACTGTGAATACAAATAATGGATTCCCAGGAGAATGTGGCAGCACAACATACGAAGTTCAAAATAAAAAAAACAATTAAAAAACCAAACCCAGCAACAAAAACTAAATGGATTATAAATACTGCATTAATAATACTTTTGACAGATTATGTTAGTCATCTCACTACTGACTTAGCAATGCTCCAAATCTGATTTCAATGATGTAACAACTCCAATATATTTACAATATAATTTTCTCAGATGGACGTTCCAGTGCTGTAAAAACCTCACTTTAGTTACTGACCTAGTAATAATTTTTAGCTGTACTGCAAATGGAATTTTAATTACACTAAGAATGTAATTTATATGTTTTTGCTTTTTATAGGGTAGTATTTTTCAGGACTCACTACTGTGTCAGTAATCTTATTTTGAGTCTTCTAAGAGGAAGAAAGGAATTACGTGATGGGCCTTCATTATTGCTCAAAGTGAATTAGGCCTTCAAATATCAGTGCACTCTGCACTGGTGCAACCTCAGCTTGATTATTGTGTGCAGTTTTGGTCACCACAATATAAAAAACACATTAAACTATTGGGGAGTGTCCAGAGGAGGGTAACAAAGATGGTGAAGGGCCTTGAGGAGATGCTGTGTGAGGAGTGGCTGAGGTCACCTGGTCTGTTCAGCCTGGAGAAGAGACTGAGGAGAGACCTGTGTGCTCTACAACTTCCTCGTGAGGAAGAGGAGGGGCAGGGACTGATCTCTTGCCTGTGGTGACCAGTGACAGACAGAGGGAAGGGCTTGAAGTTGTGTCATGAAGGTTTAGGTTGGGTATTAGAAAAAGATTCTTCACCCAGAGGGTGTTTGGGCACTGGAACAGGCTCCCCAGGGAAGTGGTAACAGCACCAGCCTGACAGAGTTCAAGAAGTGCTTGCACAATAATCTCAGGTGTGTGGTGTGACTCTTGGGGTGTCCTGTGCAGGGGTAAGAGATGGACTTGATGATCCTTGTGGGTCCTTTCCAACTCAGCACATTCTGTGATTCTGTGCCTATTGCCACAGCCATTGAGGGCTCCTATCTGCAATTATTCTGGTATAGCTCAGCAAACAGTTTTTGCTGTAACTTCCAATTATCTGCCCAGTTGATGCTGTTCCTAAGAATCAGTCCATTGAAATGCTAGAACCTAAGAAGAAAGAAAGTTATGGGGATTTCTTATTTAATTTTATCTTACAGCATGAGCCTTTCCCCTCTTTTCTGCTTCCCTCCATGGAGCCTGCCTCTGCCAACCTCCTAGACAGCTGGAACAATGATATGCATATGTTTGCCTTGGATGTGTGAGGGGCTCTCACTTTCCCACACTGCTTCAAAAACTTGTTTTGTTACTGCTTCAGTGGGATAGCAAGTACACCACAATACTGATTTTAACTGCAAATAATTCCATATTTGTTTCATATATGTGAATATTTAGAACTAGTTATTTCATCTGCTCTTCAAGAAAAAACAAAAGGTTTTGTTTCTCAGTAAGTTAGACATTTAGACTTAAAATACCTGTAGATATATTTTTAAGAATGAAGTGAAATAGGCTTTAAGTAACAATGGTGATTTTGGGATTATTTTTTGCTTAGGCTTTTAGCAAGAGTATCAAACTCTAAAATTAGGCCTATAAATGCAATTTAATGTAATATACTATATGTAACTTATTTTATTGTCACATAGAAGTCTGGAAACCATTTATAGACATGACTATTAGATTCAGGCCTATAGGAGAAACTTTACAAAACCCAGCATCTTTCTAAAATGCTGTCTATCCTGGGTACATTTTTAGTACTTTTGGTCTCACAGAGGGTGTATTTGTCCTGAAGATTAGACCCTAGTGGAAAAAAGGCAATGAAGTCCAACTCTGAGTGCATCTTTCATCTACCTGGGTTTTATTTATCACATATCCCTTAGTCTCTGAATACTGAAGAAAAGGAGACTATTTTCCCATTTCAGGACAATTAGCCTGTTCTTTAAGGCTAGGTACTAGAGCTCCTTAGGAGCTACTTTGCCTCCAGATCTGAGTAGTTAGAGCTAAAAGCAGAGAACAGACTCTCTTGCTACCTTACAGTCCTTGCACATTTTCCCTTTCTCCAGAAAAAAATTGCAAGTAAGAGCAAAGCCTTCTCACAAAACTAACTAGATACATTTTTCTTCAAAGGCTCAAAATCGTTCCCAAGATTATAACAATAACTTACAGAACTTGGTGAGGCAAGTTCTTTTTTGATGAGATGGCACCTGCTATTCTGCCATCCTGTTTATAACTCATTAAAAAAGGGTTAATAAAAGTTTAAAAACTTACATCATTTAAGCAAGAATCTTTGATAAGAGTATAATTCTTATTTAACTCATTATGTTCTAATGCTACTACAAAGTAATTTATATCAAATACAGCAGTGTAATTAACATGTGTTAAGGTTAATTTGGAGCAACAGACTATTCAAACCTATAAAGCAAACATTGTACCCCACCTGAGCTCCTAGCTCTAGGATTAAGCAGTACAAATAATCTGCATTTGCTACTTAATGAGATTCTGAAATACACACATATTTAAAAATCTCAGTCATAACTCACATTTTATCTGGACATTAGTCTATATGCCAGCTCTGACACTGATCTGGGACAAGACTTAGGTTACTCAGTCTGTTACTACATTTGTTTCCCATGTCTAAAAGTGGATCATACTTCTCAGTCATCTCACAGGGATGTTATAAGACTGATTTTGGTCAAGTTTGCACAGCTTTTTGCAGTTCTTGGCTTACTGTCTGGGACTGGAAGGCAGTATACAAATGCAAAGTATTTCTACTATCCTACAGCAGCTGGGGACAGATTTTTCACATGCCAGTACTTATGCTCTGGGACATGTGGCTGCTGAGTCAAGTGGTGATGGGGCACATTGAGGACAAGGCAGACAAAACGCAAGCAGGAAAACAATTACTCTAACTTTGCAGAAAAACAAAACTAAAACTCCCAGTAAAATCAGAGTCTTAGTAAACAAAAGAACAATATAAACCCTTCTCAGAAGGGTCTTTGACAAGCTGTTGTATTGACAGCTGATTCTGGCAGCTGGCAACTGCAGAATATTAATGAAGAGTTGGTAGGAACATGAGCGGTTTGAACAGGTTGATTATAACTGACTGAAGTCTACATTGAATGATATCAAGAGACATTGTTTGTAGCATTTGCTCTTAGTTTGACCTTGTTGCTTGGTTGCTACTTTTTTCCTTTTTTCTTTCTCCTTTTTTTCCTTCTCCCTTTTTTCCTTCCTTCCACATCTGTCCTTTCTCCCTTCCTTCCTTTTTCTTCTTTCTCTCTTTTATTCACTAGTTCTTATATGCCTAATTAAGTTCAAGTGTGCTGAAAACTGCAATAAAAATGCTGCTTATGAGATGTTATAAAAGTGTCCTCTTGTTTCTCTCCTGTTATTTGTTAGCAGACACATGCAGGTCCTATTACAGTAAGCTGTGTTCTTGTTCACTGCTTACATAAATGGGATTTATACAGGGGAACAAGAAGGAGCTTAGGAGAAAATCCATGTGCACGTCTGACTCAGGGTATGTAAAGGCTGAGGAATCTCTGTGTATTTGACAACAATAAGCAGGATTGATGGCTTCACTCAGGACCCACTCCAGTCTCTGTTCCCCTGCTGCTTCCCTGGGAGGGAGCAGGCAGTGTTCCTCACCCACTGCTTGCCTATAGAGGCATAGGTACAAGCAGTGCTCTCTTGCTAGCTTTAGCACATGATGGAATTCATATGACTGACTAAAACCACTGGGGGTGATCTTTATTTACTCAAGTGCTGTTTCTTTTTTTCTTATTTTGGTCTGGTACTGTGTCCTTCACGTGAACATCACCACATATGCTTGTTTTTATGATTTCTACCATTTTTATTTTTATTCTTCACAGCCCATAATAACTTATACGAGTTCTGAAGAGGCATTTTGATTATCACTGCTTCATTCCTTCATCTTTTGCTTCTTCTTTTATCAACATTTGTGTCTACTAATGTAAAATCCTGGGGTTTTTTGACTGCTGATAGATTCTGCACTTGTCATAATGCTACCTATATTACTCAAATCTCACTAGTTAGGCTTAGGTTAGAGCTGGGTATATTAATGAGTTAGACTTCTTTAGGAGGGATTCAGTTTCAGGGATTCTGGCAGGACATTAAGTGCAGATTTTACAGGAGAATACTGCTTCAGGTTCTGAGCATGTGTGGAATGTTTGAGGTGTTGGATCTAATGTTTGTGGGAAAATGAACACATATTTTCACCTTGGTACAAACATGTATTTATTCTTTTCCTCTTCACCTTTTATTGACTGGAGCTAATATTGGCCATGATGATCATAAAGGAATATCAGGGAAGCTATTCTTAGCTTGACTTTGTGGAATAAACAGGAGGTGTGAGATACTATGATCCAGGCTCTTCTTCATGACAGCATGATGCCGACTGTGGGCTGGCAGACAGGACCATGCAGTGGCCTTTGCACCAATTTGCCTCTAGGCTAAGGCACAGGAGCAGCCAATGCCCCTTTGCTTGTCTCCTGTCATTTAGTGTGAAGCTTTGCTTGGCTCCTGTAATTTACTGTGAAGCTTTTAAAGGGACACTGAACTGTCAGAGCCTGTTCTACCCTAAAGGGGTGGATATAGTGGGATCTCTCCAAACCATTCATTAGTGACATTCAGGAACCTTCAGCATTCTTTTGACTAATGTGGTGGCTGGGATTTTTCAAAGTGCTTTTGTATTATTTTTAGGAAAAGGAGTGCTTCCTCAGTAAATTGATAAGCCCCTTCCATTTTTATGAAGAGCAATGTGTTGATGTTGTTTGCCATTACAAAAATTTATAATAGCGATAGAAGTGTTGTCATGTGAATATTAAATATGAAAACAAATATGCTCAAGCCTTTGAAGTGTAAGAAAACAATAGTTAACCTTTTTCATGAAATAACCAAAAGTTTTCTCAGATGAGCAGAGCAACAGCTTTTCTGGGATAGATGGCAAACTTTTGTTCTTTACATCCACTTAACTCACAGAAATAGAATTCTGCTTTTTATGGCAAATTTGTGGTTTTTGTGCTCTTGAGCATGTAGTTGATAATTTTTATTTGTGCTCTAAGTTACAGTGGGTTTTCTTCTAATATAGATAGTCTTCCTTCTAATGGATCTTCATTAGCAAAAAGAAAGTAGTGTTTAACACTGTTGGATAAGTTAAGACTCAGCAACCAGAATTGTTTCTATTTGTCCAACTTGTTCTAGTGGCATGCCCAGGTTTTCCTCTCTGAGTTTTCTCAGTGAACTAATACTAAACTGAGACTGGGATAAGCAGAGTACAAAGTACATACAGAGTACGTACAGAGTACATAACAAAATACATACCAGAGGTTCTTTCTGGATATGTGTATAAAAAGATTTATATGCTCTATGTACAGAGCAATAGATACCCATTGCTGCCAGCAGGAAATCTCAGTTATATGGTGCAGAAGCCAAAGCTGGGCTTTTAAAATTTTGCCTAAAAGCCAGATGATTTATCTTCTCCCACAGGTGTGGCAGCTATAGGAGATTGTAGCTGATGTCTACAGTCAGCTTCAGTGAACTGGAGAATCAAAAGTACACTGGGTTTCTATCACAGGGCTAGCCTAGTAATAGGTAATTTTAAGAACAACATTTTGCTTCTTTTGTGACATATATTGCATGCAGTGCTACATGGCATTTACCCTAAAAGTACTCCAGGCACTATCCCAAGAGGTAAGTATAAGCTGACACAGTTGGGTTATTTAGTTTTTGTTAAGGTAATCATCTCATTCCTGCTGCTAATGCAGTTTACTGTGAGAAATTGGAATATGCTGTAAGTGGCTCAGAAGAAATCATGTAGAGGCTTGCTGGTAATCATAAGCATAACAGCAACCTACTCACTGTTATCATCCACAGTTTTCAATACGAGTATGGCAGGAGACCAATCAAGAGTAATAAGTTGTCTAAATGCCCAAGAAAGAAACAAGGAGGAAAGAAGAATTTGCAGTTCATACTGTATGTGTAGGCTGGATTACACAGAAAAACACAGTGGACTCCAGTTCAGTGTTTATTAATAATGGGAGTTGTTAGTTGAAAAAATCTCAGAAATAAAAAATGGATTTTCACTGCTACATATTTTCTAAAAAAGATAATGCGGACTGTAAAGAAACTTAACGTTTTAGATATCAGGATGATATTAGCAATATGAAATTTATTTCAGGCCTTAGAAGTTTTATGTGGATTTGAGCTGCCCGAATGTGTTGGCTACACCTCTTAGAACCTCTGTAAGGTATCATTGTGGTGGCAGCTCTTACAGTCAGTTCTAAATTATAGATGAGCTGTGGAAAGCTTCCTGATGTCTTCTAACATGTGGAAACAGCAAAATTAATACCATCATTAATATCTTGTTCTTGAAAGTAATATCAACATCAAAATACTAAAATCTTAAGAGTAAAATATGGAATTTTAATACTGTGTATTTATTCTATGGATATACAGGGAATTTTAAATCTCTGCTTAGATCTCTGCTTTTCAGAAGTTCACAATTTGTTCCTCTCTGTTGTTGATGATGATTTTGCTGCGGTACCAATAAATCTCACTAACACTTATTTATAGCATTTAGTTACAATTTAGGGATAACTTTTTTCCATTGTTTCTTCTCCACACTGTAGATGGTACAGCTACATAAATTAACCCACACAAACTAGTCACAAACTTTGCAATAAGTGACTAATTGCAAATACAACTTCAGTGACTGAGATCAGTGATTTTTAGCAGTTGCCACATACTGACTAGGCTATTGGAAATATTCTTGCCACAAGTTTTTCTGCAGAACAGCTTTTGCTTCTAAAACAGGTACTAAAACAGGTACTCTTGTTCTGTGGTCCCATGAATGCTGTAAATTGATCTTTCCTCTGAGGGTTTTTTATGATCTCTGCAGATGACTATTGAATAATGTAGTTTGATATGGAAAAAAAGAAACAAAAACTACATCCTGTTTCTTTTCCTTCTTTTTCAGTGTAGTTGGAGAAGAGACAGATACCAAAAAATGCCACCTGCAACAGGAGCACCAGATTACCCACCTCCTGATGGAGGCTGGGGATGGGTTGTGGTCTTTGGAGCTTTTATCTCCATTGGATTTTCCTATGCCTTCCCCAAAGCCATCACAGTGTTCTTCAAAGAAATACAAGAGATCTTCCACACGTCATATAGTGAGATAGCTTGGATATCATCGATAATGTTGGCTGTCATGTATGCAGGAGGTAAGACATTGGTGAAATTAGTAAATAACATTGCTTGGTTGATTTTTTCATATGGTCCTAAAGCTTTTTTTTTTCACTTAGGGCCTTTTGTTTGTTCCTCTATCTAAGATTTAGGTAATTTGGATAAAAAAAGATTTTGCAATCTTTCCCTAAATTCACAATTTTTGGGAGTATAATTTCCCAACAAATCAATGCCCAAATAATTTCTTCTGGGTCTAGGGGTAAATTTGGTGAGTTTCCACTGCCTTGGTGAGATTTCTCAGTACATCCAATGATGAAGCTTAAACACAGAAAATTATTACAGGAATGAGGATTCATTCATGAGACACAGGTATTCCTTTGTAGAAAGGGCTTTTATATCTGGTCCTTATTTGTCCTAAAATCCTATTTTCCATGTAGGCCAAGAGTGACATTTCAAGCATGCCATCTGTATGACAGCTAAGATGCAGACAGTCTTACTCTTGGGACTGAACAGTGAACATAAATTCTCTGATACCTTTTTTCTTGTAAGCAGGCAAGTAAAGAGCAAAACAGATGTAAAAGGATTTTAAAGTATAAAGCTGTGTTTAAGAACTAAGCGTTAAATGTGCTTTGACAGGTTTTGTGTCTATCAACCCCAAAGACTAAGTTGTTAAATTCTGCATGATTTCTTCATTTTTCAGATAGTTTTTCTCTTTTAAGTATTGGTGAGAGCTGGCTGCTGCTTAGGCAAAACACTTAGACAATTCAAAGGTGTGAATTATGTTAACTCAGGCAACAGATCTGGTATTTCCCTTTCTTTTAATGTTAAGAGGTAACCACCTGGAGCATCTGGCTATTTGCACTTATGGAGCAATTAAATGCATACATTTAAAAACGTTTTTATGTATATGTACATATGTGTGAATGCATAGACATAGAGACTGAAAACATTGTGAAAACATTGTGCTGATAGCATACTGATACTGAAACTTCTTAATCACTGAAGAGTATCACTCCAGTATTTTTCAGAAGTGCTATCTGTGTACTAGTAAAGTACAGTGTTGTCAGGTCCAACACATGATCTATTGAAGGGTGAATGAGGTCTCATTTTCAGCATGGTAGGTTTTTTATCTTTTATTTCAGTCTCCCTAAGGCTCTGACACATGAGTGGCCCTACCTTACTTAGCAGTCAGGGAAGTAAGGAGCATGCCTACAAAGAGGATCAGGCTGTCTGGATAGCTCTCTCCAGCTACCTCTTTTTCCCCATCTGACTACAATAATGAAGCTGGAGCCATCATAGCAATAGCTTTTATACCTCAGTTGATGGGATGGAAAAATGGATCTTTTTTCAAATTCTGTCAATCACAGAGACCTTATGAAAACATCTTGACAAATGGTATCAATATCAACAAAAGCATGCTATTCAGATATTTTGATACTATTTTTATTAATATACTAGTGGAAAACTGTAAGTTACTCACATGCTGGTGGAGAAATATAATGGATTTTATAGGAACCAGCAACAATAGTAAAGTGAATTCATCAAAATTCACCAGGTGAAGAAATAACTTGAAGCAGTCAAGAGTGGAGTGGAAGAGGGTATGTCTCATCACATTCAAGTCCCCCCAAAGCAGCACTTTCTTAAGGGTGCATCAGCACTTGCACTGTGGAGTGTACCTTGTAAGCGTGGAGGCCTCTGAACAAGAGCTGAACCCATCTGGAGCATTGGAAGAACACAGGTGTTGAAAAGCTGGATTCTTTTCTGCTTTCTGTATGCTGTGACTTGCTCACCCTGAGCTCCTTTAACAATGTAAAGCAGGTTGCTCTATAGTGCAGGTGCTGCTATGTTGTGTTCTCTGCATAGCATTTAATTTATGCCATTTCTGTCAGGTCAAAGTTCACCCAGGTTTTATTAACAGTGCACATGCAAATCTCAGGACATTTCACCGTGGTCATTTTTATCTGTGAGGTTCAATGTGCACAACTTTTTGTATTAAATACAAAAGATTCAGTATTTCTGCCTTTTCTCTAATACTTCTTTAACTGTTCTGATTACCAGTTACTAACTCCACTTGAATATTGACATTAAAAACTACAAAATTGTTTGCTGTTCATTCTGCTAACACCTACCCCATTTACTACAAAGATTATCAGCACAGGAACAGTAAGCAGAGTTGTTTGGATATCTTGTTACAGACTCATGGTTTTAAAATGCAGAGAATGACGACCCTGCCTGATATAAACACTCTTTGAAGCCAAAGCTTCTCTAGGACCACTTCCTAAAAACTAGGCCATTTAGACAATCACTGGCAGAATATGAAATAGCAATCCGGAAAAATGTTTCTGAAGGAAATCACTTCATTGTTTTTACTGTCTGAAGGTGGTTTGATTCTTCCTTCACATTTGATGTGCTGTAAGGTGAAATACCCGTTCAGGCCACAAGTACAAGGTGCATTGTTTACTACGAAGTGTGATGGGTACACCTGCGATGAACGCTGTTCATCACGCTACTAATGAAGGCAACCTGAAAACGTCTAAGATCTGTCATCCTCATTACAGCTTAGCATTCAACCTATTAATCATCACAGTGGGGTCAGTGAATACGTTAGACTCTGTGCAGACACTTTTTGCTTTGGAGGCTTCAGCCTCTTGCAGTAATTAGCTGGCATCTGTGTTTCAGCAACAAGGTATTAACTTACCTTTCAATGCCTCAGAAAAAAGCTCCAGTAAGGAGCTAAAAGAATGTTAATTATATTTATCACTTACTTCATACTTAGAATAAATGGCATTAAATTATAGCAGACCATCTGGCAATCCATATGGTCTCCTGCAGTCCTGGTTAATTCCAGCAAATAGGTCAAGCACAGCATTCACCCTGTTAGGAAAGCACCAGGCAGAGGTGACAAATCTGATAAATCAAATCAATATGAAATTCATTTTCTCTCTCAATCTGGCACAATATGCAGTTTCATACTCTTTTCTATTGTGTTTTAAAGGGTTGGTTTGTTTGTTTTCTTAAGCTCTCTCTTCCTTCTTCCCCCACCCCCCAACCTTTTGATGTTTATGTTAGAGTTTACTAAAAAGGCATCCCAAAAAGCAAGACCCAGTGATGTGATCGAGGTTGCAAGTATTGCACAGCCTCTACTGTTCTGGCCATGCTTGATAAAAGCATCCTCTGGAGAGGAGCAGTCGTTCAGTCTCCATGGTAACTCCTCCTTCTGCCTCTCTTGAGCAGAGACTGTCAATTGCATTAAATTAAGGGTGATGGGTTTGTGATAGATTCTTACACCCAAGGGACTGAGATTGGGACCACCAGACTTTTGTTACTGGAGGACAGAAGCTGGGGTAAAATGGAATTAGATGAGTTATCCTGACAGCACAATCTGTGTTTCTGTATGGTATGAACAGATATGTGTATAAAATACACATGCATGTATGTATTCTTATGTATATAAAATATATATATCCATATACTTACAGAGTCATATTTCTGTTCCAACACACAGAGAAATTAAGGAATTAAGGAGAAAGGTCAAATACATTTGACCTCAAGTTCTCTTAGTTCATTCTTCTCTTTTTCAAAACTTTGCCTCGTACTTTGTGCAGCGTTATCAGCCAAAGGTGATTAAGGAGCTTCTTATCAGAGCTCGATCTGTTTCCAGTAAAAATGTTTTCATTGCTTTCAGTTTGGGTTTGATAGGAGCCATAGTGGCAGCTATGAAAGCCATGTGACAGGTCTGGTGATTTCAGACAGAGCTGACCTTGAGTTTCAGATTTCCTCAGGGAAAAAGCAGTTTGTTGACTCGCTGGTCCTTAACTCTTTTTCTGTCATTTTTCCAAGGACAGTTTCAGGTTGTGATTTTTGTTTCTTTTGTTTGTTTGTGTGTTTTTTTCTTAAAAATAACTTTTTGTGTAACGTTGGGTTATGAAGATTAGCTTGAGAGCTGATAAATTCTTCAAGCCATACCCAGCTGTGAAATGTGGGACAGTCTTTCTGGTGTGAAGTTCAGAAAACATAAAAGTTTCATTTAAATTATCGATAATGTTTCTGAGTAAATAGTTTAAAATGCATCTTTAGACTGCTTTTGAAGAAAGAAGCTATATAAGTGTGTGGAGTGGCCATTATAATTTTTCAAAACATGCTTATACTTGAAAAATGTAGTATTTAGTATCTTCCTTTCTCTTTAGTATTGCTTAAGTAATTCAAGTCTGAAGTTAAGTGCATCCAAACAGTAGCAAACCCTTGAAGGGTCTTTCATGTAACAGCACAAAAGTAACCTATAGACAAGTCCTCATTTTGACTTTGTCTAATATTAATTTGGAAAATAATGTATCATATGGTATGTTCAAAATATTTGTGATTTTATCTCAGTGGGTGTTTTGGTGATATTGCTGTGAAGATGAAATGGCGTGCACAGTGGAGATGACAGTTGTGAAATCCATGTAACACAAACAACAGATGGTTATGGATTTTTACTTTTGGGCAGGACCTGGATTCCTACACTTTTCTTCCTCCCTGATAACATTTTCTAATTTCAATTTTACAAATACTGGGACAAGGAATTCAGTGGCCATCCATATGGAGATTGAGAAGCTTTCTTAAATTGACCTATCTCCTTTATTGTCAGGGGCAAGTGTTTTTCCCCATCAGAATATGCAAAGTGTTGCATTTTAATAACCTCATTTAGAGTGCCCTTGAAAGCAGAACTTACTAACCTTCTGAGTACCTCATGGGCATAAGGGAATACTTCACATTTAGCCTAAGATATATGTAAAACATCTATGTCAAGTTAATTTGAGACTCGCAGATAAAGGAAAAGGAGTCGTGATGAGGTTTCACAAGAACAGAGCATTTTGACTCTTACTAGCAAATGGAGATAAGAGTAACAAAATAATATAAATATACATTAGTTCAGTTCTTAAAAAACAAGACCTGAATGCTAAAGCCTAATACAGAGACTGGATAATACAGTCTAATACAGTCTTACTCTAATAAAGACCTGGGTAATACAGCCAGGTCTTATATTTCTTGAAGTGTTTGAGTTTTAGTAAAACTGGACGTTATAGGGCAGTGTTCTGCAGTAGCAGTGCATGCTGTAAACAGAGATGCTTTAATCAGACATGTCTTCCTAGATGTTTGGAAAACACTCTAAAGTAGTCAAGGGAAGAAAGATGAAAAATAAAAAAGCATATCTGTTGTAGATGGTTTTATACATTTTCATTTCAAAGAGGTTTGTCACTTTATGTACGGGAACAAGCTAGTTTTTTACTCTTCAACTTGTTACATTTTGCTGAACAGATAAGATCTAATTGCTAAATATTTAGTGTCTTTTGGGGATCCAGTTTTGTCCAGTTTTCATGAAAAAAAGGTTTTGCTGGGATCTGAATACACTTAGGAAGCTGGCCTCAAAGCTAAAGACATATTTCCCCTGAGAGAAATAAGGAGTTTTTGTCCTTTATTGTATGCTTGTGTTAATTTTGAGTAATTGTCAGAAAGACATTACATGATACAGAGTTCCCACTGTGTTTCTACAAACCTCTTTCGGTGTTCCATCCATAGGGTATTGGTCATGGTTTGATACATATGATCACCTAGAGAGTGCTTTAGAGGTGAACATGGCAGGACTAGGTTAATGATTGTACTTGGTGATCTTAGAGGTCTTTTCCAACCTTAACAATTCCATGTTTCTATATAAATATTTGTGGTAACTTTATTTAACTTGAGCCTCTTACTGAAACAGGTCTCATCTACATACAAGTAGGCAATGTGGATTACATAATGAACATAAATTAATAACTCCCTTTGTAAGACTTTGTATTTGTCTTGATCTTAATTTGATTTTATAGACAGGGATTTCAATAAGTAAATCAATATTGACAACTTTTTTATCAAGAAAAATGATGCTTTTTTGATTTCCGCTTAGTTTCAATTAATAGGTCAAAGTCTAACAATAATAAATAACATATCATTTTCTAAGGGGCTAAAACTTTGGGTTTGTTTAAGAAAGGTATCAAGGGACAAACTGAGGCCTTTGATATGGTCATTGAGCTTGTAAAACTTTGACGAAGGAATGCTTATTTTGTGAGTACTGCAAATGTTGGATTAGTTCCCACATAGTTTTTCACTGGATCATACAATGGCTGTGTTCGTGGTGTGCGTTGGGTAATTCAAAGGTAATGAAACAATGGTCTAGTGCAACTGGGAATCATGAGACATTTATGCAGATACCAGAGACGAACTGTGGGGAAGGAAAAGTCTGTGTATACCATTGTAGTCACCCAGCACTTCAAATGAAATAACAAACCCAGCACTTTACAAAGAACTTATTATAGAATTTTACTGGTCCATTGTTTTGGAATGTCTAAGAACTATTCCCTTGTTTGTTTTGGAGAGTATATTCAAGGAAAACAGAGTTGTACTGATATGTTTAGAAGATATTCTAAGCCAGTATCAAATGGCAACAGCTGAGATGTACTGAGATGTAATGTGATTCATAAAGATATGTAGTTCTGCAGTCACTAGCAGAGATGAGTGTGCCAGGGACTTAGTGACAGGTTTATGGTGATGCCAGAGGAACAGCAGAAATAAAAAAGTGTGATAGTTTAGAATGTATTTTATGATTATATTAGGCACTCTTTAAATTGATTTACTGATTTTGAAGATTTTGGCAAAGACCACATGGCACATGTGTTTAAATGTATAAGCCGTATGAACAGTTTTTCATCTAATGGTCATATTCTATTGAGATTCTGTATGTCAAAGAATAGAAACAAATGCAGCTGTAGTAGGTAATACATGTTTTGTTGCTGCATACAAGCCAAAGAAGATCTTAGCTTTCTTTTCCACAAATTTTGGCAGGTATTTTTTCATTGTCAAGAAATAGTTAAGTATTTGCATTGAAATTTTACCTGATTTTTGTTTGGGGGAATATCTACTATGACATGGCATCCAAATGAAAGAATGTGATTAAAACAGGAACTCTATTGTGAAATAAGATGTTGATTTCCTCTAGAGGTTAAGTTCAAATTTTGCGCAAATCTGAGCTGATGCCACCCTACATGATTGTTGCCCTACACTAATACATTATATTTTGCTGCCTAGAGACCTTGAAGTCTAAGAAGATTCTTATTAGAGATACACACCCATTATTATGGGTTTTGAGCTTGTTGTGTTTAAGGTTTGATTTTGTTCTTTAATCTTCTTCTATGTTGAATGGGTTATAATTCTCCCAAGTTCCAGTGACACTGACTCAGTTGCATTCGTTTTAATGCTATTAAAAATACCTGGTAATTTTAACAGTACCTTTGAGCTTTTTAATCTTCTCTTACCTTGCAATAACTTTCCTCATATGCGTAATGGCCTTTCATCCATAACCAGATAAGAAAAAACAACAACTGGCTTGTCTATTAATTGGCTAGGTTTACATTCTTTTGTAGCTGATTATAAACTGATAGAAATCTGTGGATCTGTTATATTTTCTTATGTTCCGTGAATGATTTAAAAGTTAAATTGAGTTCAGTCTCTTTGTAACAAGATCCCCAAACACTTCTCAGTATCAGCTGGCAGCACCAATTTTGTCATGCTGCAAGTCTTACTCGTACTGCTCTCCTATGGTGGAATCCTTTGCTCTTCCTGGAACAGAACATACTTGACTGAAATTTTTAGTTCTTTTAAAAGGATGACCTTCTCTGTTCCACATATATTGCTTCCAGATTTGCAGGATTTCCCAAGAACTCTGTCCCACCTTTCAAGTTTGGACTGGCACAAGAGAAGGCTGCAGATGCCCTATTTGGCCTTCTCTTGAAGGTGGAGTAATCTTCTGTCCTTGGAAGTAAAATTTTACTCAGAAAAGCTTCTAGAGCAGTGTTGGTCTAAATTATTTGTATTATTGCCATGTACCCAACTTGCAGAATTAATCTCTCCATACTGTGGCATTGCTAAGCTTTAAGTGTACGTAATAAAATGTATGAGTCTGCTATTACTTGCCTTGTCAGAATAGCTGTAATTTTCAGAGCAACAAGTAAATAAACAAAGTGCAGGAGGGTTTATTTCTGGATATTTAACTTAGAGACTGAGTTCCTTTAGAGGAACTATACAATCCATAAGAAACCAAGACTCCAGGAATGTTACCATGAAACATTTGATTAAGGAACGTAAGGGTTTAAAGCTGGAGAGAAGGAACATCTTCATTGATGATGTTACTGTCTTATCAGAGACATCTAATATAACTGCCTGGGACTCCATTCCAAGTACGGGCATTGGTGCTTATCCTGTAAGAAATGCTTCATTTTCAATACCTTAGTGATCTCATAAAGTTCAAAGGTAAATTAATTTTTTTCACCTACCTAAAGTTTATATATTTATGCAAATATGTTCATCCTTAGGTGTGCTTGCAACATCAAGATTTTTTGGCAGTGTACCTTCGATGACTTACATGATTCCAGAGGCATTCATTAAAATCTCATTTTTATTTATATTCACCTTAAAAAGACATGATCCATAAATGATTCATATCTTTTTCCCCAAATAAAATATAAATAAAATATAGAATACTAGCTTTGAAGATTTACAGGATTTGAGCAATGCTGGTGGTATTAACTTTATTGAAGTAATCATTGGATAAAACTTCTGACTCATTTGTTAGTTATCTTTGCTTCATAAATGGAAAACAAAAGTCTAAGGACACAGTACAATTTGACCTTAAGTGTGAATCTCCTAACTTCAGTTTTAATTTATTGGATTCTATAGAGCTCCAGTGGTGCAAAGTTCTCTGAGAAGTCAAGAATCAGGCACTGTGACTGTAAGGATTATTCATTGAAGCAACAGATTCTGTAACAAAACATTTCCAGGTAGTGGCCTGAAATTGTATGATTCCCTCATGGGAGAAGAGTGTGGTCAGCACTGGAGATGATGCTAAGGGGCTCATGCCCCCTTACAGGAACAATCACTCAGAGGACTACACCTCACAGAATGAGATGTGGCAGTTCATCTCAGGGAGAGGTTCAGTCTGTGTTAGGTGACTGCATATAAGGTAATAAACACCACATTGGGCTTATACTAAAATAAGAAACTGTAGAGTTGCAAGTTTCCTAAGACTGTTTGGTCATGATATCCAATATGATACCTAATAACCTTGGAAAAAAATATTTGTAATTATTTTGAGCTAAGAGGAAGATTAGTTCATGGTAATGCCACACAGTTATATTTTTAATTTGTTTATTTATATGGCAGAACTAGGGATATTTCAGAGTGAGTTTTTTGAAGAGTTTTAATTTAGCTGAAAATTCTGAGGCTTGAAATTTTTATTTCAGCTTGAATAAAGCATAAAGTTGGTTCATGCAATGCTTGTTTTAATTTTCTGTATTGTTCCTTAAAAATCAACTAGCATGTCACATAATATATGTGGAAGTGATTCTCTTGTTTTTTACACAGCACCATAGTTTATACCTGTGGAAAGAGTGTGCAAGGTTACATCTGCCATTGTGATTTAGAAGCTCTTCATATTTACTTACTCAAATGTAAACAGTAAGCTGAGTGCAAAGCACTTGACCCAGTGCTCAAAGAACCAGAGCTGAAGTGGCAAATGGGGTTAAGACAAGAACAAATTGGTATTATGGAATTTCTTCCAGATTATTTCACCTGATGTTATAAAAAAATTGCCTGACAGGGTGTTCAGATATGCACATTGCCTAAATCAGTCAAAGTTCTGACCAATTGCTTTCCAGTAAGATGTATTAAAACTTACTAAAGAAACATAGTTCCTCCTGTAGGAAGAAAATATTACTTTCCCCAGTAAACCTCAGTAATATTCTCCTCACAAGCACACATGGTAAATCTTTGCAGAAGTAGGTATATTTCATCGGATTATTTTAATATGTTCTTGCTGAAGAATATCAACATAATTCTTTAGTTGAAAGGTGGCTCCAGAAATGCATGATGCTTAGGCAGTATCTGTTATACAAATCATGAAAAGCCTGTATTTTAATGGGCACTAATTTATTTTGAATTTATGATGCATCACAGTCATTAGAAGGAAGCTGCTTCACATTACTAGATGGAAAATAAGGTTTCTGCCAGTGGCAGGTTGTTTTATTTCTTCACAGCAGGTAGAAGACCCCTCCTTGTTTAAAAGCCACACAAATATTATCTTCAAGTGCAAGAAGATGGCACTAGGTCACTAAGCCCCTTCATGTTGCTGTTTGAAGCAAGCTCAGATACTCCTTGTTCATGTAAGCAGAGCTGATCCAGACTTTCCCACTTGCACACTTTGAGAAAATCTTGTCTCCTCTGCTGCTACAAGGGAAAGGACTATACAGACTGTGTAGAGAATGTTATGAATGTTGTTTCCTCTCTAGTCCAGCCAAAATGCAAATGCCATGACGGCCTTTGTCCAACTCCCTCATAATATATTTCTTTTCCACTGTCCAAGTCCCAGGCTTTTTCTACTAATTTTTCATGACTCTTTCACTCCTAACTTGGTCATAATTTATGCTAATTTTGATTGAGTCCACAAAATAAACGGCATTGACTCTACACAGAGAACAATTTAAAAATCTGAAACTGCATCAAGTAAAGCTTTTTCTAAAGCAGATGGAAATCTAAAACTGACAGTTCAATGGCAAAGTCAGCTCTGATGAGAAAACATATGTGAGGTGGGTATGAGGATATGCAAAGATAAACTGAGATGTAAAGATTTAAAAAATGTATCTGATTTCTCCTTCCGTTTCATTTGATAGAGTTATTCTGAGACCTATTTGTCTGCAAAAGGCTGGAGAGATGCAAGGAAAACAGAATGAGGAGAGAAGATATTAGAAACCACTCTTAAATTCTTGCTTATTCAGTAAATAGTTTACGGAATATTATTTCTAGAAAACAGTTAAATATGGGTTGTCTTAAATTTAAGCAAATTAGAAATCATAGGCTCATAGAATGGTTGGGTTGAGACACTCAGAATTTTGTACATGTTGACTGAATTGTCCTCAAAATTTCCACTTCTTTTAGTGTGTAATAAAGGCTATTAATTTGAGCACAGTTGCAATGCAAAGGCTTTGAAAAAATTAAAAATATCACATAAATCTTGTTACTGTTTTTGATAAAGGGTTATTTTGATAACTTTTGGCGGTTCATTATTCTAATTTTGATTTTTTTTTCTTCATGTTTCTAGGCATTTAACAGTTTATATTGCTTTTAGCCTTTTTGACCAGGAAGACAAATAGTCAGTAGTTTTTTACTTTACATATCATTCTATAATTTAATGGATTTTCCTCAATATAAGCATGTGTTATTTTTTCACTTGTCTGAAAACAGGGAAAAAAATAAAGCAAAGGAAGCTCCACACAAATATTCTCAGTTTTAATTGGCAACTGAATGTATTTTGAAAAATAGTGGGAAAATGCAAATTCTGTGTCTAGTATGATTCCATTAATACACTACCACTGTCTGCACTTACACTCTAAATAGGTGCCAAAAACTAATGAGAACTCTTAGTTCCCATTTTATATGGTATCTTTAAAACACAGATAAATTCCCTTCCCCCTTCTGTTTCTTTTGTCCTTTCTCTTCCCCTCACTCTTCCCTTTTCCCTCGCTGTTCCCAATCCCTCAGTACATTGGGAACTACATATTATTAAATATTTATAATATTACTAAATATAATATTTTATTATAGTATCAAATTATTGTGAAATTATTTAATTTATGGTTTGTAAAGGAGTTTGGGAAATTGACACACTTAGGCTTCTAAATGTTAGCACTGAAAGACACCATATGCATTTTACTGGATATTAGTAAAAAAAATTGTAATTAAAATAATAAAATGATACTTTAGGAGTTTTTTCCCTATAAGATAGAGTTTAAGCCTGATGATACTAATGTATTAAGTGCATATGGAAATAATCTTACAATGTTATTGACAATGACCTAAATATGATGACTTCTCTGGACACTTCCAAGTTATGAATACATACATCCAGATTTATACTTCTCACCACATTTATTCTAAGTATGTAGATGAGATTTAATGATCCACTCATGATCCATAATTCACAGTAAGAGGTCCACAGAAACATCATGGGTAATAGATTCAGTATTTTCAATTTGAAGTTTAATTATACAGTGCAAAACTGAGAGCAGAAAGGAACATGATAAAGGAGCAACTGAGAAGAAGCAAGCGTCTTGTGCTTCCTCTGAAAGTACATATTATTGCCTGTAACCCTATATAAGGAATCATTTCCAAGTTGAGTTAGCTATAATATTATTCTGGAAGAAAACAAACTTTAAGATGAGAGATGCAGGATGGAAATGGGATATTGTATGTAATATGATGGGCAATTAGTAGAAGACAGACAAATCCAAATGACATTATTAATCTTAACTGAAGTTGGCTGAGTTTTTCAGTGTAAATGCATTATCTGAAAAATGTACTAGTTTGACATGGAGAGAATATACCCTTCATTCATAAGAGCTACTCAATAGCCTGGGCTATTTTATTTGTTATGACTTTTTGCTCTCTAAAATTCTGCTAGGCAGAATTGACAAAGTATTATTCTGCTTCCAGGAAAAGTAGTCAGGGATTTTTAAGTAGGTGTATAAAAATAATGAATGATAATAGGGAATAATAAATAGATGACGGTGAGTAATGAACATTTACAAATATTATGTTCACATGTGCATGCACACAGATTTTTAGAAAAGGCAGGAATTCTTCAAAGAGGAAGGAAGAAAGAAGAAAAGGAAAACCTTTGTAACTACCCAATAACACAGTTTGGGCAAAATGTCTATGAAGAATTAAAATAAATATTTGCATAAACTCTTCAGTTTGATTATTCTGTCTGTTTTTGTTGTTTTCTTCCACTCTTTTTTTTAGTTCCCAACAGTTATCTCTTAGATTAACTGCATATCTCTTATTTTCAAGTTGCTATAATTATAATTTTTCCAGTGGTATAGGGTAACCTCTGTCTTTTTTTTTTTTTTTCAGTTTTATATCTGCAGAAAATCGCCCCCCCTTTGTAACAGCAGAATACACAGAACTTGTTTGGCAATCTGGTTCACAGTTAGCAAGCTGTAAAGACAAGTTTGATAGCTAAAAATTGTAACCTGCTGTGGAAAGGCACAAAGTACTTAACACTAAGTCTTTAATTAGAAATTTTTGAGTTCTTTGAAAGAGTGAGCTCAGAAGGTTTCGTGTGAAAAATACTTATAAATTAAGTACCTCCTAGTATCCCTGGAAAAAACAACCAATTTTTATCATTGAGTCCATCAGTCAGATGAGGGAAAGCATTGGGGTTTTTTGTTTTGTGTTTGTGTGAGTATGTAGTCTACATATCTGGGCATAGCAGTTTTTAAATAAGATTATTTTTGAGACAGAAAAGCTATTAGATAGAAATATTGGTTAGCTATAAATAAACCTCTAGTTTCTGAGTAGTACTAATTTCTCTTTATTCCCTCAAAGTAGACCCATTAGGATTTATTTTAAATATTCAGAAATGGGATACTTTCAGTTCATCTGCTCAAAACAGATATTACCAAATTGAACTTAGCCTGTCATTTCAGCCATCTACAGAGACAGAAGGATAACACTCCAAAGATGATACTTCTAAAAAAAAACAACCACTCTACATTTTCATGAGAACATTTGAGTTATGCCTTCTGAAATTCTGAATGAATCCCTGAAAGAATGGAAATTTAATTTATTATTACCTTTTATAATGTATACTGCTGTAGATAATTACATTTACTAATATTTTTTATTAGTATTATTATCTTTACTGTATTTCCAGGGGGGAATAGTGAATAAGTCCTTGTTTGGTTTTTTATTTGAAGGACAAGTAGCTTTTAATGTCACAGGTTCATTGTGCATTTAACAGTAATATTATTTAAGTGAAATCCCCAACACATTTTTTGACTCAGAGGAGCTGTTTTAAATTTTGATTCATGCAAGCTTATGACATCCTGAGGACTTAATTGCTGTTAAATACTTAGCTTTAAAATTCATTGTCTTTTCTTCTGAAGAAAACTTTCATTAATTTTTCCCAGTACCTCACTGAATTTTCTGGTGTTCATGTTGATACACTACATGCTCAAGTTACAAGCTGGTTGCTTTGGTTTTCTGTGAAGAAATGAACATTTTTCTGAGATTATTTGCAATGCACATATCATGCACTGATGACTATTTCCCTTTACAGAGGCATGCAGACAGTTGGAAAATATGTGCTTTGTGTTACAGGGTCTCTGTTGAAATACAACTCTCTTATAGGTGCTTGTGTTCCATCTCATACTTAACTTGTTCCCTCCTTTATTCTTTATTGTTTCATACCTTTTTCTAAGTTGAAAGGTTAGTTTTTGAAAATATCTATGCATGGGCTTCACTCTACTCAGTGATACTGAAGGTAACAGGAAACCAAATATAAGGAAATTTTTTAAAAATGCTGAAATATTTTTCTGCATCTTATTTCTTTTCATAATAAAGATGTCAATGTGAATTTGGGCAGTTAATTTGGGGCCAGAGCTTTTTTAGTCAGTGACCTTTTTTAGTTAGTGACCATATATGTCTCTGAAGTCTGCTGAGTGTTCAGTAGCTCATAGAATTACACTCATTTCCTATTAAATATGACGAAGTTTCATATTGCTCATTTCAAAAGAAATGTCATAATTTATCTTAAAGTCTTCTGGATAGTGATCAAGTATTTTAGCTTTCATGAGAAGAATTCTGCAGCAGAGCATGCAAAACATAATTAATATAAAGCATTGATACGTATCCATGTGAATAATAATCAGCATGGCTACTCCTTGATTAAAAACTGGGCATTTTTCCAACTTTTTAAAATTCATTGATATAGAGCAATTTGCTAACTTGAAGACATTTTCTAAATTACATGGTCCATAACTCCATACACATTTGCGCCCTAACAAACAAGGAAAACCTGCAAGCCAAACAAGAGCTTTAATCAAAATATGTAAAGCCCTTGATTCATGTCTCTGATGTATCGCTAGAAAAGCACAAAATACCAAAGCTGATCAAGAGAGTCCTCCATAAAGCAATACATTTAGAGCAAGTACCAGCACCACTGATCGTCTGTTTTGTTTCTCCTGAACATTTCAGGAAAAGGCAGCTGATATTTAATCAGACATATGTTTCTGACTTCAGCACTACACTTCAAAACTTGCAGGTGTAACTTTTTAAGGAGGAGGAACCGTGAGGAAGAAGCCAGAGTTGATCACTCTTCCATCAGTCAGGCTCCTATGTGTTGCCACACACACAATTACTGCATTCCTCATAAACCTCCTAAGGAGTAGATGAAGGTCAAATCAATGTTCATTAGAGATCAAAAGATAAAAACTTGATAGAATACAAGGCTCCTTCAGGACACAAGTGAGAATGTGAGCATTTAGAGTAATGGCACTGAGGAAATGTGGTTAAGAGCAGGGGAAGAGGAGAGCAAAGTGTGATGGATGGTTGAGCAACTGTGTCCTCCCTGGCATGTTGAGCTTTTAGCTGCTGAGCTCTCCTAAGTTGTACTCTAACAACCCTTACTTGATGTTACACATTGCTCTTTGATGGTATTTACTGCAAGAGTGTCTTTTCTCATTGCTTTCTGTTGCTTTCTGTCAAGGTTACTGTGTTATCTAGGTTTATGGAATCAGTGCAGCCAGTTGTAAATGTTATATGAAATGGAAAAAAAAAAACAAAAGTGCTGCCAAATGCACAGTGGAACTACAGAGAAAACTTTCCAATGGTTCTTGAACTGATTTACTTCATTGCTGTTACACAAACACATGGGATATGTCAGAAATGCAGGTTATTATTCCCAGAAACATGATAAAGAATACAAATATAAAAACTAATACAAAAATAGTTGCATGACTTTTTAATATTTTAAATTTTTTTCTGTCTAAAGCCAGTCCAAGAGTACTAAAAGAATTTACCAAATGTTTTTGAATGCGAAATTAAACTGTCACAGAATGCATAATATTTTGACTTAGTCCTGCTTGAGAAAAAAAGCATATTTTGAAAGTATTTTCCAAGTTGGTTAACAGGTTTTAAGCATTTTGAGTTGCTTTTCCTCTGAATACCAGAGATAGGATTTCATTAGCAGTACTAAGTACTTGCTTAAAGACTTTGTGATTGAATGAGTTTTCATTAGTGGACTTCATATTTTTTAAAAAAAAAGTAAGGAGAAAAAGAAAAAGTTGGGCTGATCTTAGCAAATAGTCTATATTAATATCAATTCTTGGAGTTCTTTGGGCTTTTCCAGCATTGTAGGAAAAGAAATAAAAGATAAACCTTGATTGGAAAGACAGCTGCATTGACTCTGCAGAGCAGATGGCTGAAAATGTGTTTAAACCATTTGACAGGATGCAATCTACAATGTAGCATTAGTGCAATTTGAAATATTATTTCATTTATTTTCAACTTCTTTCAGAAATTCACTTCATTGAAATAAATGTCATATTGTTCAGACTGAGTCATTTCATGTTGCTTTGGGTTGATGGCACTATGAACACTGTAATGACATTGTCAATACATGTTAAAAAATTTTTTTTTATCAGAGAAGTTTATCTGTAGTTCCATACTAAAATTAATGGAGGTAGCAAAATAAAAAGCATAAATGCACTGGCAATATGCAAAACAAATTACAGAGTGAGCTCTAATTATATCACTGTATTACAGCAGTGAGAAATCAAACTAGGACTAATGGAACAGCTCCTCCTAGAAGCTGTGCTAAGGCACATGGAGGACAGGGAGGTGATTCAGGACAGCTGCATGAATGGCAAGTCCTGCCTGACCAACCTATTGCCCTTCTATGATGGAGTGACTATCAGTGGACAGGGAAAGGTTTACAGATGTCATCTCTTTGGATTTCTGTAAATCCTTTGACCCAATCCCCCACATCCGCGTCTCTAAATTGGAGGGAGATGGACTTGATGAGTGGACTCTTAGCTGGATAAGGAATTGGTTGGACAGCCACATCCAGAGGGTAGTGGTCAGTGGCTCAGAGTTCTGATGGACATCTGTGACACATGGTGTCTCTCAGGGGTCTGCATTGGGACTTTATTTATTATTATAATGAATTATAATATTTAATATCTTCATTAATGATAGGGATGAAGGGATCAAGTGCTCCCTCAGCAAGTTTGCAGATGATACCGAGCTGAGTGGTGCAGCTGACACACCTGAAGGATGGGATGTTGTCCAGAAGGGACCTGGACAGGCTTGAGCAGTGGGCCCATGGGAATCTCATGTGGTTTGACAATACAAAATGCAAGGTGCTGCACCTGGATTGGGGCAAACCCTGGTACCAACACAGGCTGGGGATGGACAGATCCTGAGAAGGACTCAGGGGGTGCTGGTGGAGGAGAGGCTGGACATGACCCAGCCATGGGCACTCACAGCTCAGAGAGCCAAACGTGTCCTGGGCTGCATCCAAAGCAGCGTGGGCAGCAGGGCAAGGGACGGGATTCCTCTCTGCTCTACTCTGTTCTGCCCCTATATTCTGGTAGCAGCAGTGCTGTATCCCTGTGTGAGACAGCACAGGAAGAACATTGACCTGTTAGATCAAGTCTAGAGGAGGCCACCAAGATGATTAGAGGGATGGAGCATCTCCCCTGTGAGGAAAGATTGAGAGAAATGGGATTGTTCAGCCTGGAAAAGAGAGGGCTGTGGGGTAACCTGATTATGGCTTACCTGGCATAACTTATATTCCAGTATCTGTAGGGAGCCTCCAGGAAGGATGGAGGGAGACATTTTGCAAATGACCTTAAAGGATTTGAAACTAGATGACCTTTAAAGTCCCTTCCAATGCAGGCCAGTCTATGACTGATGGTATGATTTAGTTCCAAGCCCCCTGCCATGGACAGGACACCTGCCAGTAGACCAGATTGTTCAGAGCTGCATCCAACCTGGCCTAGAACACTCACGGGGGTGGGGCAGCCACAGCTTCTCTGGGCAACCCCTTCCAGCACCTCACCAGCCTCACAGGAAAGATTTTCTTCATGACATCTAATCTAAATGTACTCTCAGCATCCACAACTTCTCCGGGCACAAGTGCGAGTAAATGCTCTTTTGACCCGTTGAAACAGAACATAGGTGTCACAATATTATAGACTCTGTGTGAAACATCATAAACAGCTCTAAAATGCATGATCCCATCTCTGCTCACACAGCTGAAATTACTTTTGCTGCTTTTGCCTTGGCACAATGACAAACAATGTGAAAAGCAGCTATTTTTTCTTGCCTTTTAAAGCACAAAACTGTTCCTTCCTGAAACTGTTTTTGAGTGACACTAGTTCCAGTTGCTGTCTTATACCTTCTCAAAGCCTGCTCCTTTGCCTTAAACAGAAAGATATAAAACAAAAATACAGCTCTGAGAGTGTTAGCATGTTACAATAATGGTCTTAAATTTGGTATAGGGAGTATATAATCTTTTGTGGCTGATGGTTTGTGGGTGTTAAGGGAGAGACCAGAGCAAATATTCTTGTGGGTCTCCTGACTTAACATCTGTTATGCAGTTACTTCAGGCTTTGGGAAAGTAGATTCAGAGATCCAGCAGTCCTTTAGTGCATTAACATCCATTAAAGTATAGCAAGGTTTTGGCAGTGTAATAGTATTTAAACAGCTTAATCTTCCTTTCTAAAAAGAAAGAATACACAAGGAATATAGACCTATGCTGGCACGTGAGCATTGCTTAAACAATTGTAGAAGATGTTAGATGTGACGTGAAATTTGTACAAGGCTATAAAACATATGATGGCAGGCAAACAGCTGGAATGTATGGGGAATCATTTGTGTTAAGTTATGGAAATGCATTATTTTATGAGACTTCATCATGAAGTGTCTGCACAGATGTCAGAAAAAAATGTTTAACCTATGTATCACATTGGAAGAGTTCCTAGATAATTTAGGGAGCTTAAACTAACTTTAGGATCTTGTAGAACAATTAATATTTCCCAAATGCACAAATTTTAAATCAAAGTACTGGAATATACGTAAAGAAAACCTTAGATTAAGTGGAGCTGTACTGGTAAGTACACATAATTACCTTAAAGAAAACATCTAGAGTATGCTTTAGACTCCTTGGGACTCAAGCTATTTAATGAATACACAAACTAAGATCCAGCCATCACTCAAATCTTTGCTTTCCAGTCAAGTTAATTTCAAGTTGATCTGTGTATTAATGAGCTATTAGAAAAGACAGGCAGGCACAGGGCAACTCTACGGTAGAAGATTATTTCCATAAGGAAGTAAGGTAAAAATTGATCATTTGGCACATTTTTAAGACTTCTGTTGTGTATATGCAAATAGTAATTAACATTTTCAGCCTATCAATAATAATACTCTAATACATTTAAGGTAATTCAAAGATTGGAGTCTAAAATATAACTTTGCAACTTTGCCTATGAAAGCAAACTTTTAAATATCATTGGATTTGGCTTTTCATTTCATGAAGTTTTTTTGCATTTATTCCTTTGGATATTCATAAAAACAGAGACATAAAACTGTTACCAGTATAGTGAATAACTTACAGTGAACTCAGATGCAAATCAAGGCATTCCACTTTGTGCTAGGTGCCTGCTCTATCTTAAGTTTGAAATGCTTTGCTTTCTATGATGTTGGGGTCTTTGTGTTCTTTGCTTTTATTTTTTTTCAATTTTTGTATTGGATAACTTTTGTTATTGCAAAAGCAAGACTATTTGTAATGGTTTGGGCCAAATATAGTGCAACCAGATGCTATGCAGGTTTACCTAAAGAGCTTTGACAACCTCTTAATCTTGATATGTAGCACACCATCTATTCCAGCCATGGTTGTTCAAAAACATATAATGTATGTCATGCTAAATTGCACACTAGCTCTTTGGTTAGCGTGGATGTAATTATACCATAAACTGAATTGCAGTTGAAACTGAAAAATGGACCTATAGCAATATTTTGAAAGTTTATAGGTTTTTATGCTAAACCACATTTTAGATTTTCCCAGGCAGTCTGTAGTCATCTTACTGCCTGTTAACACTCCCCTCTTGATGAGGTAAGGGAAAGCAAGCCTCAGGGGCCAGAGATTTATTTTTTGATTTGACAATATTTTTAAGTCTATGTGTGGTTCTAAGTAGGGGTGGAAGACATGCTGCAGTATTAAGCAATTTTAGTCTGCTTGTGTGGAGGTTCCTCCTGCTCTGTGGAGTTTTGATGCCTGCCTCATACTTGAAATTCTTCAGTCCTTGCACTTTCAAAACTTTCATTGACTGATCTTGGTATTGATTGTTCGTGAACTGTAACAATCCCTCTTGCTTGTCTGATGTCTTTAATCTTTTTATCCATCTCCATAACTAATCAATATTTATATTGTCATGGAGGCAGTATATCCACAGCCAGTCTTGTGTCTGCAAACTCACAGACTGTTTATAAGACAGATTGGTATAGAAACAGTTTAACATTTTCCGGGATGGAAGAGGAAAGCATTCCAACATGTTGTAAATACAAAAATAGAGTTACCTGTTACCTGAAATTGCATTTTCTTTCTACCAACAGGTCCCATAAGCAGCATTTTGGTGAATAAGTATGGTAGCCGGCCTGTGATGATAGCAGGGGGTATCCTGTGTTCTTTTGGAATGATTGCATCCTCTTTCTGCAATAGCGTCCTTGAACTGTATATTTGTATCGGTGTGGTTGGAGGTAAGAGCCCTGTTTAAAAGGTTACATTACGTTATGTTATATCAAACTATTTCTAATATTGTTCTACAAATGAGCCTCACTGATCAAGAATTTTCTGTGTACAGATGCAATCCAAGAAGGTAGTAAGATCAGTTAATTTCAGCTACCTGAACTATCTAATCCTTTAAATTAACTGGTATGATGTTAAATTATTTCTTAGGACAATTGAGAAACAACTGATGAATTTATTCAATAAATGTTGTATGTATGTACTTTTTTACATTGCACTATAATTATGGTATAAAAATTGATTGGCTCATGACAACACTTACTACAGTCATTTGTGTACAATTTCACATTGCTTGTTTTAGCTTTCAATCCTGTTGCACTGAAAACAGGGTGGCAGAGGCTAGCCAAATTCTAGTACAATTGTGAAAGATTGTACCAGCTTTCTGGTACAGAAAAGTACCAGTTTCTGTATTCAGGCTCATCTTCCTTTATGTTGGGACTAAAGGAGTCCTTTTTTATTCAGTGATTAATCTTTAAAAGTCTTATTTTTGACATCCTAAACTTGGTGCCCACTGAAAGAGTAACATCAGAGTGTGGGAATAGGCCTATCAAAGAAGAAAGCTTCTCTCCTGTACCATCAAGGAGATGCATATTAGAGTTTATGGCTTAGATGTCTTAATACAGAGAGAAGGCCTAGAGGTCTAGCTTTGGGTTCAGTTTATACACTCAGCTGAGTGTGCTGATCACCACCATGTGGGTGGGTGATCTGCTCCCACGTGTGCTCTTTACAACTCCTTAATAGTGACCTGGAGAAGGAGACCTAAATGTACTGGAAAATAATTTGCCATTTTATACTCCAGTTTTGCAGACAAGTTGGATATTAATTAGGGTTGGAAATAAGGAATTAGGAGATTTATGCATTGAAATACACCCTACGTTAATTGTAGCTGAGGTGACATTTAATAACTTCTGTTAAATGAGCCAAGAGAAAATTGTGTTATAGTTTAGCAAATATAAAAATGGTGAGTCAAGGAAGGGATACCATCATTCTTCTGTATGTGATTTCTCTCTCTGTATCATTACTGAAACACAAAAAGGAGTTTTGGCTTTCAATGCAGCACTTCAGGGGAAAAATGCTCAAATGCCATCGTGACACCGTCTTGGTATGAACACTCATAGACAGCAATGAGGCTGTACTTCATTCTCTGATGATAGCTGGTTTCTGTATTGAGAATCACTGGATTGGATACTGGTCATTTTAAAAATAAATTGAAATAGTTGGGATGTGTTTTTCACTGCATGACCTGCTATAATATTGTCTTTTATGTGTTGTTTAGGTCTGGGTTTAGCATTCAACTTACAGCCTGCCTTGACCATGATTGGCAAGTATTTCTATAAGAAGCGTCCCATCGCTAATGGATTGGCAATGGCTGGAAGTCCAGTGTTTCTGAGCACATTGGCACCTCTCAATCAATTCCTCTTTAATGCTTTTGGCTGGAAAGGAAGCTTTCTTATTCTGGGAGGACTTCTTTTGAACTGCTGTGTGGCTGGGTCACTTATGAGACCTGTTGGACCAAAAAAAGCCCCTCCTGTGAAAAAAGATGTTGAAAAAGGCACAGGAGATTCTGCCTTGCACAAAAACAACAAGAAGTCTTGTTGGCAAACTATGAATAAGTATCTAGATCTGTCCCTCTTCAAACACAGAGGGTTTCTGATATATTTGTCAGGAAATGTCATTATGTTTGTTGGTTTTTTTGCTCCAATAGTATTCTTGGCTCCGTATGCCAAGCACAAGGGAATTGATGAATATTCTGCTGCTTTTTTGCTCTCTATCTTAGCCTTTGTAGACATGTTTGCTAGGCCTTCCATGGGACTTGTAGCAAACTCCAGATTTATCCGGCCAAAGATCCAGTATTTTTTTAGTTTTGCCGTCTTGTACAATGGCGTCTGTCATATCTTGTGCCCGCTGGCAAAAAATTACACTGGCTTGGTGATATATGCTGTATTTTTTGGGTTTGCATTTGGAATGGTCAGCAGCGTTCTTTTTGAGACATTGATGGACCTTGTTGGAGCTGCCAGATTTTCCAGTGCGGTGGGACTTGTCACCATTGTGGAATGTTGCCCTGTGCTCATAGGCCCTCCTCTAGGAGGTAAGAATCTATTTCTTTCCACTTTCTTTAGACATTACAGCATAATCTTGCAATATAACATTGCATTAATATAAATATTGTTCTTGATCTTTTCACTGTGACTAGAAATGTACTGTAACAGCCTGATAGTAAAAAATAACTGCATCAGTTACTTTTCTCCAGCCTAGGGGCAGCTTGAAGAGTGCTCACTTACTTGCTTAAACAACTTTAATTTATCTAAACAGAGAGAATAGGCATTTCCAGAGAGGAAAAACTAACAGTAAAGTGTCAGAAGGAACACAGGCCTGCTCAGCATTTTAGGCAGGGTGCACACATGGTGGGATTCCATAGGGTGCTGTGGAGCATTGTGCCCTGGCATGGTTTCACACCCCACCTCTGCTCACTGCTAGTCCTTTAGCCTGTTTCTATAGCCAGCAGATGAGGGCAAGGCAATTCAGAGGGTGAACTGACTGAAAGATGTTTGTGTCGCCAACTTCTCTTTACAAGTGTAAGGGGAGCTTCAGGGGAGCCTAGGTGCATCGCTTAGACTATATTCATAACACTTGGGCTTCCAGCAGGAAAAATTAAGAGTATTTTCAGAAAGTATTTTCAGAAAGTATTTTCTGTTTGCTAGCTTTTTTTTTCAGTATTCAGTATGCTGATAGTAAGCTTTCTGTTTTTGATATTTCTGATGATATAGAAGATTGAAAAATAAATGCTCTAATTTTATTGAGAAGCATTGGTGTGTATCTTGGTGTGTGTGTGTTGCAGTATAAGCCAAACATTATGAGAATATAAAGATAATGAGATTGCCAGCCTTATATACTGCACCCACATTAGCACTGCCTCAGAGTTCAACAAGATTATGTGTGCCTAAAAGCATTTATATATACTGAAATACTTCAGATTACTGTCAGTATTTCTATGAAAATAGCATTGTTGTGTGCAATTCTGAATGTGCCAAAACAATTTCACTCACTTCAGTAAAATAACATTTGTACAAGTAAATTTTTAATACTTCTAAAGGCATTCCATATTTTTCTCATCATTTTACATTCAAATCCACTTTGGCAAAGGTAGAGCAAAATATATCCTCACACAGACTCTTTCTATGCCACCTAGTGGGGGGTCTGAGCCTGTAACCACTGGAGTCCAGCCTTTTCAGTCAGGTTCTGAAATCAGTATCAACTCAAAATATATTAAATCTAATATTTATGGAGCAGTAGCTTCCACAGTTATTTATTTTTCAGTATATTAACTTTTCAGGAGTTTTGGAAAACATTTTTTTGTGCCATAACACCATGAATAATTGATTTAACTTGTTAAACAGAGGCAACAAAGGGGATGAACACATGGAAAAGCTAAGCTCCAGTTTTGACTAGTTCATATGTTTTAAAATAGAATGCTGAAGCATTGCTAATTCATAATTTTGGTTTTAAAAATATTTTTATGAGACTCTTCATTAGTAAAAATCAGCAAATTGCATTTTTTACACTAATAGGTGAATTGTACACTTGCAGTGCTATTTGAGTTTATCCTATCTCTAGGTTTGTGAAAAAAAAAAAAACCCCAAGAATCTGGAATCCTTTCATGGCTTGTAAATGTGTATCAGGTGAATAGGTTGGCATTGTTTTCAACCCAGTAAAAGCATCTAAATACATTCTAAACTGAAGTGTGCAGGTTACCCTGTGAGTTTCAATTATAGTTTCAATTATAGTGTAGGAAAGTTCAGAGTTAAATACTTGGATATGTACAAATGTTAATTTCAGAATTGGGAAAATTTAGAAGGCATGTCTCATAAACTGGAAGAACTGTTACATTTTATGCTCCTTGTCATAAAGAAATTTAATCTCAGAGGTCTGAATGTGAGTTTTAGGTGCAGGGCTCAGGGCTCAGCAGTTGAACATGATGGCTGAAGGGAGAAGCCTTTCTATCTCTTTCACCAGTCACAGGGAAGTAAACATGAAAAGCAGGCAGCTGAAGCACAGAGACAGCAGCCTAAAAAGGCACTTACCTCTTCATCCTACTGTCTTCATGCAGCCTCAGTGAGTGTCAGACTGTCACTCCAAACAATAGGAAAACACAATTAGGAGGTGAATAAAATAATGAGGAAATGAAAGAATGAAAATAAAAGAGCTGAAAAACTGTCAGTATTCATTAAGCTTTATTTACTTTGTTCTTCAATATTCTATTATTGTCAGCGTCTTCGATGGCAATTGCTATATTGGCTAATACAGGATTTTTTTAAGAGTTCCACTGTCTGTGTTAGACAACTTTAACATGCTGAAAATGCACTTCTGCTCCAGCTTCAAAACCAAAAAATATATAGATATTTCTCTGAGGGAAAGATGTGGATTATATTTGGTATCCTAGACTAAATACTCTTTTTCTCTCCTCTTATCTTTGTATTTCAGGTTGGTTAGTAGACGTTACTGGTGAATATCAGTACATGTATTTTGTCTGTGGAGTGATTGTGACTGTGGCCAGTATCTGGTTGTTCATTGGCAATGCCATCAACTACAGGCTTTTGGCAAAAGAAAAGAAGTTAGAAGATGAGAAGCAGAAAGCACAGAAGAACGCTGACCCAAAGGAAGCAGAACCATTAACAAACAATGAGAATGAAGATGCTTCCAGCAGAGCTGATAAAGCTCTTGAAGATCCATCAGAAAGAGAAACCAATATTTAATCTGAAATATAGCTCAGAAGGCAACATTTATGACTTCCATTAGGAATATGTCTTCAAGACACAGGCCAGGCTTTGTGGTAATAATGATCAGTCACAGTATTGGATGGGAACAGATTTTTGCCCTGTGGCAAGACTCTAAGCTAAATTACTAAAATTACTATCTACAATTTATTTGTTTCAATGATACAAAATTACGATTACAGAGGCAGTGGTTCAATGCAAATGAGTCCATTAAATTTTGACTCCGGACAATGAAGAGTCAGATGAACCAGGCTATAAAGGCTTCCAATGACAAACAGTTTTGTATCAGAAGCGTATCTAATGCAAAAGTATCTTCTACTCTTATTTGGGGAGATACTTGCATTCATCTTTATGATGTGGTTAAAGTCTATTGAAATAATCTGCCCAAATTCTACTTACCATTAACATTAAAGAGGACATAAAGTCAAAGATTTGTTTCAGAAGAGACATAATACCTGACCAAAGCACACTGAAACATTTTTCTCTTTTGTACACCCACTAGATAAAAAATATGGCTACATAAGTAATTATGGATATAAAAGTTAAGTGCAGGAGACAAATAACTGGTGAACACACCTCTAAAATGCAGTAAAAAGCTGATTTATAATATATGCCAGAAGTAGTTTCCTCCAGTGATAGCTGATTACATAGTACTTCAACATATACATTTGAATTCAAAGTATGTTCACACCTTGCTAATTCAAACTAGCTAAAATCTGCCTGTACATAAAATATTTAAACCCAAGATTTACATTTCTAACAAGAATGGCATTCAGTTTGTTTGACTATGTATACCTGCGTAGCTGAAGGATCTGGATCAGACTGTGAAGCCATTTTCCTAAGGAGACTAGATTCATAATCTGCTGATGTAAAAAGAATACTAACCCTTGGCTTTTGTGGCCTTAATGAGTTTCATGGCAATGACTTCAAAGTAGATGCTTGGCTTTATTGACAGGTTGTTAGTTGTTTGATGGTTTCCTGAGAGGAGATTTAAGATCTAACTTCAGATCTTTGCAGATGGGTAGCTTCATACCAGTTCCCACCTCCCTTTCCCAGGAATTCAGTGAAAAGCTACTTCACTTTTTTAGTGCTGCTTCGAGCAAAAATGCTGCAAGGCACCTTGACAATGCCAGTCTGGAAGCTTTGTATTGACACATCAGTTTTATGCTGGATATTTAGTCTTGTGTCTACAATTTCATGCAGACTGTCATATAAATTAAAATGTACACAATTGTTCTTCTTCTTCCTTTAGACAAAAGAAAGCATAAATCTACAATTTTACTTTACAGAAATCATTTAGTACTGCATTTGAAAGTTAAAAGTGCAAGCTTCTGAAGGTAATATGTAAAATTATTTCTGTTCTATTTCTAGGTAAGGAAAGGTGCTAATAATTTTGGAGGGATGCTTATAAATGCCTCAAAAATTGTGAAAATTAAGGGTCTGATTCATAAAACATTTATGCACTGTTTATGCAGGGTATACCTACACTCAATTCCAGGAAAAGAAAATTATTCATTTTAGTCCTCTTCTAAATCTCAAAAAGTTGGAAATATATTGGATAGAGAGCTAACTGTGATAAACACACTTTGAAGTGCCAATAACAAAATTTAAAAATCAATAGTAAAATCTAGTAGATATGGGAGGATTATTAAGAAAGTTATTTCTTAATATTATTATGTTCAATATTATTTTAATTTTCCTTCTAAAAATGTTGATAGTGCTTGCTTCTGTTTTGCTGGTTTATCATTTTATAAAGTTCCACAGTAGTGCTGAATTTTTAAAATTTTCTCATCACTGTTTGGGGGAGAAACACAAATCTACTCTCAGCATGGTACAGAATTTAATACCTACTTTTTACCTAGTTATATTCAGGAAAACCAAGCTTCTCCAACAAATCCTGTAAATTCTTAGGAGCATCAGAAACAAAATTCAGTTTTGGGAGAAAATACGGGTTGCATGTTCAGGCTTGAGCTGTGTACTGTGTAAAGGGGAATGGTTCAGTCTCAGTAAAATTACAGTTCCTCTCCCAACCCCCAGCTTCAGAGAAGAAGTAAAGACATTGCACCTCCCTCTGAACCTTGGCCTTGCCAGCACCCCCTGACATGAAGCATTGCTCTCTTTTTGGCTGTACAAACATACTGAGGGAATTCCAGAACCTGTGCCCATAGCCAGAAAGTGATGAGTTTCATAGACACCAAGTTTCATACAGTGAGGATTATCAGTTATAAATACTGGATTGTGAAAGATGAACTGAAATTTCAGCTGAAGAGTGGTCATCAGGAGTATCACCCTGCTGTTGATAGCCACTGATAAAAATGCAGAAATTATTTGAAAAGAGATTAATACAGGAGATGAACTAAAATGTCTGAGGAAAACTTTTAGGTGCTTATTGTCATCTCTTTGCAAAAATGCAGCATGATTGAGAATACAGGGTAGAAGACAAGAAGTGTTAACTTTGGACTGAAGGCAGTTAAAAGTTGCTGTTGAGTAAATAAAGGATTCAGAAAAATGACAATTAAAAATAAGTTTCTCAGGAAATATGCAGGCAACTTGCCTGTTCTATGCAGGATCTCAGAATACAAAACAACATGGCATAGGAAATAAGGGAAAAACAAAGTTCCTCGAGCCATAGACACGCCTGACCACCAGTATCAAAAATTATCTCACTATCTCAGAGAAAATAAAAATTTCTATAAAAGCTCTACAGAGATGCTACTCTTTCATCTCTGGTCCATTATTTTAAAAGATAATAGGAGTGCAAGAGGTGCTTTACCACCACTCACCAATGTGCAGTTTTTAATCCCATAAGGCAAAATGAAGTGGCAGGCAACTAGAGCAATATAAAGTAGGACGAGCTAATTTAAACATTTCCTTACACCTCTTTCATTACTCTTTCTCTTAATAATAGCAACAAAATGAAACCCATCAGCATACTCTTGATACTACTGAATATTAAAGAAGTTAAAACCCAGAGATGAGTGAAGAAAATTGGAACCATATCTGTGCAAAAACTGCCTCAAATTAAAAACCTGTGTCTTCCAAGTAACAGGTCCTAAAGGGGCAATTGCCTAGTATAGGTAGCTCTTATTTCTTAAAGTAATGGTAATAATAAATTGGCTTGAATCAACTTTATTCTGAACATCAAAGTAGCAAAATTAGTATTACTTGCCTTCAGACTCCTGAATATCACTCCTACTTGCACTGACCTGTAATTTGTACTGTAAATCATTACATTTCTGCTTTTGATTATGTATATACCTGGGTATATACATAATCTCTCTGAATTGCTCTGGTTTCTCTTAATTACCTCACCCTCAGTTTGAACCACTGAAGGGTCAGGACTAAGACTTAAGTGATGAAGAAATGTACTCAAACTTCCTAGCACGTGTCTCTCATGCACTCTAAGAATCTGTAGTCTCAGTCAGTGCAAGTAAATCATTAATTGATCTTATTCTCATTTATACTCATGTATACTTCATTCTTTTAATTTCTCTGACACAATATTGCTAAGCCTGATTACTGTTTTTCTCTTCTAGAAAAAATAATGCGAAAATTTTAAACTAGAAGGAAGATTGATAGCATCTATAATATTTTTCCTGATTTCATATCAGGGTTAAATTTCAAGTTGTTTTAAAGTACACATACAGATTCTTCTTTCTCTTTTGGGTTTTTTTTATGTCATATACTCTGGGTTTTTGGGTTCTGTTTTTTTTTTTTATGTCATATACTTTGGTTTTGGGTTTTTTTATGTCATATACTCATACATAGCTGGAGAATTCTCCTGTATTGCCCTTTTCAACTCCAGAGAAAGACTTCTCACTAATAATTCTCAGTACCATTTCAGGAACTTACCAAAATTTCACCCCTCCTATCTCTCCCCATTGAACTGTGGTTGCAGTTGTTAATTCTGTATTTCCATGATGTTCAGAAAAGCATCATTTTGTATGAAAGAGTACAATGCTTTTATTTCTGGAGTGTGTTTTGTGAACTGTTTTGACAGAGCTAGGGAAAATCTTACTTCCTCTTCAAATAGATTTTTTTAAGTGATGCTGTCCTTATTGAGAGGAAGTTCAGCTTACTTACTGCTGAAGTGAATGGCAGCAATTTCACTGGCACTGATTCAAAATTCACATGAATTTTAATGGTCCTGTTGCATATCAACATCCACTGTGCTTAAAAAACATTTGGTATTGTGTACATGATTGTTCCTCCCAGAGAATTCTCCCTACCTCCACCACCCATACTTTATTTTGATGTAACACAAAATATTTGGACTGGGTATGTAGTCACTTATCTTTAATTCTTTCTTGTTATTTTTCCTGAAATGACACATTTGCCATGTTGCCAAATGCAACATTTTTCCTTTGCTTCTTTCATGTCTGGTTGTGAATATTAGTGGAGAGATATTACTGGGATACATAAGTTAAAGATACCACATGCAGCCAGATCTTGGATTGCTATCAGGATTTCACTAAACAAAGTCAGTCACCACCTTTATAGTTGAACATGCTACAAATGACACTGATGATTTTGCTTATAACAAAATTTAATCGGGCAATTTTTGTTAGTTTCTCTATAGATTACTATTTTTCTACTCACAGAGAGGAATATAAAGGGAATTTTAAAATAATTATTTTCAGAAATGGCTTACCGGTTTTAATAAGGCTGTTTGGATTTTTTTGGGAATGGGTGCACTTCTGATATTTGTGCAAATATATGTGTAATGAAAGTGCTTGCATGTACTGTCACATTTTTGATCAGAATTTGCATAAGCATTGCTGTGTGATTCATAATTTGCATGTTGTAGTTTTGCAGTTCAAATTTTTCTCATCATCTACCTCTCAGTTGAAGTTTGGAGACTTGCACAACCCTGGAAGAATAGTTAACAAAATGCATAATGGTAAAACCTGTACAGACTATTAGAAAGTCTCCCAAATATTTAAAGCTGCTTACACTTCTGTTTTCAAGACAGTGCAGATCTATGACCACATCTTCGTATCAGTTCGCGTATCTTTAATCTTAACCCATACCTGTGAAGTTTTTGCATCACTGATCTGGTTTAAAAACTCAATTTGTCATTTAGCTATCCAAAGTCTATTGATCTTTCTGTGAGATGCTGGCTCGCTATTCTTTTTTTGGTTTTTTTTACAATTTCTGTGTTAGGGAAATCAACAAAGTTAATATATTCAAACAGTTATTTAAATTATTACAGAACATATTGCATTTTGCATCCCTGAAAAAAAAAATTGTGTTTCTGATTTAGAAATGATAGCAAATTTTAGCTTGCTTTTTCTTCTATGGGGCAGTTGAAGGAAGTAGTCACAAGATATTAGATTGGGGCCAAGGAATGATGAATATTCTTCATATGCTCTTTACAAAACCAGAGATGATTGTTCTTCAAAGATATTCTTCAAACCATTCTTGCCTTCTAGGACCTAGTACATAGTCCACTAAAGCCAACATAAAAATACCAATCAAAGAGCTTTATCAGACATTGGAGGTGATGTGGCTTCAATGGAGATTTCAGCCTTATTTTCTCCATTCCAAATCTCAGGACTGTCAGATATAACACAGCAAACACAGGATTTGTTACAGCTGGCAAATTTTCTGTGCCTGCATAGTATTTCTAATGAATCAGTCCCTAAATTAACGCACAATATGTATTATTTTATTAGTCTATGTAAATAAATTTTAAAAAATCCCACCATACACTCTGAATGTAGATTATGAAATACATAGGATATATTTGAATAAATATCCAAACAAGTCTGTTAACCCCAAAGGAAATTATCTATTTCCTTTCAAACCTTCTTTGAGCAGTTTATAACCTTCATTTTTTATTTCCAGAGAAAATAGTTTATGTCTTCTGTGAATGTATATATGGACATATATAAGGGAATATATATGCAGATGTGGTATATGTGTATATATGTATTCCCCTATATATAAAACTCTAATTTATATATATATTATATATTTATGTATATATAAAATATATATAATATTTTAGAGTAAGTTGCATATTGTGCCTGATAAATGAAACATAATTGTAAGCAAATAAAAAATTTCCACAAAGGACAGAAAAATTTGAAGCTTTTCTGTAAGAGCATATGTTATTTTTCAGTTTCTGCTAGATTTATTTATAGTAGAAATTAATTCCAAAAGCTGCAGTATTACATAACACTGGTTTCCAACCATGACTCAGTTCAAAGCAGCCTAAGATCACTGAGAATGTTCATTGAGGTAGACAGCAAAACCTACATTGTTGGTGAACTTGTTGGTGGGGTGTATTTGCCGTGGAAATATTAACTAAATGATCTCTGAACAGACTGCAACCAATATACTGAGTTTTCATCTAATGTGATATGTATGACCAGCTCATACAAAGTGTTGGTGGATATGATATTCTTGTAACAAATATGGAAAGTGAGAATACTCAAGCCCCTGCAAATAATATTCGTGTTAGATTAATATGTGAAATTCTACAGAACATTAGTCACTAAAAACACTGACAATGTATCATACCTGTTACAGGTTTTGGTGGTTTTAATTCGTCTGCAAGTAGGCAAGCCCATGAAAGGTCTACATTTGGCTCTCACTCTTTAAAAAAGTTGTATCTTAAAATTACTGGGAGATTTTTCAGAGTGGTACATAAATCACTTAGAGAAATTCCCTTCCTCAAAGAGTGATACAGCTGCATTTTCCACTTATAGCCTGCTTGGAAAGTTCACCCTGTCTGCAGTTTATCAATAGAACCTGGTATTGCTATGCAATAATTAAATGTGCAGTAACCATTGTTGTTGACTAATAAAGTTGTTTCTTCCTTTCTGTATTTTGCAATACTGTATGGTTTTTACTTGAATATATTGGCTAGATTTTTTTTTGACAATCATTTAGTAGCTAGAGGTGCTATTTATGTTCCAAAGAAATATGAGTGAATGATAACTTTCTCTTTCTAGATGCCAAATCCTTTTTTTGACCTGACAAAATTAATTGTCCATAATGTATATTAACCCTGTAAAATGCTAATGCATTGCATTAAATTGTATTTAAATGCATTTTTGTTCATTAACTTCTATTCCAGGCTTGTACTACTGTGTAATATGTCAAGTTTGTCCATATATATTTATGGGAAATTACAATGAAAATTGTGTATAATAAGCAATTGGGAGNATTGGGGCCAAGGAATGATGAATATTCTTCATATGCTCTTTACAAAACCAGAGATGATTGTTCTTCAAAGATATTCTTCAAACCATTCTTGCCTTCTAGGACCTAGTACATAGTCCACTAAAGCCAACATAAAAATACCAATCAAAGAGCTTTATCAGACATTGGAGGTGATGTGGCTTCAATGGAGATTTCAGCCTTATTTTCTCCATTCCAAATCTCAGGACTGTCAGATATAACACAGCAAACACAGGATTTGTTACAGCTGGCAAATTTTCTGTGCCTGCATAGTATTTCTAATGAATCAGTCCCTAAATTAACGCACAATATGTATTATTTTATTAGTCTATGTAAATAAATTTTAAAAAATCCCACCATACACTCTGAATGTAGATTATGAAATACATAGGATATATTTGAATAAATATCCAAACAAGTCTGTTAACCCCAAAGGAAATTATCTATTTCCTTTCAAACCTTCTTTGAGCAGTTTATAACCTTCATTTTTTATTTCCAGAGAAAATAGTTTATGTCTTCTGTGAATGTATATATGGACATATATAAGGGAATATATATGCAGATGTGGTATATGTGTATATATGTATTCCCCTATATATAAAACTCTAATTTATATATATATTATATATTTATGTATATATAAAATATATATAATGTTTTAGAGTAAGTTGCATATTGTGCCTGATAAATGAAACATAATTGTAAGCAAATAAAAAATTTCCACAAAGGACAGAAAAATTTGAAGCTTTTCTGTAAGAGCATATGTTATTTTTCAGTTTCTGCTAGATTTATTTATAGTAGAAATTAATTCCAAAAGCTGCAGTATTACATAACACTGGTTTCCAACCATGACTCAGTTCAAAGCAGCCTAAGATCACTGAGAATGTTCATTGAGGTAGACAGCAAAACCTACATTGTTGGTGAACTTGTTGGTGGGGTGTATTTGCCGTGGAAATATTAACTAAATGATCTCTGAACAGACTGCAACCAATATACTGAGTTTTCATCTAATGTGATATGTATGACCAGCTCATACAAAGTGTTGGTGGATATGATATTCTTGTAACAAATATGGAAAGTGAGAATACTCAAGCCCCTGCAAATAATATTCGTGTTAGATTAATATGTGAAATTCTACAGAACATTAGTCACTAAAAACACTGACAATGTATCATACCTGTTACAGGTTTTGGTGGTTTTAATTCGTCTGCAAGTAGGCAAGCCCATGAAAGGTCTACATTTGGCTCTCACTCTTTAAAAAAGTTGTATCTTAAAATTACTGGGAGATTTTTCAGAGTGGTACATAAATCACTTAGAGAAATTCCCTTCCTCAAAGAGTGATACAGCTGCATTTTCCACTTATAGCCTACTTGGAAAGTTCACCCTGTCTGCAGTTTATCAATAGAACCTGGTATTGCTATGCAATAATTAAATGTGCAGTAACCATTGTTGTTGACTAATAAAGTTGTTTCTTCCTTTCAGTATTTTGCAATACTGTATGGTTTTTACTTGAATATATTGGCTAGATTTTTTTTTGACAATCATTTAGTAGCTAGAGGTGCTATTTATGTTCCAAAGAAATATGAGTGAATGATAACTTTCTCTTTCTAGATGCCAAATCCTTTTTTTGACCTGACAAAATTAATTGTCCATAATGTATATTAACCCTGTAAAATGCTAATGCATTGCATTAAATTGTATTTAAATGCATTTTTGTTCATTAACTTCTATTCCAGGCTTGTACTACTGTGTAATATGTCAAGTTTGTCCATATATATTTATGGGAAATTACAATGAAAATTGTGTATAATAAGCAATTGGGAGAAAAAAAGAAAAATGAAAATAAAATTTCCATGTAAAGTTTCTGAAAGGATGTAAATCCTATTTTCTTAGGGTCCTTAATAGTAAATTATATACACCTTCGGAGTGTGCAAATATACATAGATATTTAGATTGATTCACTATTCAGTTATAGCAAAGATCTCAAAATCACTTCTTGTTGCATACAGAAACAGAACTTAAAGATTTCCTGTGGAGCAAAGCTACTACTAGTAGCAGAACATTGTACCAGCCCCTTGCTGTTCCTAATTTCAGTATAATTAGGGTTTATTCTCATAGATAACTCAAATACCATCTGGACACTGGGATTTTTTTCCCCATTACTTGGACTGGGATGTGTTCCTATATTCCATGTACATGGAATGTTATTCCTTAGTCACCAACACTCACTTTGCTACAGAAGAGGAATTTATCCACGCCTTGAAATAGTGTATGTAGATAAGTCTTAATTTTTATTGTCTGAATGTTATCTGTTCCTATGTTTTTGTAAATTGACTTCAGTCTGTGATTGCTTGCCCCACTTAAATTGTTGTTTATTTACAGAATGTGACTGGATATTTAAAATTAAGATATTATGGGGAGTGTTAGAGACAGTATTAAGATGCACCTTTGCATACTATCTACATACCTTATATATAGATGCACAGCAGGTTACTAGGAAACAAAGATGTAAAAGATGAACTATTGAATAAGAAAGAAATAACTTTATTAAAGCAAATGGTTGTTATATTTCTAGTAACTGTAAAATCTATTTTCAAATAATTATACATATAATCTTCATGATACAAAAGTTTTGATTCAGCTACCAAAATACATTTAGATTTTGTTTAGATTACGGACCCTTGTAATAGTTGCATATCTGACTGTTTTAATATTCATAAAAATCCATTTTCAGGCATTGACCAAACAAAAGAGTAAAATAAAAGTTAAAAATATCTAGTCGTAAAATTGTCCCTTTGAAACAATGGAGAAGATGGGATATTTAACCCAGCTCAGAGACACAGCTGATATCACTTTCGTGCCTCAGGATATGTTGGCTCACTGAATCTAAATGCATGACTAAAATGCATTGCTGAGAAATAGATACTGATTTCAGAAAAATCATTCCTATTACTGAGGTTTTGTATTTTGATAGCGTAGTGGCAAGATAAATGGAGACCTCAGTCTGTGGTTTGTCTCTAATATCAGCTGTTACTGTTTTCCAACAAATGTTATTTTATTCTAGTAATGAACTCTTTTAACTCTGCTGGTTATTCCACGTCGAGTAAATAGATTGCGTTTGCTATTGCAACTCAACGTTAATAGCTTCCACAGTTTTATTCTTCTGATCAGGACTTTAAAAACATTACCATTCATTTAAGTTCCTAATCTATTACATGCAGTCAACCCTGAACTCGTGTGGGATCTGCTGTGCCAGCTGGCTCCCTAGAAGTCTGTGGGACCTGATGGGATTAATTTGGGAATACTCAAAAGTGCTGGCTGATGTCATTGCAAGACCTCTATCAATTGTTTTTCATCAGTCTTGGGAATCTGAAGAGGACCCAGTTGACTGGAAGCTGGCAAGCATCTGCATTTGCCATAGCACATTATATCTTGCTTCATCTTCTTACATTACAGACAGAGCTCAGAGGTACCAGCATTGTTTTTTAAATATAAAATCTGAATCATAAGTCAAAGAAAATTAAGTGACATATATAGTGCATTAGCAAGAGACACATAATTAGTGATTGTGATTCACTGGTTGAATAAGTAGTTCTGTTTCATTAGGTGACTTCTAATTACCTGTGCTCGGTGACATCAAACTGTAAGTCTGTCTTGTTTAAAATATATCCATTCGCTGAACGCCTGGTTTTGTCATGGAAACTTCTTACAGGATCCTACTGTATAACATAATGATGTTCTCACCTCAAAACTTATATGTGAGAATATGATTCTGTTATTTTTTTGACTAGCATGAGACCTCAGTCTTGGTGGCTTTTCTGTACAAAGGAACTCTGGACCTAATCGAAAGTTTCACTATTTTTTCTTACAAGATATAACAGGAAGACAATACACCTGGATAAAATCCAGAAACACTGAGTCAGATTGATGTTTTTAGGACGTTTTACCCACTTTCTATCAGTTAGTGCAAATGGATCTTAAAACATCTGGAACTGTACTGTGATGAATTCAGTTTAAAATGTTATAATCACAGATTTCATGTATTATTTGAAAATTACCTCTAATCAATATTTCACATTAATATATGAGAATTTAAGATAATTTATCAAAACTAACATTCATCTTAGATGATTTTCTTTCCTGGGATTTAGTCAAAATTTAGAGTAAATGGGCCTGGAAGGTAATTAAGTTACTTCCCTTTTTTCATATATTCTTCTCCTCCTAACTTTGTAACTGATACTGATCATGCAAATGTGAGAGACTGAAACAATGATTAATGGTTTAACATTGTTAAGATCATCGAAGTACTTTTGTCCACTGTAGTGACTACTGATCCCTCCCTGAATATGCCTCCTGACAGGAATATGGGCTCTGATTGCAACTTGAGATAAGATAAAGGTGGTGCTTTTGTCCAAATATCTCTGGTCTAAGAAGAAGTAAACAAGGCTGACAAAACAAGAAGAATGAATCCACAGGGGAAGCCAAACTCAGCAGCTGTGCTGAAAATCATCTCTGGCTGGGTTTGTGGTGGAGGAGGCCACAGCCCACAGGCTCATCTGCTGAGGCCAGGTTTATACACGCTCACCCTGCTGTGAGGTAGAGAGTTTTGGGGGTGTGACAGGAGGAATGAACACTCATACACAGACTGTCTCAGTTGTAAAATCTGCCAACAACAACAGTAAGAAACAAAAAAAAACCAAACAAAAAAAAAAGCAACAAACAAACAAATCAACAAACCACCAAAAAAACTTCTTCTTTTCCAACTCTTTGGATCTTATATGATAAAAAGCACCTCTGAGAAATTTCTTGGAAACTGTAAAGTCTCCATAAAGAAAAAATGAATCAAAATACATGCCTGGAGGAGATACTGCTCAGCATTTGCAGATGTCATCCTAAGATGCTGCAAATATTATTTCAACTTAAGATCAAATTAGACTTTATTGCCTGGAAATTGTTAGCTTTAATTTGAGTTATTTTAAGAGTAAGATCTATGCAAGGATTTGCTTTGTTTTGTTAAAAACATGTATGAATTTTCTTTCTTTTATATGTTTCTTTTTTTCAGAATTTAATTATAATTTTTTTCCCCTGGAAATTGTGTAAACATAGTTATTCAAGCAATATATGTTTATATATATATTTTTTTTTTATATGTATATATATATATATACAAACTGTGACAACAGAATAGTTTTCATGCCTTGTATATCAACTATATAGAGTTCAAGTCAATTCTTATGGCTGTTCCTACTTCTCCTTCATATAATTTTTCATAAGGTGGAAATGAGAACAGTCTACCTGAACACTTTAATGTTTATGAAATTGGAATTGAAAATCTGCTAATGCCGCTTTACTTGTTTCCTAATTTAGACAAGCAGAAGTTCATCAAAACAATCTGTTTCTGTTTTATTGTCCTCATGAAAGGTCATGAAGACTTACAAACTACATGAGCATTTAATTAAACTTTTATATGGCATTAAATTCTCAGCACAAAATTTATGTGAAATATTTAGGAAAATGTGTTATGAAAACATAATAAAACTCTCAAAGCTTTATTTTAAAATAAGTTTTAGCTGAATACTAAAAGAAAACATTTATCTTAGATAATCTAGTTCAGATATCCCTAACGTGTATGTGCTTGTATTTTCCACCAAAAAAATTTTTCAGAAATAGTCCTGTAGAACCCAAAAGCTGTAGCTAGGTACCAGAAGAAATGGCAACATTTTTTGATATATCATACATGTATCCGCTTTCACTAACAAAGAGTTTATTTTGGAGGAACAGTGATCCATTTTGCCAACCATCATAGTATACTTTGATTAGTAAGGGTAATTCCAGTTTGGCCTGAATGATAAATGAATAGCAGTTAGGCACCATAGTTTTTCAGTTCAATCACTGAACTGAATAATTGGGGGGAAATGGTTGAGGATGAAATGAAGAGGTTTTTTCCCCTCACAGAAAAAGTGCTTATTTGTCTTAATTACAAAACAAAGCTTTTCAATTCAATTTTGAACCTTCTAAATTGACATAAAAGGAAAATTGGATTTAATTTATGAAGCAACAGAGTTTAGCAATGATTGTATTATTCATCAGATATATTAAGAGACAGGTTCAGCTCTGCCTGACATCAATGACTCCATGATTCCCTCTTCTAAAGGTGCTGGGGATTCAGGACTGAGTTTCTCTCCTACTCATATTTTGTACTGCCACAGAAGTGAGCCATCTTTTGTTCCAGTTTGCATAGTGACACTCTACTATTTGGACTATATGTCTTCCGACATCAAATATTTTATGCAAAGTGAAGGAACACCAGTTGAAACAATTGCTAGTACCTGCACACCAATAATCCCCTGTGGAATAGTGTTTCACAGAGAATGCATTGGTTTGAAAAGTCACAATACCCACAGCTTTTGAAAGACTGAAAAAAAAAATAGATTGGCATTGATAATCTACTTTTTACTCAGCTGATGTCCAGTGCAAATAATAAAAGGCTTTGTTGTTGGGTATTAATAAAATCTATAGTTATTTGTTTTGTGTTTACATTCACATTGGACACTGGACATTCTTGCATTTGTTTGAGGTTCGATTTCATGAAGGGACCCACAAGGATCATCAAATCCAACTCATTTTGTTCCAGCCCCGGAAAGACATCCAACACCATGTGCCTGAGAGTGTTGTCCAAATGATTCTTGAACTCAGGCAGGGCTTGGTGCCATGACCACTCCCCTGGGGAGCCTGTTCCAGTGCTCAGGCACTGTTTGGGTAAAAAACCTTTTTTTAATACCCAACCTAAACATCCCCTGACAACTTCAGGCCATTTCCCAAGGTCCTGTCACTGGTCACCACAGAGAAGAAATCAGCGTCTGCCCCTCACAAGGAAGTTGCAGAGTGCAGTGAGCTCTCCCTTCAATCTCCTGTTCTCCAGGCTGAACAGACCAAGTGACCTGAGCCTCTACTCGAGGCTTCCTGCCCAGGCACTTCACCATCTTTGTTGCTCTTCTTTGGGCACTCTCCAATAGCTTTATATCCTTGTATTGTAGCACCCAAAACTGCACACAACATTCAAGGTGAGGCTGCACCAGGGCAGTGCAAAGCAGGACTTGCTCAGAGGGGGATGCTGTGCTTGATGCACTCCAGGACATGGTTGGCCATCCTGGCTGCCAGGCCACACTGCTAATTGAAAATGACTGCCTCACAGAACTAGGTGTTTTTCTTCCCGTCCACGAGCCCAGAGGCATAACAGTTTGGTCTGGATACAAAAGGTTACTAAAAATGAGACATTGCCTCAAAGTAGCAATTGTTTTCTAAGAGGGTTAATCTTTCTGGCAATGTTTCTCCCACAAGTAACAGTGTCATTAAATTCTCTTAATTCTGGGTTCCACTCAAGTTTTTTCCTCTTAAAATTAATCAAGGGAAACATATTAAAATCTCATTTTTAAGTTCGGTCTTTGTAACAGCAGCAGCAGCAACCTGGAGATTCAGTGTATCAGGCAAAGGGTTGTAAGTGGGCTGTTAGCAGAGGTATGTAGTCCTAGGTATTGAAAGTGTGACATACTTCATTGTCCTTAAGAATGACACTAACAGGACTTTGCAACCAGAGAACTGTTTTAAGTACTTCAGTTGGTGTAGGGCATCAACAAGCATGAAACACCCTGAGGCCATTTACAACCCCTTTTTGAGTATCCATTAATAACTTATTCCCACACCTGTGTCCTCAGACTCAGCAATGTGTTTTCTGTTTATCAAAGCAGCAGTCACTGAGAGGCCTCCAGGACAACCTTTCTCTCACCTTCCCCAGAGTGCTGACAAAAGAGCTGAGTGTAGAGCCTCAAGTGGAAAAAAAGTGGAAAGCTTATACCTTTAGAAAATTGTCCTTTTGAATAGAATCACAGTATAAATAAAAAGAAATTAAAATGCACGATAATTTAAATTTGTTTCATGTCTGTGCTATGAATTATTATGGAAAATTTCCAAGTAACTTTCTGTGCCTATTTTCCTACCTTTCTAAGTATACAAGAAGTCATAGCTAGAGACCTCAGTGAAGAAAGGTGCAACCTATTAATCCAAGGGATAACATCAGTGATTACTAATATTTTTATGTTCTCAGAACTCATACTGTTTTCCACATCACCTTTTAGCAGCTGAAGAACTACGTCCCATGTTACAGAATTGCAGGCAGTAAGTTCTCAGCATGAAATTGCCAGCATCCCTGAAGAAAGAGTTACTTTTTAACGCCTCTGGCCTGGAAAGGACGTCATGGTTCCAAAATCAGCTTAATTTAAAGACATTTCTCTATTAATCTGCTTTTTTTGCCTTTTTTTTTTTTTTTAGGTGGGGTTTATTACTATAGGAAAGCATAGATATGGGCATTTCTAACAGTGCTAATAGATTGCTAAAAAATGCTAAAAAACATATTATGCTGTGAGACAGTCATAAATGGGTTACCTGTTGGAACACCACAATGAAAATGATTGTGTCCTCTCAGGATTAGCAAATCTGTTGTTGTCCATAACCTTGGTTTCAAAAGCACAAATAAAAGGAAGATGGGAGGAAGGAAACAATGAGTGCAAGCCACAGAGGACATGATCAGCTCTGTTTCTTAGTTAATGTTTGATTTATGAAGTGTGAAGTGTTGCAGTCTCTGATTCAGTTAATAATAGTGTTTCTGAAACATTTTTATGAACTAATGGAGACCACAATTAACCTCCTGCCTTCTGTTGCAATACATGACAGAGACTTACAGATTAATGCAGAGTTTATGCCTGCTGTGGTGCAATTCTGAATGTCACTTTTTATTTACTATATGATTTCCATTACAGTATAGAAGATTTGAAACAAATAGACCTTTAAGAAGACAGGCTGTGGCCTTCTACAGTTAAGCTTTTAATACAGAGCAAGAATGAACATGCCTATTGTGGTGTTTGTCCAAAGCATTGGATTTACTGAATTTCTGAATACACGTGGAAACCGAGCCTTCATGGAGCTCTGGAGGTTTCAGAGTTGTTCAACAGTTTTTTTTTTGCTTGATTGCAACCCGACTTAAATGAGTTGATGGCTCTCAGCTGGAGATGTCAGGAGTAGCTCTGAAACTACCAGCATATATTTCTCTGGGTAAATCTTACCATTGAAATCTATCAGCTGTTACACAGGTAGCAGTTCTGGAAACTGACTGTGATTGCAGAGAATTGCAATTTTTAAATTAATCCCCAGGAACTTTATGTATATATAAATATACATAATAAATACAAATAGAAAAAATCATTAATTTGCTTCAGAAAGCAAATACTTTACAGAGCTATTTTCCTGATCTCTTTACATTTAAAGAAAATAGGATTGTAAAAAGAGTTAGCCAAGTTCACTCATCATTAACACAAAAAATTATCATCCCAATCAAATAATTTAAAACTTCCATTCTGAATACTTTGCTTTTATCTCTTCACTTTCATTTCCCCTAGCATGTATGCACAAAGTTGCATAAGAATCTGCTATACTAAACATATGCTTTCTATGGAGCTCTCCAGGTAACTTTCAGCTGAATTTCCATTTCATTCCCTTCAATTTAAAATATTAATCATTAAAAAAGTTTCATATTTGAACTGCTAAAGCTTTTCTCCTCATAGGGAGCAATCCTCATTTAATTCAGGCAGTTTTTCTATATTCATAATTAACTGTCTATTTTATATTTCATCTACTTAAGTTCTTCTGTTAGGAAGATTATATATGAAAGTGTCAGAAACTTCATCTGCTTGCATGGATCAGTAAATGAGATCTATCTTTATAATCTGAGTCATCAAGAGAATCTTCTCAGAAGATTAAAGAAATGGCCCTGAAATGTTCTGGCAATCAAAGTTGTGTAAAGTCAAAAAGCATACTTGCTGCTCTGTTCATGAAATCCATACTTTCATAAAAGCAATGAAAGGCATCTTTGGCCTTCTCAAACTTCAAAACTGCATCTTAGAACTGAGTTCAGGAGAATAGAAAATTCATTTTAAATCTTTAAATAGTGATGTAAGTCTTGTAAGAAGTCCAGTTGGGACTCTCTACATCTTTTAAAGTAGTTTCAAGAGGTACACTAAAGTACAACAAATTGTATGCATTAAAAAAAAAGCTCATAAAAGACCAGGTTAATGTGCTGAAGCAACTCTTTATGTAAGGATCTGAGAATTTTCTATTTTATGGCTATCTACAACTTTCTGACCCTCTCTGTTAACCTGGTTTTCTGGTGTGCTGCCCATTGCATTGCAGTAAATACCTGTGCAAACAAAGTAATTATTCTGTTTTTTTCTGCAGCATTATGGAAAATGTCATAGTTATGACTCTCATTTAGTAAAAGTTTCCTTCCACTCCAGAGGCAAAGAAGTTTCCGTGAAGTTTCTTGGCTTATTTCTGAAAGATATTTGTACTCAACATAGGTATTTGTATTCAACACTATGAGGGGAAAAAAATTGCTGACAGAATGCAAGAAATACTTAAGATTATCTTCCCAGAATTAAATGAGATTTGACTGCTATGTGAAAGTGTTATATCAATTGATATTTGACCATTTGAGGAACTCACTGTTTAAGTCATACATCATATAAAGTGCTACAAACCTGGTGCTAAGAGCTGTCAATTTGTCATAAATAATTTGGGAAAAAATTAGAGGATTTGATGTGTCATATGCTAAACTGTGAAAGTGATTGAATATATACAGAAAAGATGAACACATGTTATAAGTAAAAAATAGATCCAAGTAAAACTGTATTCATAGCTTGATTAATTAATGGCATTTGAGAACTCAGATCTTCGTCTGATGTAAATCAGCACAATTCTGCACAGCACAAACACAATGTATTTTTTTTCCCCTACATAATAATTACACCAGCTAGCAAGAACAAGAGCAAATTTACAGCACAGGTTTTATGAAGTTTCAAGAAGTCATAGTGGAAAGCATTCCAAGAAAATAAATGGAGCTCCTAATCCCCGTTATCTGAGTAACTAAACTGAACATTTTTTCTAGAAATGCATTGGCTATATGATAGATCTGACATTGTAACCCTATTAACAATAAACCTAATGGATATTTATGGATGTATTCTGCAACTGTACTAATTTTACACTATTTGGAAATATCTCTCTACTAGTTTACTGCTTGTATTTGATACTTCAGCCATTTAACACATCAAGTCACTTTCTCTTTGTTGGCATAAATTCTAGAAGAGGATTTCTGCTGTCCTCAGAGCTCTAAATAACTTACTTTTCAAGATGCCTGTCTCTTCCTGCACACTATGACTGTGGAATATCTGTCCCTGTCCCTACCGCTCTCTGTATCCCTCTCTGTCTCCCTCTCCCTTTCCTTCACCCTAACTCATTTTATTTCTGCAAAATTTAGTTTTTCTTCAGAGTGTTCAGATTTCATTAAAAAATAATAAAAAGAAAATTGGTTTTGTGAGTCATCAACAAAAAATATTCAACAAAGTTATCAAAATAAAAAATCTGCTAAGACCTATTTATTGATCGAGTAGTAAATTCAGTATCATAAACCCAGTTTATCCCTGGATAGGGCTAGGTCAGGCTGAGGTTCATAAATTTATATTTTACAGAACCCTGACCCTGATGATGTTTTGCAAAGAACAGTCTTCCTGGACTGTTTTTCTCCCTCCAGGAACTGTCTAATGGATTTCATAGTACAGTTATCACTAGCACAAATGTGATAACAGAAATTGGGTCTAGTAGCATTTTTCCCTATAATGTTAGCAACAATGGAAATTATGTAGTAACCTTCAGATTGCTCTGTACTTATTGAAGATCATCATGTTTCAGTTCTTAGTTTTTTTCTTGACCTCAACTAGATTCAATAACAATATTCAACAGGCCAAGAGGAAAATTTGATATTTGAAAAGTGATATGATCTGATATGGTATGATATGAAGATATACTTACTTGTACCTGTTAAAATATTAAACTGAAGTTCTACTATTTGCTAGCAAGCTTACTATTGTCCACAACTACCAGGGAAAGGGATGGCTCTAGGTTCCTTATCTTTTTACAAATAACATGATATGGAAATTTAAAATACAGAAATGAAAAGCTTTGAAAAAAATAAATCAAGCTAGAATTCATTCATCATTTTATGTCATAAGAGAAAAATATGTACATTTTCTGACAGTGTTGCTGGCTCTATCTTAGATAAACAATACATTGTTTACAGAGAAAATTTCTGTTGATAAAGCCAATTAAAGCAATCACAGTTAGGAGCATTTAGACCTGGACTTTGAGCTGACACTCCACTTCACTGACTTTGTTCTCCCTTTTTAAACTGAGCAACAGATGATACAGCTCGACAGTCAGCCCACATATTCCAGTTAGGCTGGGGTAGCTAATCAGGTTCCTAACACTTTTAAAAACTATAGTTGCTGCAAGTGAACTAGTACATTGATGATTTAGAGACAAAACCATTAGCACAGCTATCCAAGGGTCAATAAATGAGAACTGCTGCATCCTGTCTGTTTTGAAACTAATCTGCCTAATTGGCTCCTGGAGTCTCACTTCAAAGATGCACTTTTGTTTTCTGATAGAAGAAGTGCAATTACTAAGTGTGAGATTGGGTCAGCCTTGATGAGGAATGGAAAGAAAACCAAAATGTCTTGCTACCGCATCTAGTCTCTTTGTCACTAAAGAAATGACCAGAATCTGTGTGACATTTTTAATCTTTTCCAGTTTGCAAATATTCTTCCTCCTCTCCCAGTCATGTTGGTATGCTTTCCTGTCATTTCTTTGTTCTTTATTTTTATACTTTTTTAAAACTCTATATGTATATGCTGGTTTTTACTACAATATCTCAGATGTGAAAGAGAAGTTAAGGTAATTGTTGTTTCCTCCTGGTCATTGTTAAGAATCAGATGCTGCTGAACCAAGTATAAGAGAATAATCAAATAAATCTAAAACAATATAAGAATTTACTCATATACACATATTCAATCTGGACTAAAGATCTTTAGTTTTCTAGTTGCAAGGTTTTTTCTAGTTGCTAATTTTCTTCTCAGTTTATTCTTTTACATCTTCTGCTACAAAATTCTTTCTAGAGCCTCTATCCCACTGAAGTTATTTTCTCAGCAGTAAGTGACATTTTATAGGGTGTGGAGATACTGTGGTTATTTGTTGTTTGTGTTTTCTTCTCTTCTTTTATGAATGGGGCATCATAAAATACAAATCACAGAATTCACTTCAGGCATTTGACAAATTCAAAGCGAATAAAAAAGCTTTTGTTTTCACTTGTTCCTAATTCTTTCTCACTTGTCACTGGCACATATAAATGACTGCATTATGGGCAAGGGTTGAGGGGTTAGAGAAAATAGAACAAGGGTAACTGCCATCCACTTACTGAACTCTAATCTCTACATTAACAGTTGAAAAGTGTTTCCCATCACTGGTCTTTGCATCACCCCTCATAATTTATCCAATTCAAAACAAAAATATAAGTAATAAATTAATCCTTGTATCTCTTAAGGGAATATGAGCTTACAAAGTACAATTTGCTGTGCTGTTTTCAAAAAAATCCTAAGGAACATCTCCTACACAAAAATACTTTTAGTATAAAATGCATTTTGTTAGCTAATTATTAAATAAGAGATCAACCAACTCAGATTCAATGAGGTTATTGCTTTAATTTTAGTGAAATATAGTTATACAAAAATGGCTGTTGCTTTATGCTTAATCTTCTCTCACCTATTTGCTCTATCTTAAGCCGACAATTATATTTTGAGATTGTTTTTCTCTTTACTTCTTTTTTGGATTTTTTAACTGTTCTTTTCTCTCTTCTTTATTATTGTTTATTCTAATGAGACACTGAAACTTTTGATCAATGTAATGACATATACATATGTAATGGAATCTGAATGCTTTTGCTTTTAAGAGTTAGTAAGAACATGAAACACTTTAAGGATACATCATGGTATACAGGTAAAGTATGTAAATGCCAGAATTGAAAAGTTTATTAAAAAAAACGTTCTAGCTAAAAATCTGTAAAGAATATCTGTTCTTATCTGACACTTCAAGGGATGGGCTAATATAAAATAGAGGCAAAAAAGAATGTTAGTATTTTTAGGAGCACTCTTTTCTGTCCCAGCAGGGTTCCACATACACTCTAAAATATACAATCTTGATTTACTTTGAGACATGCAATCTCACTGCTTGTGTTTGATAGGATTGAGGAAATTACTTTGAAGACAGGAAAAGAATATTGCATTTACAAACTGTATTTCTTCTTTTAACTAATCTGAGAAGACTGTGTGTAAAGGGTAAGGCACAGATATATCTGTACTTGTTAGACAAATTGATTTGTAGAATGATAATGAGATCTCAAATCTGTGAAAAAAGGGATTCCTAAACCTTTACAGATTCACCTGTAATTGAACCTCCCTCAGTTTGGAGGAGTGGAAGAAAAATTGAAGTTTTGTGCCACCATTCTTCAAGTGCTTCTGCAGACCCTGCTTATGTTAACCTCATGGGATGCTGAAAGACCCATTTTTTGACCAAGAAATAGCACAGAAATGCCATGATGGGTGGACCCCAATGCCTCATTCAGAGGCAGAAGCTCTTGCCCTGGCCTCAGGACTGTTTTTCCAGTTTGAGAGAATATTAGCAAGTCCTATCACGTGAGTAGGACCTAATTTTTGTGCAATTGAGTGTCTTCAGAATCTTCTGACTTGCATTTGTAAAATATAGTGTTACAATGAAAAATAAATTCCTTTTGTAGGTGTTAAATATTTATTTATGTGCCCTGCAGCCATAAGACTTGTATTGTGATCCTGTCAGATCTTATAACTAATGTGTGGATGAATGGAAAGGTGAAGGCATTCAGTCTGGAGGTATCAAGGAAAATATGCATGATCCAGGAATCACTACTGGCAGTTATTAAATAACACCTTTCCTTTGACTCAAAGCATGAAATAATCTCCACTTAGTGCTGAATGAACTGGAAAAGGAAAATAATTTTCTCAAAATAGTAAAGGATAATAACTTGAGCAACCTATCAGTTAAGGTAGTACCAATGTGTTGCTCCGCTGTGTTTGTCCCTTGCATGTAAGCAGAGATGGTTACATGTTAGAAGATTGTCCTGCAAATATCTTCTTAGACTAGATCCAGATAAATGTTTAGATGTCTTCCAGTTAAACATGCAGTTACTGTGCCTTTAAACTGTTCTTCCTTTCCAGAGTTATGATCAGACTCTGAGCTACTCATCAGGCTACTGAGCACTACTCTCTATTGTACCTCAAGTATTAAAACTACTGCTTAGAAAGCAGAGTCTCATTCAATAGCAGTAGAATGCAAAAAGAAGGGCTTGGGGACTTGTGCTTTGTAACATTGAAGACAGTCAGTAGTCTAACAATTAAACTGCAGTTTTTCATACTATTTCCTGAGGAGGAGGCTATCCAGCCACCCTTTTCTGAGATGTTATACAGAAATAAAAAATCTGTATAAATACAAAAATTACAGAAATATAATTTTACAACTTTCCATTTCCCTCCAAGGTAGAGAAATAAATATATGCTTAATACTGTGAGAGTCTAATCACTATGGTGTGTAGACTGGGTAGTATCAAGGGCCTGTGCCTTCCAATCATGAATGCCTGATTCTTGTTAGTATCATTAGACATGAGGAAAAGGTGTCAGTGTACAACTCAAGTGACCCTCGGGTTATTCCTGTACAATTCACTGATGCTTAGGCAAAAGTCAATGTCACACATGCAGGTGCATGCACCAGAACCAGGTGTGCAGAAATCAGAGGAACTCTTATCTCAAAAAGCATCTGCAAAAAACCTTGTCATGTAAGCAGCTGCTGTATACAGTTTAATTTCAGTGGTAACTTTGGACCTTTGTAAGTCACCTAATTAATAATTATTTTCTTTGTCTATAATGATTTATATTATGTACATGTCCAGTAGACAAAATGGTACAACCACAGGATCATACTTTCTTTTTTCTTTTTGTTTGATTGTTTGTTTGTTTTAGATAATGAACTGGTGTTGGATGCAATAATTCAAATTCAGCTTCTTGAAAGTTGCTCTTTAAAGCTGAAAGCAAAACTGAACAAATTCTGGAATTTTTATCTTAGTAAGTATGGTTTTCAAAAATGCAGAAAATTGTGGTCAATATTACTAAACTATGAAAAAATACTATCGTTAAAAAGTTTTGTCTTTATTGCCAAATGTTTGTATAGAATTAATCCTGCATTTCTTCATTAGTTTAATTGAATGTCACAAACTGTAAAGTGTAGATAGTCAAGGTCAATGATGAAAATTAAATAATTTTTTGTTATTTTGACAGGTTTCTGAAAAAATTTGGGTATTCAAAATTATTATTAGGCCATAGCATGGAAATTATTTTTATGACCAAATTTTTTTTTGTTGGACCTTAGAGACTAACACTTTTATTCAGAATATGTTACAAGATAAACTTTATAGATTACTAAGAAAGGAAAGAAAGAGGGAAAAAATAGCTCATGAAAAACAAGAGTGTTTAAATTGAGATCAATTATTAAGCAGTTAATTTCTCAAGGCTTTTTCACTGCTGATTGATAGAAATCTAATATTTTTTTTTTTTTTAATCAAACTAGTCCATAATTTTAATAAACCCTAGAAATGACAAATAATTGTTTCTACTAAATAGAGAAAAACAATAAAAGAGCACTAATCACCATTTATGATTTTGTCACATAGATTCAAATCTGAAATATAAAGTTCCTTATTTTGGTAATTTCTCTTTCATTGAGTAGCATTACCATAGATGAGTCAAGGGTGTATATCAAAAACATGAGTCGTGTACACAGTGTGTGCCAGCTTGGTGAGATCCTGCTTGTCTAGTGAGTCACACACTGTGCATCCCCAAGTCATGGCATTCAGCCTGTCCAGCAGGTGGGTCTGGCTCCTCACTCTCTCCAGGTGCCTCCTACACTGCCTCTGTCACTGCTCCACAAGTAGGTTATGCATCCAGGTTCTAGGATTCCCACAGCTGTGACTTTCTTTTCTTTCCTCAAAGAAAAATGAAAGAAATAAGTGTTTTCAACTTAATCATTTCCCACAGCCATATCAAAAGGCTCTGAGAAGATATTTGTGAATGTTAGCCTTTTACTGTGTGTCCCAAGGATGAATCACATGCAGTTCCTGAAACAGACTCCTATGGTTATCTGCAGCAATGCTTGCACTGTGTGCCAATGTACATTGTCAAACTTTTGAAATTTAATTTTAATTCCAGTTTTAAACCACTGACATTAGAAGGTATAATAATAAAATAGTACGACTTTATTTTTCCTGCAACCTCATTTCATTAAGAACCAGCAATTTTGTGGTTAAATGGGGTTAAATATGGCTTAATTAATTGTTGTAGAATTTTAAGAGAATATGCCAAAGATAAAGGTTCCTGAAAGTTGCTGTATTGGAGTTGAAAAAACAAAGTTATTTTATTGAAAAACTATAATTTGACATGTCTCTAAAACTTATAGGAATGGAATCATCTTCAAAACCTCCTAGGAGTTGAAGAAGAAAATTGCATTTGAGGTAATAAGGAGCGTTTGTGATTTTTTAATGCAAAGCAATGTGCTCTACATGCTTGCTATCAAGCAACTTGTTCAATCCTCTCCTGCCTTTGGGGTGACACTTCTGATGACTTTTAAAATGAGAGAAGGTGACTCTCTAGGAGAGATTGGAAATACTTTTATGCTACAATGGAAGTCTACTATCTGTTGTGAAGTTTTGCTGGGAAATTAGAAAATTTCCTCTGTAAACATTAATCTGGTTTTCACAACTACAAAAAAATGTTTTGATTTGGATCAAATTACATTTATATGCAATTGTGTAACCAACAGATAAGTATTAAATAAAAAAGAACTAAGATTATGTATTTTAAGAGATCTTTCTCTCACACAGTTTTAGTGGGGTTTTCTTTATTTAGCACATCATACTTTAGAGTGGGGTGAAATGAGCACATTTTGCTATGGAGTTCTCTTGCATGTAGATCAAATATTTTATGAGTCCATAGAGATATAACCTTTGATTGTCATATTTATGTCTTACATTGTTCCTGAAAATAATTTATGAAAGCATACCTCAGATTTACATTTGAGTGTTCATAATGCTTCTTTGTAAGAAAGATGCACATGTTTGCAGAATAAATGTGGGGTTTTTTTCAATTTATTTACAAAGTTTCTCTACTACAAGGTAATGAAACTCATATATGATTTTGCTAAGCTTTGTAAGAGGCTTGCTGAATCTGAAAAAAAAATAACATTCCATCCAGATTACCCAATTATATATCTGACTGTCTGTTGTTATGGTCATTTTTTTCTAAGCAGTTCCAGGTGAAAACATAAAGGGGAAACAGAAATAGAAAAGATGATGGGCTCCCAAAGTTTCCTTGTTCATTTCCATAGGAAGTTGTAATACTGATATCTATCCATGAACAGAGGCAGATGAAAGCTGGAATTAATGAATTCAATTGCTAATGAATCTCTCTGGAGACTTTGCATCTAGAGAACATCTGCTACACAAAAGAGTGTTTTCTAAAGCTATGAATGATAGGTCCTGTTAATGAAATATACTATTAAAGTTTCTCTCTCTTTCTCTCTCTCTCTCTCTCTCTCCCTCTCTCTCTGTCTCTCTTTCCTTCTTTTCAGTCAGAGCTTTTTTTTTTCCAGTCTCCCCTTCTCATATCATTAGTCTTTTAGTTATGCAAAATCAGTGTTCTATGCCCAGTGGAAGCTTTATGACACCCACCTCACCACCTTCTTCATCCTTCTTGTGGCTGTAACTATTTCAGCATCTGCTCTTTCTTCCAGCCTTGGATGGTTATGTTATGTGTATTTTCATACACATGCTGTCTTGGTCTATATTAGTAATAGTAAAGATTGAATAAAAGCCCCAGGTTATGTATTCATTACTAAAGAATGAAGAGAAAGTTTTTCTTTTTAGTTCCTTTTCTGACAGCTGTCTGGACAGGTTATTTCTGGACATACATAGCATATCAACCTCTGCATCTCTCTGGCTGCATCTCTCTTTGATTTAACAGATAGAAAAGATGTTTGCCTGAAGACATCTAAGAGGACAATAGAAAAGAGTATCTCTTTGCCCTTTTGTGCCTACAGTGATGGGTATTCAAATCACTGAAAATAAATTATAAGGGTGGTCATTCTAACTTGAAAAGTTTGTGTAAAAGTTACTGATATTGTTTTAAAATTACTATTTGGGAATTAAATGACGTGCACTTCAGAAGACAAGATGCTAATGAGAACAAGGGAGGACAGTGTCATAAAGTATTCAACAGCCTTCATATTATTGGAAGGATGTTGCACAAGTCAGAAATAGTGTTATTCTGTTTCTATGACTTCTTTTCTTCTTTTCTTCCTACTTTTGCACTTCCTGAAAAAAGAACTGTTTGTGCTATTACCCCTTTGCATCAGCTCTTTGGTTGGATTAGTCAGGAAGCTCATTACCTTGTGTCAGCACGAGTGCAGTTATACAGAGTTCATGTTGAGCCATGTCCAGTCTTTCAAATTGTCTCCTTATCCAGCTACATGGTGGAATCTTTGTTTGATGAACAAATGCTCTGCAGCAAAAGACCTTTGTGTGCTAAGGATACTCATATTCCTTCTCCTTACTCATTTTAATTGATTGTTCAGTGGCTTGGAAAACTACCTTCCTTGTCTTGGTGTAACTCATGCATTTCAGACCACCTGAGGCAGGTGTAGAGGGACAAAACCAGTGTTTGTACTATGCTGTGTACAAATTGCAGATAATTTTTTTCCTGTGAACAAAAATAAAGAACAAAAAGCATATGCTGCAATGCCAGTGGGATAAATATCAATCTCACAACTGCAGCTAAATTAAAATAAGAAGGTACCCATCAATAACTTACATAATTCTCACAATATCCATACAGCTTTTTATATTTCACTAACCTTATAAAGAAAAGCATTGAGTACTTGGTTCAGCAAAAAATGTCAGGATAAATTTAGTTTATTTTTTATATTTTTTCCTCCTCAATTTATAATTTTGTGCTACCAGAAAATTAAATGCCTGTTTTTCTGTCCCCCACATCAAGACAGCACCAAATTTTGCTTCTCCTTAATTGGCTGAAGAATGATGTCTATAAAATAATCAAATTTCCCTTGAATCAGCACATTTCTCAGTTTGCTTGCTGCATGAATAAATAAGAATTCAATGATTCCAGGCAAATTATTCCATTCAACAGTCGAGTGGGACACTTTACATGGCTTCATCTCTTGCCACAACAGTTTTTGCAGTAGGGACTATTTTTAAAATTCTTTTCAACTTTTTTTTTTATTATGGAAACTTTAAAGGTTGGGAGGCAGCAGTGACCATTTCTTTTCAACCTTTTCAATTAGAGAGGCTCTGCAAGAATTCAGATAGTTCCACTCATCATTGTTAAGTGGAGTTTTGATCCTTTTAGTATTTTGGGACAATGAAAATTGACAATTGTACTGACATTCAAAATTACACCCTCAGTCAAGTACTACAACTTTGTGAAATAAAATATACCATTTCTAACAGCCCTATCTCAACCTCCAAAACACATATGGATTTCAAGTATTTAGCATCATGGGATTCATTCTTGAGGATCTATTGTCCTTTTGACTTGCCAATTTAGACAGAGTTGGAGATGGTTAAGGTTCCCCAGCAGGATCTTGAATGAATGCCAGCCTGCAGTCAAATAAGGGAAGAAAATATAAAAACTACATAAACTGCACACTAAAAATCCCTGATCCTGCAGAAAGCTGTCTGTTGCTTACTAGCATTATGAATTAAAAGTCTAATGGATTTTTGTGCTTATCATAAGCTGGTCTGTCACATTAAATACAGTCAATTTTTAAAATTGCTTTATTGTCAAGGTGGCTGTTTGTCATTAAGAGAAAGGAAAATATAATCTGAGTCCCTATATACTAATTAAATCAGATGGGTGCTTTTTCTAGGACAGATATAATCAGGTATTAATCACTGGGGAAGCTACAACTCCCTGGAGTCACCTTCTTGGAGTTGGTCCAAGCAAGCTGTGTTGAGTACACCAAAAATCAACAGGACATGAATGGAAGAGAAAAAAAAATACTCTAACTGCAAAACAAATATTTTGTTATGCTATTTGAGCTAATTACATACCTGGAATGTATGACCTCAGGAGATATACATGCTGCTACTGAATCTGACTTAATTTCAGCAATGTGAGGCTCAGTCCTCTGGCATCCAGCAGGATCCTCAAAGAGTGATTCAGGGCTCTTGCAGGCTTAGCATGGAGCAGCTACAACAAGAAAATGAAAAAGGGTAGGCAAAGGACATGTCCAAGGTGATCTCTGATGCCTTGGCTGTTGAATAAAGGCTGCTCATTAGGAATCTCTTAGCTGGGTGTCAGTACAGGCATACAAACATTGAAGAGAAAAATAACTTTGTTTTGAGCATTTGAAAAAACCCAGAGAAACTGTTATTAGATAAGGGTAATGGGGACTCAGTGGAAGTTGAGGAAGGAATACCTTATCAGGAAGGTAAGGAAGATAAGGGAGTGTTGAACTATGTACCAGTGGCCTGAGGATATAGTCTCTTAGAGAGTCTCTATATGTAGGCCTATATTCTAGTCTCTTAGAAACCTTTACACTTATTGTATTAAAGAAAAACAGGTGTATGCTTTCCTGGACACAGGCATAAGAAGTTGTTTTTGAAACTATTCAATTACATTATTAATTATGCTGGCTCCTCTGGTTATCACAGACTTGAATGAAACCACCATGACTGTGAAATCCTGGACAAATGTTCTTTAGAATTAACTCAATCCCTTTTCAGGGTCTTCAGCTGGGTGGAAAGATAATCAGTGTTTTTATACCTCTTCCAATCTATCTTTGAATTTTGATATGGTTTGCAGTCACGAAGTGGCTAGATGGTTATATGGAGTATTTGTGAGCAAGTGTGTGGGGAAGTTTCTGATTCAAAATTGGAATCATCTTTTACTTAGAATGCTATCAAGGTTGGAGAGTGTATTGCCTGAATTTATCTCAAACTATGCTGATTTTGGATTGTCTCAATTTTATCCTTTGGTTATTTCAACTCTAATATAGAAAATTCTGTAGTATGTCTATTGGCTGCTGAATTCTATATTAACCCTACTTTAATCTTCTGAGCTTCGTTATAATACAAATAATTTTTAAAAAATCATAACTTGAGTATTTGAACTGCGTAGTATTTCCTGTCTTCTCCTCTCCCAGGTCTGAGAGCACTAGGAAGGTTCTCAGGAGAAAAATTCAACACGGCAATGGCTCCAACTCAGAGAAACACTCCTAATTTCTGTTAGTTAAACAGAATGACTGAGCTGGCCTTGCATCTGTGTCACAGAGGCAAACACTAACACATCATTCATAATAAGCTACTCTCCATGGGTCAGAGAGCTAGGGGCAAACCTGGAAGGTTTTGCATGTGTGAGTAGTCCCTGTCTTCTCTTTTTCTGACATTATTAACTTGGGTTTTACACCTTGAGCTTTACAGATACTGGTAATATGCCCTCGCAGACATAAGTTGTTCCAAATGAGCAAAATTGGAGTTTCATGCTACGTGACTAATTAGTATAAGCAAATCTTGTGTCATGGCAACCTCGATCTGGTGATGAGCACCTGCCAGCCCAGATGGTTTGGGGAGGAATTTTCCAGTTTACTAGAATAAAGTACTGTTGCTGAGCTGCTTCAAACTATTATTCAGCAGGAATTTTTGAAGAAGTTTGAGAAGTGATTATGGTGAAATCTTAACAAATAAGAACCTCCAAAATTGTCATGATCAATTGTCATCACTTGTCAAAATATGACTTTTAAATAATGCAAGACTGTTACATCTTACTCTGTCTATTTGTGCTAAAAGTAGTATTGAACAGGCATAAACTTGGGAATACAGCAAAATTAATAAGATCTACAAAGCTACAAAATTTGTTTTCTTAATATAAGATTTTCTGGTATTAATTGCAGTCTATAGTTCTAAAAAATTGTATGTACAAACTTTTAGAGGAGATTATTATAGGAGATATTTTGTAACATTTCAATAAAAAATTTCAAATATATAAATTCTTAAATATGGATTGACTGGAATTTTATAACTTATGGCAATAGTTCAGAACAGGTATGTGGAAAAGTCCAAAATATATCTGTGTGCTAGAGATATTGTTGCAACAACCTCATAACTTACAGATGAAATTTTGATCTCACTAATAGATACCAATATTTCAGCCACCAAACATGGGGAAACTTCAACATTTCAATGGTTTTTTGTTATCTAGAAATTTTAAAAGAATATGAACTTATCTGAAGCTCTTTCACCAATTCTGTTTAATAAACTTCTAAGAGATTATGAAATCTCTGGGAAGAGAGCAATATTATTGGTTTCAATGAAAACTCTATATCATAGTTCCTTCTGCATTTTAAAATCAAGCACCAAATTTTGTCTCAAATTAACAGATTGACTTTTCCATTGCTACATATTTTGTTTCAGCCTTATTACTATACCTAAAAAGTGAAATACTTAGTAACATTGAGAGGAAGGAATTCCTCTTGAAAATTTTATGTACTATGTATTTTGTCTTAGATGTATTTATGATATTAATTAGTTAATGTTGCTGCCTAATTTTAGAGGTGATGAGGCAGACGGATGATAAAAATGTTCAGGGTTAAAAAAATCCAAGTATTTTAAAGTTATTGTACCATTTTCCTGTGTATCTTCTTTTTGTAGAGCCATTCAATAGGAAACATGAAGAACATATTTTAAAAGACTGGTTTATTATGAAGTCCCAGAAACAATTTTGGCAGGCACTACATATGCTAATATATTCCCCAAATGGAATTTATCAGTTCTAGGGTTCCTTGAGTCAGAAGAGAAAAAAAAGAATTTCAGGTTTTGATTCAAATTTTGACTTAAGAGCATTTACAGTAGAGCCATGTTTTTTTCTCAGTAATCTAAGAAGTGTTCCTTGAGGAACTCTTGAGGAAAACATGTAAGGTGCACAAATGCATATACATCTATTTACATTCTTAAATCAACACTTAATTATATGTCAGAACTAAAATGAGAGTATTTCACCAGTTGCTTATCATTCACTGCAAATCTAGAGTGCAATTTAATCTCTTAACACATTCCACACTTGCTTAGAGTCCTCAGCTAAGAGAGAAAAAATAGGTCATATCATTGGCTACTTAGGACTGGAAGAACAATATCTTTGTATAATAGAGCAAACTCCCTATTTTCCCCCAAATACCAGCAAAACACAAGGCAAAAGAAAGAGCTACACTGACAAAAAGGTATACAGGGGAAGCTGGGATATGTCAGGCTGCAAGAATATCTCAAAGCATTTGTATCAGAACATACAATGTATATTTTGGTTAAATTGAAGAAAAACTCGGCAACTTTCACTCATCAGCTTCTTAAACTATTGTACCACAACTTATACTACAGGACTTTTCTTGGGAATTTTTCCTCTTTTTTTTTTTTAATCTTTTGCTATTATTTTTCTTTACAGGAGAGAGAAGGAATAGAACTGTATTATTTTAAATTATTTTATTTTTTCCTCTCTATTTTCACAAAAACAGCAGGTGTGATCCTATGATACAAAAGTGATAAGAATAAATTCAAGCCTCTGTGATACAACATCTGAGGCATAACTTCTCTCATTAATGAAAAAGTCAAGAAATCTGATTGTTCTGTAACACACATTCTGGTTCTTTCTGAAAATAAGATAAATTTAGAAAATACTGCATGTAACTGCTTAATAATCAGGTTGAGAGCAAACTCACAATAGTGAGCAAATTACAAAACTGTCATTAAGTCAGTAGCATCAGATAGTTTAAAAAATGTATTGAGTCTTCAAGACCAAAGGATGGATTAAAACTTATACTTGCAAAGATCCTGAACAGGAGATGACAGGGAAGTCTGATTTCCCACTTCCACACTGGATGTCTTCCTACATACTACTTACCTCATTCTTAGACTTTGATGACAAAGTTTTCTCAGGTTTCTTTTACTTTTTTTTTTTTTTAATTTGGGAAGAATATCCAGGATAATCCAGTTTATTTTGAATGTCAGACAGCATTGTTTAGGCACATAATGTGACTGCTTGCTGAGGTTTCTGAACAGATCTCCATACCTAATCTATTTTCAAGTTCTGTATCAGGTTAAAAACTGAGATAGAATATTAATTTTCTCCTGAGAGAAATGGATTGGCACATGAAATCTGTTATAGCAGTGTATGGGAATTCTTGTATAAATGGCTAAATATATGCGAATAGGTAAATATGTGTGTGAAATTGCAATGAGTCAGGTCTGCCAGCATTGTCACTGAAAGGTCATAACCCTTCCACTTCAGTGCAGCAGAGTTTAGGAATATCTTCCTACCAGATAGTATACAGACACCACTGTAATCCTGAGCAGCAACATAAGTATCAGGAATTATTCTTTTAGGAAATTAGACTGTCATGAATGAATTTGAGTAAATCAGCAGGTTTTTTTCTTCTACTGTAATTTTTAAAGTATATTTTTCTTTTCTTCTTGACTCTAACATGTTTGCTATTCATCTTTTCATACTGAACATCTTTTTGTTTGCTATTCATCTCAGCAGTTGCTCAGTACTTCTATCTACTCCCTGTTCCAAGAACTGACAGCTGCCTCAGCTGATCATCAGCTCTGCACTGGTGAGGCCACACCTTGAGTGCTGTGTCCAGCTCTGGCCCCTCAGTTTGGGAAGGACGCTGAGACGCTGGAGCGCGTCCAGAGGAGGCAACGAGGCTGGTGAGGGGCTGGGAACACAAACCCTGTGAGGAACGACTGAGGGAGCTGGGGGTGTTCAGCCTGGAGAAAAGGAGACTCAGGGGTGACCTTATCACTCTCTACAACTCCCTGAAAGGTGGCTGTAGTCAGGTGGGGGTTGGTCTCTTTGTCCAAGCAGCAAATGACAGATAGAGGACACAGTCTCAAGCTGCGCCAAGGGAAATACAGGTTGGATATAAGAAAAAGACTTTACAGAAAGAGTGATAAAGTACTGGAATGGTCTGCCTGGGGAGGTGGTGGAGTCACCATCCCTGGATGTGTTTAAAAAGAGATTGGATGTGGCACTGAGGGCCAGGGTTTAATTGAGGTGTTAGGGCTTGGTTGGACTCTATGATCTTGAAGGTCTCTTCCAACCTTGTGGTTCTGTGATTTTGTAATCGATCCAGTGAGAGCAGAACATAATTGTTGGACAGATACACTCACAGCAACAAGACAAGTTCATTATAAATATATTCAGTGTAATGTGTTCGTTAATTTATCCAGTCTGCTATGAAGATGTGAAAGCTTTCTGAAGCTTTTTTAACATATGAATGGAGCAATAACTTTGATGAGGAGTAGAGAGTGAAATTTTATGGATATGTTTTCTGACTCTGTAAATGAGGGCAAAAAATCAAATAGAACTAAATAAATGTGATAGAAATTCAAATTCACTAGTTGTTCCAATTATTGTTTGTTTGTTTGTTTGTTTGTGTTTTGCCTAATGTGCCAGTCCCTTCTGAGACACAGAATCAGAGCTACTTTTCAAAAGAATCAAATGAAAATATAAATTACAAGCACTCTCTCTGAATCTCAATTGAATGTGGATGACAGCAAGAGGTGTCAGGAAACTGTCACAAGAAGGTTACAAGGAAAGGCTCTGAAAATCAGGAATCCTGATTGGGTGAAATTCAAAGGCCTTGAAATTGTAATTTGAAGGACAAAATCTACATTTAATCTCATATGCATATCTATACTCTGAGTTTCTTTGTCCTGCAACCAAATAAAAATGCAGGGAAAATACTGACTTGGCAGGTCTTCCAGAGCTCCCATTACTGGTAGAACTGGAAATGCAATGTTACTTGAGCTTTTCTTTCTTGTAAGATTTTTCAGGGAGGAAAAATTCTGACAGCTGTTGAAACCTTTCAGCTGATATTTTGTAGCCACAAAGTAATGAAAGGATAAAATCTTCTTTCTCTCTTTCCTCTTCACACTTTCTGAATATGAGGGTGGTACTGGATGACTGCGATCTGTGAGATGTAGATTTCTAAATAGTCTTCCTGGATTAATATCTGTATATCACTTGTAAATATGTAAACACGTTCTAGGTCCCCCGCATAAAGCAATGTCAGAGCTCCTCAAAAGAGGTGGACAGAAGTACCATGGCTTTTTGGATTCAATCTGTATTCACTGTAGAGGTACAAGTTAGATTTTTCTTCTTCATTCTAGCTGGCTACAGATGGATGCATTTTGCAGTCTCAGGACATCTGTCTGAGCTTGTAGCTCCAAGTCTAATGATATTTGTTGGCTTAGAGACTCTTCAATGATTTATTTTTGTCCTGCTTCAGTGCGACTGCTGAACAAAATCTGGGTCTGAGAAATCTTACAAGGTAGCAGGATGCACAGTTTTCTCAGTGGTCTGTATTCAAACTCAGTGTAGGCTGAACAGATCAACTAATCATATTTGTTCTGGACCAGAATTCCTAGGCATAGTCAGGCTTTATGTATTAACTACAAGAAACAAGTTTTGAAATGTTACTTTAAAAATCCATTGGCAGAGGTGAATAACAGTATCTTTCATGCTGTTGTGTAAACTTTCTACTATAAGCACAAAGAGTGCTTAAAACGTTATTGGGGAGTCCAGAAGTCCTGCAATCAAGGAAGAAAAATTGAATATTACCATATTTTTAATAGTAAATAAATCAGAGGAGAGAAACCAGTTTGCAAACACAAACCCACCATTCAGACTTCATATATGAAATAATCTAAACATGCACTTATTGATTTGATTTCGAGTCACCATTCATAAGTCAAAACTATTTAAGAAAATATATTTTCTTCTATTCTAAACAGTGTCCAAAGTATTTATACATAAACAGTGTGTGTGCAACTATTCTACAGGAACTAAAGCCAAATTCCAAACTCTGCTACTCAGTCAGCAAACAAATAATGATGCAGAAGTTACCCACATACAATCCACAATCAAAAAAATATTAGTAACCAAAACTTTCCATTCCATTGTGCTCATTATTGACATGAAAGGAACAGAAACCTGAAAAAGTTACCTAAGAATAAATTGGACTTTGACTGAGTTGAAGTTAGCACTGCTACATCATTCTCTCCTACATAATCACAGGAGAGATTACATTCCTTCACTTGGTTCTTCTCACAGGTTTGTCTCCTACTTCTCCATCTTGCAAGTAAAATAAACATACTTAAAGATTTTTTAGTCTACCCTGACATGTCCATTTTTTCTCAAATTGTGACAAAACCACTTTCAAATTACCTAAGAATACACCATAAAAAGTGTTGTCTTTTAAATTGAAACACATAGTTGATAATGCTGTATGATTGTAAATGGGGAATTACAGAGGAATGGAATATTACATTTAATGATCTAATTAAAAAAAATTAGTGAGAGCTAGTAAAAAAATCATAATATTAATCAGAAAATCAGTAGGCACTTGAGTACTGTTTTGTTACACATTTTTTTTTAATTTTGAGAATGTTTTCCTCTGCATTTTTTCTGCCTCTTTCTGGCTCAGTTCTAGGAGGTATCTTTGTAATTTAATGCAAATCAAAATTATAATACTGCAGCTGCTTCCATTCAAGGTATTTATTATAACAGATTTTCTGAATTATCCAGAGTTATGTCTCATAAGCACTTTTAGATAAGCAGCTCCAAGCTTTGTTTGTCTCTGAAGTGTTGGGGACCATCACTATTGAACAATAAAACATGAAGAGAAAAGAGCACCACTGTTGTCAATGGCAAGCCATGCTGAACCCTGAAGCAGGTTAGTCTTGAATGGTAGAAAAACAATTATAATACTAGTACAGATTTGGAATTTGGAGATAGAGCATATTGGGAACATTTAGACACTAAGAATGATGATTACAAATGCAAGGTATAATTTTCAGTCTGCAAATAAATATATGTGTCCTAATAAATCAAATTAAAACTCCATTAATTCAATGCCACTGGGATCAAATCAGGACAAGGTTAGGATGAGATGCAGCAATTTACTAACGGATAAGTTGTGACAAGGCAGAGCTAGGAAAGCAGTCTGTAGGTCAGGATCAGTAGGTCTATAACCAGGTTATAACTGAGCTGGAGCCTCCAACATTTCTGGTATGCCCCAGGCTGAGGTTGAATAGAGCTCCTGGGATGGCTGGTGTGGGTGGAGGCTCCAGGTGAGTCTGCTCAGGGCCCTGAGAGAAATACTGGTGAAAGAAAAACTTCAGGTCATTAAAGTCTTTTATGGTGGAGATATATTTAGAGAAGAGGCTCTTGCATGAAAAGTGAAGCTGGATGAAATACTGGAGTAGAACAGAGAGAAAATTTAGGTGATAATCTTTTTCTTGTCCAATAGGACAGATCTGAGGTATTCAGAGATGATTAAAATATTGGTAGAGAGATGTCAAACTTTATTTGGTCTTTCCTTACAAGTTTTTGTCAAAACCAGATAAAGCTGTGATGTTAGGATACTATTCTATTGAGGCTGTAGTATTTTGTAGCTAGAAACTTCAAGGTGTTGAAAGAATAGTAGGGAGTAAGAAGATACCAGCTTTAAAATAGTGTTTTCAAGAGCATATTTCAGCTTCTATATTCTTTCAAGGTACTTTCAATTAAAAGCAACTTATTGTGCCAAATTTTATAGCAGAGTTGTTCCATTTTCTTGCACACTCACTTCAGTCCAGATGATAGGCTCACTTTGACAGGATTTTAATTAGTTTCCATATGTGATCTTTTTCTACCATGTGGCTCTGAAATTTTTTTTTGTGTATGGAAAAAACCCAAACAATTTAAGCAATTATAATTATTTGCCTGCATCAGTTCTAACATTCCAAAACCAGATGGCTTTGACAGTTTTAGTATTCTTTGTGTAGGGGTATGGTTGATATATAAAAATATATATAAATATGAATCTGTTATTTATATTTAACAATACAAATTTTACTCTACTATATATGTATATGAAAACAATGAAATAGACTAATTTTTGTACATATACAACAAATACAGGTATATATATTTATGTATATATATATTTACTGTTGTAATTCTACATTGTTTGGGTTGACATTTTGCTCTCTGAGTAACTGGATTAGAAGAAGAAACAAAGATAGACAGGAGGTCAGCTGAAGGATTTTCAGCTGTTAACTCAATTACAAGCAATGACTGAAATGAATTTTAAAATGCCTTTCCTTGAAGGGTGAATACTCTACTCTCCAATATCTTATATGACAATGCTTGCAGGCGCTTTCTGAGATGAAATAAGCTCTGCTTATTATTTTATTTGTTCAGGGAGGAGTAGGGTTTATATTGTTTTGGGTTTTTCTTTTGCATCAGTTTCCTTCAGTTTTCATGGGAGCATTGAAAAACCACTGTCAAGTGTACCATAATTTCCTGTATTCCTAAGAAGAGCTATTAATCTGACAGAAGCAATTAATTTACAATACACAAAGCATAAAAAATGTTTTATTCAAAGTTGAAACAATTTAAAACAGCAAAATGAAATGTCAGAGGACAATTTGGTATAAATTACAGGGGAGGAAGCCCAGCTCCTATTTGCAAGAGAAAATGATTAATGACTTTTTTTTTAAACCCACAAAATTCAAATAAAAGAAAGGTATTTTCGCTTTCAGGTCCTTTCTATTATTGACTATATAGTTGCTAACATATTTCCAGTTGTATAATTATCTGCTCTGCAGAATTTCTAGGTTTGTAGACTTATTTTTATGTAATCTAAAAATATTTGCATCTCACTTCTGAAACCATAATTAAAAGTCTTTAGAATAAATTCTAAAAATGATGTTTACTACCTACAAATGTTTACTACCTACACTACCCTACAATTAAAATCAAATGTATTGTTGGCAAGAATTTTTTTTGTTTGTTTGTTTGTTTGGGATTTTTGGGGTGTTTTTTTTTTTATTCACATTCTTTCCAGAATTTTCTACTTGCAACAAAAATAATTTTATAACTTACAACCTGGTGCAGAAAACCACTTATGCACATGCCTAAATTACTCACAAATCCCAATAACATTAACATGTTCATAGATTTTGCCCTGGAAGCAGCAATTAGACCACCTAGCCTGGCACTTTGTATGACAGAACTGGAAAACTGAATGCACTTTTTCCTTTCATAAGTCCTGTAAGTTGTCTTTGACTAAAAACAGGTCTTCCAGAAATCTGATCTTAACTTCGTAACTGCAGGTTATGGTGTATTCATCAGCTGGGTGTTTTTACCCATAAATACTGCATGAAGGTAATCTTTGATTTATGGGATTTAAATATATATTAAAAATTAAGGACCTATTTTCTCTGAAGGAAAATATTTTTCCATATCAAAGTCTTGCACATGGGCATTGCTGAAGGATCTAGATCATGCTAACATACAACTTTGTTCTTGTTCCTGCAGATGGTAAAAAATCCTACTCGTGTGAATATGGGCAAAATGGGTCCTAAACTATAGTGATTTCAGGAGAAGACTAATTTTATAAGACAGACTTAACCAAACAGATAGCACTCCACTTTGTAATATTAACATAATTCTGATGGAGGCTTTCCCATCATTCTTTAATACCATGAAGATTTTTAAATGCATCTTATGATTGTTCCTGATCTGCCTTATGAATTTAATTCTTGAGTTCTGAGAAGGTGTATTAGGTTTTCAGGGCCGTATCAAATAAAAAGCCATTTCTTGCGTGTAACATTAGATCACATAATTATGGAATAAGATTTCAGATATGAGAAACTGCAGATATTTTGTGTGTATTCTAGTGAAGAATTTTATGGATTTGGTTGTGGGTTTGGGTTTTTGGCGGTAGCATGCATAGCGTTTTTCTTTTTTGATTTTTTTTTGGGGGGTTTTTTTCCCCATGGAAGAGAAGGAAAAGAAGTTTGACAAGAGCACTAGCATTCTGGGCCTTTTCCAAGTAAGTTTGACAAGTCCTTTTAAACAGATGTCAGCCTTGCCCTCACTCTGTTGAAATTTTCTGTCAAATCTTATCATTAGTTTTAATGACAATGGTAGAAAGTCTGTATTAAGAGTGATTTTACCCCTGTGGTCATGCAATTCAGTGACAATAAAAAGGGCAAAAGTCAATACCAGGCTCACAAGCTTGCCTGGGAACCCCAGGATGCAGGTTTGTTCTTTACTGCCCTATTCTCTTCTAGAATTTATTTCTTTTTTTTTGCTTTTGCTATTATGATTGCAAAATTATGATCTCCTGTATTAGTTTGAAATTAAAA